>CM065594.1:132215884-132742018 GCA_033119425.1 Bufotes viridis | reverse complement strand
ATTTAAAAAAACTAACAAAATTAAAATGAATTCACTGCATAAAAATAACTAAAAAGTAAAAAGACCTGGATTCAAACAAAGACTTGCTTGTTACTCCAAGCCACATGGAAGAACATAAGAACAGTTCTACATGGGCTGCCTTAAAATGGTGGCTACTCACTTAACAAAGAATTAACAAAGAATCAAAAATTGGGGAAATAAACGGTTAAAAATAGTGAAATTCAAATCAAAACTAATTTTTTTATCCTGTTTTTCAAATCAGATTGGGTGGATGGTTTTCCCAACTCTGAATTGATCCTAACAGTTTAGCCAAACAATGTGACCAAAAATGGCTCTCATCCCCCACGCTTCCAGCCACTCAAACAAAGGGATAGACTCACAAACACATGGAACAGAACAAAGACCCTTCATACTTACCCCAGAACAACTTTTTAAAATTCTTAAATATACCCTTCTGGCCCTGAATTGGCTGGAGGTACCAAGATATGGATCCCCAAACAATTCCCCAGATCCTACCAATTAATAGAATTAATTTCTCCTCCTTCATCAGTGGGGTCATTTCCTTAAACCCCGAAACGCGTATGGTATTATCCCCAGCATTGGAATACTGACAAGCGAACATTTATTTACCTGAGGAGGAGTGGAATCTGCCGCTTTCTGAGAACTATTCGCACAAATAACATCTGTTGCACAGAGAAGACATCTACCTACTGCGGATCCACGTGCATCACTATCGTTGGCACGATTTTCTGGCAAGCAACAACCCTTGAGACCGGAGCGTACGATTACATAAGAGGTACACCGTGTCGAGGGCAAGAACTTCCACTGAAGTCCCCTGGTAAGATCGTGTCAGTTTTATAATAAATTGCGATTGCATATCTGAACAATACAGCGTACGCCGCTGTCTCAGATTAGTGAGCGGGATGCCGCTCCAAATACTATCAGCGCATGATTGCGCTTTAGACTGAAAAAGGCTGAAAAATACCTGGCATATTTTATTTGAATTTTAGAAGATATCTGTGCATATTTTATCACATTGAAACATCCATTTAGAGAACATTGAACTGTAACTTTTCGCATTGGTACGCAATATAACTGTTTACTTTTTCGCATTGGCATCCTCTGACATTGTGCATGATTTTGACCACTGAATCTGGATGATTGGTACCCCATCCAGCAATTGGGAATTTTTGAGGTTATATACTGATGGTATATTGATTGACTAATTTTTATATTGTTATTGCTGCTATATTCACCTTCTATTTAACTTAATTATATAAATAAATTCTGCTGTTCTCAATAGAGTGCCCCACTACCACTATCTTTAATTTTAATTGCCACGTTTCTGTCAGATTGGGTGTTATCAGCCAGTGGGTGCACCTCAGGTTAATTCCTTGTCACTCTTGTGCGACATAATTTTAGTTTTACCTTATATACAAAATAAACCTATATAACACTACTGAGCTAAAGAGAAAGTCCACTATAGTCACCCTATGCTAATAAAAATTTCCACGACAATCCACAATGCAATGCTTAGATCTAATTAAACTCGCTATCTCAGCATCATATTAAAGTAATTTTGTACTGAAATATATATATATTTTTGTTTTTGTACTGAAATACGCCACTAAACGCTTTCACCGCATACAGCTGCAGAAGTGAACAGAATATATATTTTTCTTTTTCTACAGATTTAAGCCACTAAAGTCTTTTCAACATAGCACTTGCACCCAAAGAACAAATTGCTGGAATGACAGAGCTGTATAATGGCTATTTGGATCCCCAAATAATCTTTCCCTGCACTTGTAAATCGCTTTTTTTTCACAATTAGGTTTTACCTATTACTCGCCTGCAACCTCTCTCCCTGCACTCAGAACGCTGGAAAATTGCAGAATCCAAGATGGCTTCAGGTATTTATAGGGCTGTAACATCACAGGGCTGACTGGTTGGCTGCTGATTGGCTGCATGCAGGGCATTATGGGTGATGCCGCCTTCCAAGAGTTCCTTGCCACATGTCCTCACATGTGTAGCCGCCATTGTAGCCGCCATTTTAGGAAAAATTGTGATTCGTTACCACGAAGCACAAGGAATTTTCCATTTGTTGCGAATCAAATTTTTCCTGAAATTCGGATTAAATTCCACTTCGTCAGCTTCGATTCACTCTTCTCTACCGCTGACATTGTGGGCGGATTAGGCCCAAAACATGCCAGAGCTAAGCGCAGCCTGGCTGCCTTTTGCTCTGTGTGAGCAACTCCTGTATGATGCCTTTTCTCCACAACGTGGTCACACAAAGCCAAAGTGGTGTGCAAGATCTGCAAAATAAAATAAGCTGTGGCCATTCAGGCAGAATTATAGGTACCAGAGGTCTATTGCAGCACATAAAGCAGCATTATAAGATCTTTTGGAAAAATACAACTGGCCAGTATTCCCAGTCAGAACAAGTCTGTCCTTCTTTTCCTGGTCCTCTTTGTGGCAACCAACCTTCATCCCCAAGCAGTACGGTATCTTTGCTATCATCATCATTAGTGTTGAACAAATCAAAGTTAAATGAATTGACTTCGATACGAATTTCAGGAAAAATTTGATTCACCGCAAAGCTGAATTTCCTTATACTTGTGGTAACAAATCAATTCTCTCTGAAACTGTGGGTAAAAAACAAAACATACTTCACCTCACTCATTTGCGCGTGAAGAGGTAGTCACGGCCATCTTGATTGCAGAAACAGTGGAATGTCTTCAATCAAGATGGCCGTGATGGCTTCTACGCGAACAAATGGATAAAATAGTAACATAACATACATAGTAACATAGTACATAAGGCCGAAAAAAGACATTTGTCCATCCAGTTCGGCCTGTCATCCTGCAAGTTGATCCAGAGGAAGGCAGAAAACCCCTGTGAGGTAGAAGCTAATTTTTCCCACTTGAGAGGAATAAAAATTCCTTCTCTACTCCAATCAGGCAATCAGAATAACTCCCTGGATCAACGACCCATCTCTAGTAGCTATAACCTTATTATAATATTATTATACTCCAGAAATACATCCAGGCCCCTCTTGAATTCCTTTATTGTACTCACCATCACCACCTCCCCAGGCAGAGAGTTCCATAGTCTTACTGCTCTTACCGTAAAGAATCCTCTTCTATGTTTGTGTACAAACCTTCTTTCCTCCAGACACAGAGGATGACCCTCGTCACAGTCACAGTCCAGTTTTTTTTTTTTTTACCCCAATCAACCTCTGAAATGCCAAATTGTAGCCTCAGTTGCCACGATCAGCGATGAATGTAGCATCTGAGGGGTTCAATAATGGGGGCGGTGCAATAGCCCGTTACATACAAAGAAATGTGCTTTGTGATGAAATAATTCATCACGAATGGAATTTCTTTTTGAGATTTGCAGTTTCTGCCGTTTTTGGGAAAAATTTGGTTCCATGCGAATATACTCGAGGCGAATTATGTTAAAAACGTCTATCTCCTTGCTGTTGAGAGCCTTTATAGTGGTGTAGAACACTGTGCCTTTCAGTAACACGCATAGGAGTCTGCTTTGGTAGTGAAATAATACTGTGAGTCCGTATAACATGCAGATGACATGCGTCGCTCTTAGAATCACTGCACACTTCACTTATTTGGGCAGTCACAGGGCCAAAATTGACCAAATAAGTGAAGTATCAACTCAGCCTTACATGTAGATGTTAGCGTCAAGAAAAAGGGCAGTCCTTTTACACCCTCTTCAGCTGATTCCACATAGATGTCTACAGAACCTGTTCTATTAAACGCTTATATGAGGAGGTAAGTTCTAGACTCAACAACGGCGAATCAATGGATGTATTATATCTGGACTTCTCCAAAGCATTTGACACTGTACCGCATGAAAGGTTAGTATATAACATGAGAATGCTCGGACTGGGAGAAAATGTCTGCATGTGGGTAAGTAACTGGCTCAGTAATAGAAAACAGAGGGTGGTTATTAATGGTACACACTCGGGTTGGGTCACTATTAGAGTTGAGCGAACACCTGGATGTTCGGGTTCGAGAAGTTCGGCCGAACTTCCCGAAAATGTTCGGGTTCGGGATCCGAACTCGACCCGAACTCACCCGAACCCCATTGAAGTCAATGGGGACCCGAACTTTTGGCCACTAAAAAGGCTGTGAAATAGCCCAGGAAAGGGCTAGAGGGCTGCAAAAGGCAGCAAAATGTAGGTAAATGCCCCGCAAACATATGTGAATAGGGAAATGACTTAAAATAAAATAAAATGCAGAAAAATAATAAATAAACATTCTAAACTTGAGCCCAAGTGAGTGACAGTGGCACCTGTCACCCAGCAAACAGGAGGCAGCAACGCCACCACAACTGTCATTGTCACCAAGCATCTCCACCAAATCCCATGGAAGTGTTCAGCTATCAGCTGTCCATCTCCCAAACACTGGAGAGAAAAAGAAATAGAAAGAGGAAGTACCCCCTACCTATGGCTCTGAATGCCTTATTTCAAACTTCCTGGTCCTTTGAAATGCTGTCATTCTGTCTGGTGGACAGTTTTAAAAACCTTATGGTGGTGGCTATCCCACAGTACGTGTATCCCAGCCGCCGCTACTTTTGCAGGCGAGCCATCCCTTCCTGCACAACCAAGTGGGGGGACAAAATCAAGTGTGCACTGCGCAACCCTATCTGTGGCAACGTCCACATAACCAACAACACAGTGGGTAAATGTAGCAGCTGGCCCAAAGGCTGATAGCATTTTTGCGAATGTCCTTCCGCCCCCGAGGATTGCTGGGCATTTCTCTTTGTATCCTGTTACCTCCTCCTCCTCCTCCTCGGCTTCCTCCTCCTCTACCTCCTCCTCATCCACTCAGCTTAACACCTTCACCACCCACAGCAGCAAAGCCAGGGGGAAATGACATCAGGTTATTTTAAAACTTGTGTGTTTGTGGGACAAACCCCACACTGCGCAGCTGTAACGGATCAACGGGTGTGGACCCGCTGTGCCACTTACCGGTTTGGCTTTGGGCCAAACTTGGGAGCGGAGTCTAAGTGTCCCCCTGGTTTTCACCCTTTATCCCGCTCCAGGATGCGGAGCTGCAGGGGAGACACCAGGTCGCTACCGCAAGAGTGGTCCCGGTTAAGTGGCAGCTGGCCGGGCGGGCCAGAAAGCCCCGATGCTAGCACCGGGGAACAGGCAATATAGCAGACAGCCGCAGGATAATGCTGAGCTGAACAAGCGGTATAGCAGAGCTAGTGCTGTGAGAACACGAGAACTGAGTTAGTCCAGGTGGAGCTGGTGTAACGATCTGCACAGCAGACAGAGGCGTGGTCGACAGTCCGGGTCTTTAACTTGAGAGCAGCGAGGTACAAGAGGATCAAGCAGAGACGAAGTCAGGATACAGACAGAGGTCATAAGCAGGATATCGAATGCAGGAACAACAGGAGCCTTAGCTGTAGGAAGTACAATATTGCTCAGGCATTGCAGGAAGGGGGAAGCACCCTTATAAAGGTGGTGCCTGGCCAGGGCGTGCATTAACCCTTAAGGTACCAGGACGCCTGCGGCTCCTACAAGATACAACAGAAGCTGTTGTAGACTGCGACAGCGCAGGAAAGCAGGTCCGGAGCCTGCAGCGAAGAGGAGGAGCCCCGCGTGCAGCTCGACTGAGGTACGTAGTCGGACGCACTGCACGCTGGCGGCTGCCAACTGCCATTGTTACAGTATCCCCTCTCACGCCCCTTCTTTTGGCCTTGATGTGCTGAAAAAATCTTCTGAGAAGATTCGGAGCATGTACATTCTCCTCCGGCTCCCAGGAACGTTCCTCAGGACCATAATTCTTCCAGTCTACAAGGAAGTACCTCTTACCACCAACAACCTTGGAATCGAGGATGTTCTGTACTTCAAATTCAGGCTCACCGTCAGTAGGCACGGAAGTAGAGGTGGAGGGAGGCCTGGAAAAGGAGTTGAGGACCAACGGTTTCAGAAGAGACACATGAAATAGAATTTGGAATCCGGAGAGAAGGAGGCAACCGGAGTTTATAAGAAACACGGTTGATATGCTCAAGAACCTCAAACGGGCCCAGAAACCGTGGAGCAAATTTGTAACAGGGTACCTTCATGCGGATGTTCCGGGAGGAAAGCCAGACTTTGTCGCCAGGAGAGAACTGAGGAGGAGGTCTACGTCTGGTATCCGCATTTTTCTTCATACGAGTAACAGCCTGAGAGATGGAATCCTTAGTCTGTCTCCAGATGCTGAAGAAGTCTCTGAACAAAGAATTAGCAGCCGGTACCTCGGAAGATGCGGACAGGGGTAAAGGAGAACGAGGGTGTAGTCCATACACTATGTAGAAGGGAGAAGAGCCCGTGGATTCTCCGGAATGGCTGTTGTACGAGAATTCCGCCCAAGGCAGGAGCTGCACCCAATCATCATGCTGAGCAGAGACAAAGTGACGTAGGTAGTTCTCCAAAGTCTGATTAACTAGTTCAACTTGCACATTAGACTGAGGGTGGTATCCAGAAGAGAAGTCCAACTTCACCTCAAGTAGCTCACAGAGCGCTCTCCAGAATTTGGAAGTAAATTGTACCCCTCGATCGGACACAATGTGCAGTGGTAGGCCATGAAGGCAGAAGATGTGTTCGAAAAACAGACAGGCTAGTCGCTTAGCAGAGGGCAATCCAGGAAGCGGAATAAAATGTGCCGTCTTGGAGAATCTGTCTACCACTACCCAGATTACAGAACAGCCAGCAAAGGATGGGAGGTCTGTGATAAAGTCCATAGCAACATGCTGCCAGGGAACTTCCGGAATGGGTAAAGGTAGGTTTGGTTCGGGGAACCTTGTTGCGGGCACAGGAGGTACAGGCAGACACAAATTCCCGGACATCTTTGGGTAGGGTGGGCCACCAGTAGTGACGGTACAGCAACTCAAGGGTCTTACGTACCCCAGGGTGACCAGCGTACTTGGAGCAATGTCCCCAGTAGAGAATCTTCCTCCTCTTGGCTTGTGGAACAAAAATCTTCCCCGGAGGAATATCTTTTACTCGAACTGGCGCCACTGAAACCAGGCAGGACGGATCGATGATACTGTATGTTGAGGTTCCTCAATCTGATCTGCTGGGTCAAAGGAATGGGAAAGCGCATCAGCCCTCACATTTTTGTCTGCCGGTCGAAAATGCAGAAGGAAATTGAATCGGGCAAAGAAGAGTGCCCATCGAGCCTGACGTGGATTTAGACGCTGTGCAGATTGCAGATAAGTCAGATTCTTGTGGTCAGTGTATATAACCACTGGATGCAAAGCCCCCTCCAGAAGGTATCTCCATTCTTCCAAGGCCATCTTGATAGCAAGCAGTTCTCTATCACCGATGGAGTAGTTTCTTTCTGCAGAAGAGAAGAGCTTGGAGAAGAAACCACACAAGACAAATTTCCCTTTGGAGGTCTTCTGAAGCAGGACTGCACCTGCACCAAAAGAAGAAGCATCCACTTCTAGGAAGAACTGTTTGGAAGTGTCTGGATAATGGAGGACAGGAGAAGCAGCAAAGCAATCTTTGAGTTGTCGGAATGCAGACTCTGCTTCAAGGGTCCATTTCTTTGCATCTGCCCCTTTCTTAGTCAGCGCAGAAATAGGGGCTGTGAGAGAAGAGAAGTTTGGAATGAACTGCCTATAGAAGTTGGCAAATCCCAGAAATCTTTGAATGGCACGGAGACCTTGAGGAAGGGGCCAATTCTGGATGGCAGAGACCTTGTCGGAGTCCATTTGCAGACCAGTGCAGGAAACAATGTACCCCAGAAGGGGTAAGGAAGACTGCTCAAAGACACACTTTTCGAGCTTGGCAAACAGACCATTCTCCCTTAGGCGCTGCAGAACCAGGCGCACTTGTCTCCGGTGAGTGGGCAAGTTGGTTGAATAAATGAGAATATCGTCGAGATACACTTCAACACACTTGTATAACAGGTCCTGGAAGATGTGATTTACAAATTCTTGGAAGACTGTAGGAGCGTTGCAAAGGCTGAATGGCATAACCAACTACTTAACTCATAGTGGCCATCACGGGTATTGCAACAGCACTCTGCAACCAGAACTCTGCCCAAGATAGAAGCTATAAGAGTACATTAGTGTACGTTTTGATCAAAAGGTAATAAGCCACTCGCCACGCCAAGGCTGTCCCGTGAGTGGTACTAGCGCTAAATCTGACCTGTTATGGGCCATGGCAGCCACATAAAATCCTCCTAATGCTGAATCTTACCTGTTATGGGCCATGACAGCCACATGAAATCCAGGGAATGTGGGCCCAGCATGCATGCTGGGATAAAACATACTTATTAACCCTTTCTGGTGCTGTAACAGCCTCCATTAGATCCAGGGATGCAGGTACCAACATGCATGCTGAGCCCACTGTGCACTCCTCCAGGAGCCAGATGGCTACTAGCAGGTACTGTGAATGCACATTCAGCTTTATACTCACTCTGATTAAAAACCAGCCTCTAGGGCAGACAAACTAGTCAGGTGTGCACCACTGAAGAGGAGGTTGCCACACCTCCAACACATACTAAACAGAAACACAAGGGGGTCAGTCAGCACGTCCCTGTATGCAGGTGCACGTAGCTATGGCAATTATACATACAAACAAAAAATGCAACAGCACTCTGCAACCAGAACTCTGCCCAAGATAGAAGCTATAAGAGGACATTAGTGTACTCCTGGATTTTATGTGGCTGTCATGGCCCATAACAGGTAAGATTCAGCATTAGAAGGATTTTATGTGGCTGTCATGGCCCATAACAGGTCAGATTTAGCGTTAGTGCCACTCACGGGACAGCCTTGGCGTGGCGAGTGGCTTATTACCTTTGATCAAAACGTACACTAATGTCCTCTTATAGCTTCTATCTTGGGCAGAGTTCTGGTTGCAGAGTGCTGTTGCATTTTTTTGTTTGTATGTATAATTGCCATAGCTACGTGCACCTGCATACAGGGACGTGCTGACTGACCCCCTTTGTGTTTCTGGCCATCACGGGTATTGAATGCCGTCTTCCACTTGTCGCCTTCACGGATTCGGATCAGGTTATATGCACCACGTAGATCCAATTTAGAAAATATCTGTGCGCCTCGGATATGGTCAAACAATTCAGACATCAGGGGCAGAGGATACTTGTTCTTGACTGTAATCTTGTTCAGTCCACGATAATCTATGCATGGACGGAGTGACCCGTCTTTCTTGGAGACGAAGAAGAAACCGGCTCCAGCTGGCGAGGTAGACTTCCGGATAAACCCCCTCTCCAGGTTCTCCTTAATATACTCGGTCATAGCCTGTGTCTCAGGCGGGGATAAAGGATAAACCCTTCCACGAGGAGGAGAAGTCCCAGGAAGAAGATCGATCGGGCAGTCATAAGTCCGATGAGGTGGTAAAGTCTATGCCTTCTTCTTACAGAAAACATCTCCAAAGGATGCAAATTGCGGAGGCAGACCAGGCAGGTTCACAGGAACCGGACGAGGAGACATTGGGTGGACCATCGACAGGCAGGAGGTTTGGCACTGAGGACCCCAGCGGAGAATATCCCCTTTCGCCAGTCTAAGACGGGAGAATGTTGCTGTAGCCAGGGCAATCCCAGAATCACTGGGTCCGTGGAATCTGGCAGGACATAGAAGGATATTTCTTCAGAATGTAGCACCCCAACTTGGAGTTTCACAGGAGCAGTGATGAACTGAATAGGTTTGGGTAAGGTTTGTCCATTAACAATCATTGCGACCAGAGGCTTCGCCAGACTGGTAGTGGAAAGCTGGCACTGGGTCACCAGGGCTTGCTTGACAAAATTCCCGGCAGCGCAGGTACCGATATACTGGTTTTCCCAGCAGACACCATTACAGGGATAAGAAGTTTGGGAGAATTGTCTTTTTCACCTAGGGTCACTTCTCCCAATGAGCCTAGGCGCTGAAGTTTTCCGCCTTCTGGGGGCAGGTACGAAAAACATGTTCCTTTCCACCGCAGTAGAGGCACAAGTTCTCTGCTCGCCGTCGCTGGCGCTCCTGATCAGAGAGCTTCAGGCGATCCACCTGCATAGGCTCTTCAGACGGAATCGCAGCAGGAGTCTGAACAGCCCTCTGGAAGACAGGTGCGAATTTAGACGTCCGCTTCATCCTTGCGGCTTGAGAAAAACGTTCACGAAACCGCACATCTATGCGTGTGCCCAACGTGATCAAAGCGTCCAGAGAGCCAGGGAGGTCCCTTCCCGCTAGTTCGTCTTTAATGCGGTCACACAGGCCCTCCCAGAATACGGCTCGTTGAGCTTCATCATTCCAGGACAGTTCTGCGGCCAGTGTACGGAACTGGATTGCATATTGGCCCACTGTCCTAGCGCCTTGACGCAGACGAAGAAGAGCAGAGGCTGCAGACGAGGCACGGCCAGGTTCCTCAAATACTGTACGGAAAACAGTTAAGAAGGTCTGTAGGCTTGCAGTCTCGGGTCCGCTTCGCTCCCATATAGGATTAGCCCAAGCAAGAGCTTCTCCAGAGAGCAGAGATACAATGAAAGCTACTTTTGCTCGGTCAGACTGGAACTTGTCTCCATGTAGCTCAAAGTGGATCAAGCATTGATTCAGGAACCCTCTGCAGGCCTTTGACTCACCGCTGAAACGTGGAGGCAAGGGAAGTTGGACAGCAGACGTGCCTTGGTATGCAGACGATGCAACGGAATTAGTAGGAGTTGCTGGGACCTGTAGTGCCGCAGGATCAGTAGTGGGTAGAGCGTCCAGACGTGCAGAAATTGTGTTCAGACACTGCAGCAGGATATCTTGGCGTTCACTCTGGTGTTGCAGCTCTCGGTATAAATCTTGTACCACAGGCTTGGGCTTGCCAGCGGGGTCCATGGCCTGAGCAAACTGTAACGGATCAACGGGTGTGGACCCGCTGTGCCACTTACCGGTTTGGCTTTGGGCCAAACTTGGGAGCGGAGTCTAAGTGTCCCCCTGGTTTTCACCCTTTATCCCGCTCCAGGATGCGGAAGCTGGACTCAGCTGCAGGGGAGACACCAGGTCGCTACCGCAAGAGTGGTCCCGGTTAAGTGGCAGCTGGCCGGGCAGGCCAGAAAGACCCAATGCTAGCACCGGGGAACAGGCAATATAGCAGACAGCTGCAGGAAAATGCTGAGCTGAACAAGCGGTATAGCAGAGCTAGTGCTGTGAGAACACGCAGAGCTGAGTTAGTCCAGGTGGAGCTGGTGTAACGATCTGCACAGCAGACAGAGGCGTGGTCGACAGTCCGGGTCTTTAACTTGAGAGCAGCGAGGTACAAGAGGATCAAGCAGAGACGAGGTCAGGATACAGGCAGAGGTCATAAGCAGGATATCGAATGCAGGAACAACAGGAGCCTTAGCTGTAGGAAGTACAATATTGCTCAGGCATTGCAGGAAGGGGGAAGCACCCTTATAAAGGTGGTGCCTGGCCAGGATTGGAGAGAGGGCGGAATCAGGGGTGTGCATTAACCCTTAAGGTACCAGGACGCCTGCGGCTCCTACAAGATACAACAGAAGCTGTCGTAGCCTGCGACAGCGCAGGAAAGCGGGTCCGGAGCCTGCAGCGAAGAGGAGGAGCCCCGCGTGCAGCTCGACTGAGGTACGTAGTTGGACGCACTGCACGCTGGCAGCTGCCAACTGCCATTGTTGCACAGGCATGGAACAACAGACCGACCATTGGTTTGTGCCACTAAGCCTCCAGCCCGGCCTGGTGTTGTGCGCTAATGGGTGAAATATACTAGCAGGTCTGGGCCTAGCCGGTTTGACACACATCCTCTGCCTGCCACATGTGCTGAATTTGGGGTGCAGAAATTCCTAAACACCAGACAGTGAAAATCAATTCAGTTAATCGAACACACACAACACCCCCACCCCCTTTCACTCAAACCATTAACAAACTATTTAAAATTTTTCTTAAAAACATATTAATATAACTATAATGCAGCTAAACTTACTATATAAGCAAACAAAACTATATACACGCCTTATCTTAAGGCCAGTGACATCCAAGTGGATCGAAGGGTGGGTTCCTGCACCAACATAGTCCCTGGCCTGGAACACAATTGTCCAGCCAGGGCACAGTTCTGGAGGATGAGGAGGATAAGTAGGATGAGGAGGATGAGGAGGAACCGTGTTCTCAGCAGGGTGGCACCCAAGTCAGCTCACGGGCAGCTGGGTCACCATCAGCACCTCAGAAGGCTGGGTTAGCATTGGCGAAATGTGGGAAAGCTTTGTCATCACGCCACAACAACCTGCACCACCAGCAGATCTGGAACGTCTTAGCAGGAGGCAGCATTTCAGCAACATGGTGGAAGAGTACACGTACTGACTGATGGGTTTGCCCAGGGGCGTAGCTACAAGGAAGCGTGGGAAGCACACTGTTTTGTGTCCCTGACCTAGAAGGGGCCCATCCAGGAGGTGGAGGAGGACTAAAAGACTTTGTCAAGGCCCCCTCAACAGTATTATACAAGGAAATTAGATACAGTGGCAGTATAGACAGTGTAGAAAGTGGGTGGAAAATAAATCCAAACAGCCACACACCCTACTATCGGGTCCTACTATAGTCCTACTATCGGGGCCGCACTTGCACCTGGTTATATAGAGAGGTGTTCACTTACAGTTAGCTGCTGAAGGAGTCTCTCGCTCTGTCGTTGTGGCGTCCCACACCGGAGCGGTCTCACCTCAGATGTCAGTTCCTCTCCCGTGCACCAAGGCTGCTGGCTGGTCCCCACTTGCGTCCGGATGTGTCAGCGCTGCACTTTGCGTATTGACTTCTCCTTCTTGCTTATTTCATCAGTCTGAATGTATTCAATATTTGGGGGGCTCCCTCTCTTCCAGACGAGTTTCGGGACATTGACTTGTCCCTTCCTTCTTTTTCTTGCAAACTTTTGTTATTTTTTGGAGCAAAATATGTTATTATTTTGATAAACAGATACCGTATTTTTCGCTTTATAAGATGCACTTTTTCCTCCCAAAAGTGTAGGGGAAATGGCAGTGCATCTTATAAAGCGAATGCTGCCATTTTTACTCTGCTACCACTGATACATCGCCGGCTGCTATGCTGCACAGCGCGGCCTGCGATGTATCAGCGGGGAGGGAGGAGGGGCTGGAGGCTAAACTCTACTCTAATACACCAGGCCCAGCGCACAGCAGTAAACTGTAGTTATGTAATGCTTATTCTTTATTAAAGTAGCGCAATCCTCTGAATTAATACTTACTATGTAAATACAGAAGCAGGAAGGCTTGCTGGCAGTCGCTCCGTCACGCGCCTGCTTCATAATAAAGTGGGAGGAGCTCCTCCCACTTAATTAATGAAGCAGGCAAAGCTGGCTCGTGACAGAGCGAGTGACTCTACGCTACCGGCCGGCCTGCCTGCTACCGTGATTAGATAGTAAGTAAGCAGAGGACCTTTCATGGGTCCAAACATTGTAAACTAACTATCAGGATATGTAGCGTGGCACCCACCACTGCACTGCACTTACTATTATTCTTGGTTGCTGCTCCGTTCTCCTGCTGTGGCTAATTGATAGCATTGGAACAGGGAGGAGGAGACTGTCCTTTTTTTAATGGGCGTTCTAAATGCTGCCAAATTTACAGAATATATTTCCCTCTCAGGTATGCAGTGTAGCAGGAACACACCCTCCAAGCCACATGTGAATGACTGGTCTGATAACCGTGCAAATGTCCACCCACAATCTAAGAGCAGGATTTACTGATTAAGGCCTCATGCACACAACCGTATGTGTTTTGCGGTCCGCAAACCGCGGATCTGCAAAACACAGGAGATACCGAATCGATACTTTTCTCTGGTATCGAGCTCGATACCAGGATTAGTATTTTATCGATACTGGGCTGTGCTACTGCACAGCCCAGTATTAGAGAATGTGGCTGCGCTGCTGTCAGAGCGGCCATGTTCTCCTCGGCAGGAGGCAGTGTCTCCCTCCCCTGTGCCGCGCTGCCAATGAGGAGAGATGGGAGGAGGAGGGGAGGCACACTGGCCACCAATGAGAGTATCCTTTCATATATAAATACAGGCAGAATAAACACGCTGCCGGCACCTGCATGTGACCCAGTACTGCGATCAGAGGCAATTAACCCCTCAGGTGCCACACCTGAGGGGTTAACTGCCGCGGATCGCAGCGCACTGTCACAGGCAGGTGCCGGCAGTGTGTTTCTTTTGCCTGTATTTATATATGAAACGTTACTAGTCAATGGTGGCAAGTGTGCCCCCTTCCCAGTATTAAAACATTAGTGGCCAGTGTGCCCCCCCTGTCCCCAGTATTAAAATACATTATTGGTGGCAAGTGCGCCCTCCCCCATCCAGTGTAATGCTGGGGCTCCGATCAGTTACCATGGCAACCAGGACGCTACTGAAGTCCTGGCTTCGATAGTCGGCTCCAGCTGCTGTGTGCACTATGCACAGGGCAGCAGGGAGAGTGTGGGATACTATTAACCCTGATAGAGCTGTATCAGGGTGAATAGGATGAAAAGATCCCAGGTTCTAGCCCCTAAGTTAATAAATATACTGTAAAAAAAAAAAAAAAAATTAAAAAAAGTACACCGAAACATTAAGTATAAATCACCCCATTTACCAAATTTACATATAAAATATATAAACAATAAATAAATAAAATATTACATATCGCCGTGTCTCAAAAGTTCAAACTATTAAAACATCCTCTTTTATGCGGTGAATGCCGTAAAAGAAAAAAAAATAATAAAAAATGCACGATTTTCTATTAGTCGCCTTGTCCCCCAAAAATAGGATAGAACTGTTGTATTATACTCTGTGCGTTTTATTTTTTTCTCGTGGTATCGAATGGTATCGAGTATCGCAATACTTTTTCATGGTATCGATACCGAATTAAAATTTTGGTATCGAAACAACTCTAGTTCATGGAAAATGGAGATGAACTTTCAGAATTTAGATTTTTGGAAAATTTTCCATTATAATCCATTTTTTCTAGTAATAAAGTAAGGGTTAACTGCCAAACAAAACTCAATATGGGTTGCCCTGATTCTCTAGTTTACAGAAACACCCCATATGTGGTCCTAAACTACTGTTTGGCCAAACGGGAGGACATAGAAGGAGGGGAACGCCATATGGGTTTTGAATGGCAGATTTTGCAGGACTGGTTATTTTAACACCATGTCCTATTGCAAGCCCCCTGATGCACTCCTAGCATAGAAATTCCAAAAAAGTGACTCCATCTAAGAAAGTACACCCTCAAGATATTCAAAGATGGGTTTACAGACATTGTTAACCCTTTAGATGTTCCACAAGAGTTCATGGAAGATGGAGAAACAATTTTGGAATTTTGATTTTTTGAAAATTTTCCATTTTAACCCTCACTTTATTACTGGAAAAATGGGTTAACAGCCAAACAAAACTCAATATGGGTTGCCCTCATTCTGTTGTTTTCTGAAACACCCCATATGTGGTCGTAAACTACTGTTAGGCCAAACGGCTTTTGGAAGGCAGATTTAGCTGGACTGGTTTATTTACACCATGTACCCTTTCAAGCCCCCTGCTGCACCTCTTGAGTAGAAACTCCATAACAGTGACCATATCTAGGAAACTTCGGGATAAGGACTATTTTAGGGTAAATATGATTTTTGGTTGCTCTATATTACACTTTTTGAGACAAGCTAACAAAAATTTAAATTCTAAAATTGTTTCTACATGCGCCATTAAGTTTTGTGGAACACCTAAAGGGTAAACAAAGTTTGTAACATAATTTTTGAATACCTTGAGGGGTGTAGTTTCTTAGATGGGGGTCACTTTTGGAGTTTCTAGTCTAGGCTACATCACGGGGGCTTCTAATGGGACATGGTGTAAAATTAAATCTGCCTTCCAGAAACCATACGGCGTTTCCTTTGTTCTATGCCCTGCCGTGTGGCTATATAGCCATTTACAACCACATATGGGGTGTTTCTGCAAACTACAGAATCAGGGTAATAAATATTTAGTTTTGTTTCACTGTTAACCCTTGCTTTATTACAGAAAATATAGATTAAAACTGAAATTTTGCCCAAAAATGGGTGTTTTGGCACAGTTTTTATTTTATTTTTTAACGCTGTTCATCCGAGGGGTTGGGTCAAATGTTATTTTTAAATGGCAGATTATTACGGATGCGCCAATACCTAATATGTCTACTTTTATTTATTTAGATTTTACACTATATTATCCTTTTAAGAAAAAAATTAAATAATTTCACTATCTCCATATCCTGGGAGCTACAGTTTTTTTCCTTTTTGTTGGGCGACTATCTAATGTAGGGGCTCATTTTTTGCGGGATGAGATGACGGTTTTTATTGGCACTATTTGAGAGTGCATATCACTTTTGGATTGCTCGCTATTACACTTTTTGTGATGCAGGTAGTGATGTCCCGAACTATTCGCCTGCGAACATAGCTTGTTCGCGTTCGCGCGGCAGGTGAACACATGCGATGTTCGGTCCGCCCCTATAAATCATCATTGAGCAAACTTTGACCCTGTACCTCACAGTCAGCAGACACATTTCAGCCAATCAGCACCCTCCCTCCCACACCCTCCCACCTACTATAAAACGGCAGCCATTTTAGATTCAGCCTGAAGCTACAGTGTGTTAGTGAGAGCAGGGAGAGTGCAGCTGCTGCTGGTGTGCGGATGAATTCATAGGGAAATCGTTAGCTAGGCCAGTGTTTTGTGTCCACAGACTTATCTGCTGTAAGGACAGCGTCACAGCACCCCAAAAGCCCTTTTAGAGCTGCTACATTAGTCTGCTTTTATTTATTTTTCTCCATATATATATTGCAGTTGCCTGGCCTGCCCGTGTATGAGAGGCTGCAGGCCAACAGACTGTAGTGTGCCCACTGCCAGTGCCCACCACTCATACCGTGTGGTACAGGACTTTGCATAAAAAAAAGGCATTTTATTTTTACACTTTAATCTAATTTGAGTTGCCATCTGCTGCCAGTGTGTCAGGCCCACAGACTGTAGTGTGCCCACTGCCATTGCCCACCACTCATACCGGGTGGCACAGTAGCTTGTCCATAAATAAGGCATTTCATTTTTATCCTTTAATCTAAGGTTAGTTGCCTGCCAGTGTGTGTCAGGCCCACTTCCACTGACTGTAGTGTACCCCCTGCCAGTGCCCACCACTCATACCGTGTGGCACAGTAGCTTCCCGATAAATAAGGCATTTCATTATTATCCTTTAATCTAAGGTTATTTGCTTGCTAGTGTGTGTCAGGCCCACTTCCACTGACTGTAGTGTGCCCACTGCCAGTGCCCACCACTCATACCGGGTGGCACTGTACCTTGCACGCATAGTACCACTAAACCAAAAAAAAAATGACAGGCAGAGGCAGACCACTCCGCAGGGGCCGTTGTGGTGCTGTGATTTCCTTTGGCCCTAGAATAATGCCCAGTGTTCAGAGGCCACATACCCTGAACTCGAAAAATTCTGAGGACATAGTTGACTGGATTACACAGGACACCCAATCTTCTACAGCTTCCGCTCGGAACCTTGACGCACCATCCTCCTCCAGCTCAGCTTCGGGCACCTCTCAAGTTACCACTCGCCCGCCCGCCGCCACCACCAACACTAGCACCACAGCCGCTTCACTTGATCAGTCAGAGGAATTGTTTAAACATCAGTTGGAAGAAATGAGTGATGCGCAACCATTATTGCCAGAGGATGTAGATAACAGGGATATATCTCAGTCAGGCAGCATTACACACATGGACGTACGGTGTGATGATGATGATGTTGTACCCGCTGCTGCTTTCTTTGCTGAGTTGTCAGATACAAGTGAAGCAGTTGATGATGACGATGTGTCCGTGGATGTCATGTGGGTGCCCGCTTGAAAAGAAGAAAAACAGGGGGAAAGTTCAGATGAGGAGACAGAGAGGAGGAGGAGACGAGTTGGAAGTAGGGGGAGGTCGTCGCAAGGAGCTAGTCGCACAGCCAGACAGCATGTATCGGCACCCGGGGTCAGCCAGACAGCACACCAATCAATGCATGCTGCTGCCACCATCAGAATGCTGTCATTGCAAAGCTGAGCAGTGTGGCATTTTTTTTGTGTGTCTGCCTCTGATAACAGCGACGCCATTTGCAACCTGTGCCAAAAGAAACTGAGTCGTGGGAAGTCCAACACCCACCTAGGTACAACTGCTTTGCAGAGGCACATGATCTCACATCACAAACGCCTATGGGATCAACACATGAGTACAAGCAGCACACCAACTCAAAGCCACCATCCTCCTCCTGGTCCAGCATCTTCGGCCACATCAACCACTGCTGTCCTCCCTGCCCTCTCTCAACCACCCACCACTCCGCCTCTCCCCTTCAGCAGTTCCTGCTCATCTGCCCACAGTCAGGTGTCTGTCAAGGAATTGTTTGAGCATAAGAAGCCAATGTCACAGAGTCACCCCCTTGCCCGGCATCTGACAGCTGGCTTGACGGAACTCTTAGCCCGCCAGCTTTTACCATAAAGCTGGAGGAGTCTGAGGCCTTCAAAAACTTTGTAGCTATTGGGACACCCCAGTGGAAGGTACCCGGCCGAATTTTTTTTTCACAAAAGGCAATCCCCAACCTGTACTCTATTGTGGAAAAGGAAGTCATGACATGTCTGGCACACAGTGTTGGGGCAAGAGTCCATCTTACCACTGATACCTGGTCTGCAGAGCACGGTCAGGGCAGGTATATCACGTACACTGCTTATTGGGTAAACCTGCTGAAGGCTGCAAAGCATGGAATGCATGGCTCTGCAGCGGAGTTGGTGACACCGCCACGACTTGCACGCAGGCCCGCTGCCACCTTCTCTATTCCTCCTACTCCTCCTACTCCATCCTCTTCGCTAACCTCCTCGGCTGAGTTCTTTTATGCTTCTGCGTCTTGCTCCACATCATCAACTGCACCCCCCCCAGCTCCCCAGGGGCTATTCCACATCCGGGATACGACAGTGTCACGCCGTCTTGGGGTTGACTTGCCTGAAAGCAGAGAGTCACACCGGACCAGCAGTACTGTCCGCCCTGAACGCATAGGTGGATCAATGGCTGACCCTGCACCAACTGGAGATTGGCAAAGTGGTGTGTGACAACGGAAGCAATCTGTTGGCGGCATTGAATTTGGGCAAGTTGACACATGTGCAGTGCATGCCACATGTGTTGAATCTGATTATACAACGCTTTGTGTGTAAGTACCCAAACTTAAAGGACGTCCTCACGCAGGCCAGGAAGGTGTGTGGCCATTTCAGGCATTTCTACACGGCCATGGCGCACTTTTCCGATATTCAGCAGAGAAACAACATGCCAGTGAGGCGCTTGATTTGCGACAGCCCGACACGTTGGAATTCAACACTCCTAATGTTTGACCACCTGCTCCAACAAGAAAAAGCTGTCAACGAGTTTTTGTATGACCGGGTGCTAGGACAGCCTCTGCGGAGCTGGGTATCTTTTGCCACGTTACTGGACGCTCATGCGCAATGCCTGTAGGCTCATGCGTCCTTTTGAGGAGGTGACAAAGTCACACCGAAGGCACCATCAGCGACCTCATCCCATTTGGTTTCTTCCTGGAGCGTGCCCTGCGAACAGTTCTGGATCAGGCCATAGATGAGCATGAAGAGGAAGAGGAAGAGTTGTGGTCACCATCACCACCAGAAACAGCCTTATCATCATCGCTTGCTGGACCTGCGGCAACGCTGGAAGAGGAGTCTGAGGAAGAGGAGTCAGAGGAGGAATGTGGCTTTGAGGATGTGGAAGGCAGGTTGTCACCTATCTGGGACCCGTGGTGTTGTATTGGCTGGGGGAAGAACAGACCTTCAATGACATCAGTGAGGACGAGGAACTGGACATGAGTAGCTTGGCATCCAACCTTTTGCAAATTGGGTCTTTCATGCTGTCATGCCTGTTGAGGGACCCTCATATAAAAAGGCTGAAGGAGAACGACCTGTACTGGGTGGTCACGCTACTAGACCCCGGTATAAGCAGAAAGTGGCTGAAATGTTACCAAATTCCTGGAAGGAAAGGATGCAGCACTTCCAAAACAAGTTAAAAAGTATGCTTTACACAGCGTATAAGGGTGATGTCAGAGCACAACGGAAATCTAACAGGGAAGAGGTGAAAGTAATCCTCCTCCTACCACAACCACGCCGGCAAGGACAGGACACTTTACAGACATGTTGTTGATGGAGGACAGGCGGAGCTTTTTAAGTCGCTACGCATCACCACAGCCCTTCGGGTCCACCCTCAGAGAACGACTCGACCGACAGGTAGCAGACTACCTCGCCTTAACTGCAGATATCGACACTCTGAGGAGCGATGAACCCCTTGACTACTGGGTGTGCAGGCTTGACCTGTGGCCTGAGCTATCCCAATTTGCGATAGAACTTCTGGCCTGCCCCGCTTCAAGTGTCCTGTCAGAAAGGACCTTCAGCGCAGCAGGAGGTATTGTCACTGACAAGAGAAGTCGCCTAGGTCAAAAAGTCTAGATTACCTCACCTTTATTAAGATGAATGAGGCGTGGATACCGAAGGGACTGACAGTGGGAATACATTTGACTAAAAAGGCCTGATGAGATGCCTTGGTCTAAAAATGGTCCCCACGCTGCTGTATTTAATCTCTGCATGCCGGATGACTTGCTTGACTTCTCCGCCACCAACTAGGGTTCAAGCCGCAATGTTTTAGTACACTTTCTGCCTGGAAAACATCAATTTGTCTGGCCTGCTAGCAGCGGCTGCAACAATACCTAATTTATCAGCCATGTGTACATGCCTAATTTTTCTGGCCTCTGGTGCTGCACTGTGGCTGCAAAAACAAAACAAAAAAAGGCACATACATGTGTCAATTCCCCTTCGTGATCGTTACCTTGTTGTGGTGAAAGGGCTTGCGTATCACAATGAAGCGCTCACCTCTATGAGTGTGTGGGCAATGTTGGCACACCCCAGATGATAAGGACTTGCTTCATTGTGAACAGAACAAAAGCGATCAGCGGGATAATTTTTCATAGAAAAACATTAATTTTCTTTTTGTGAATGATCACCTTTCTAACAATGGGCCCACACTGCAGAATCATTGTTTTCTGGGTCACTTAACTGTCACTGAACTACCTCAGCACGACCATAGGCTTTGAAAAACCGCCATCGCCTGCCAGGGCTGGGACAAGGTCCACCACCAACAGAGGCTGAGCTTTCCAAGTGCGCCCCCTACTTCACTTCAGGGCAGACTCATCTCACGATCTATCCCTTCCGGGGCCTGGGCTGGGTCGTGACGCAGTGCTGTGCTGCTGCCCGCGCTGCTCCTGGTCTCCAAATTGCGCACTTGTGACCTGACTGAGTACTGACTGAATACAGCGCGTCAGGTCAAAGTGAACGCTGTACGCAGCCAGTCAGGCAAGCGACTGAGCAGAGACCAGAGCAGCGGAGCAGCCGAGCCAGGAGGCGGAGCGGGGAGGGAGCACGTAAGTCAGTGCCAAGTGCTCACTACTCCCTCCATCCTCCAGCGCGGCTGGCAGCCTGGCAGGAGCGCCAGCAGCAGCGACTTGGTCCAGTGGCATGTATGGAGTCTGCAAGAAGCATAAGCCTCTAGGGAAATCAACTGTAATTGGTTTGCTGTAATGCTCTGCGGCAGGGTGCTTTAATGCTCTGCAATGGGGGTGGGGGTTGTTGTAATGCTCTGCAAGGGGTGGGGTTGCTGTATTGCTCTGCAAGACCCCCAATATACTGCGTAGATAGCCCCCATATACTGCGCAGACCTCAATATACTACACAGGCAAACCCCCAATATACTGCATAGATAGCCCCCATATACTGCTCAGACCTCAATATACTACGCAGACAGCCCCCATATACTGCGCAGACCCCCATATACTGCATAGATAGCCCCACATATACCCTATATAATTACAGCAACCCCCCTTGCAGAGCATTACAGCAACCCCCTTGCAGAGCATTAGAGCAACCCCAACCCCTTGCAGAGCATTAGAGCCCAACCCCTTGCAGAGCATTAGAGCAACCCCAACCCCCATGCAGAGCATTAGAGCAACCCCCAACCCCCTTGCAGAGCATTAGAGCAACCCCCAACCCCCTTGCAGAGCATTACAGCATCCCCACCTTGCAGAGCATTACAGCATCCCCCTTGCAGAGCAATACAGCATCCCCCTTGCAGAGCAATACAGCAACCCCTTGCAGATCATTAAAGCAACCCCCACCCCCTTGCAGAGCATTACAGCAACCCCCACCACCCCTTGCAGAGCATTAAAGCAACCCCCACCCCCTGCAGAGCATTACAGCAAACCAATTACAGTTGATTTCCCAGAGGCTTATGCTTCTTGCAGACTCCAGACTATCTCTATAGGCCCCCTGCAGAGTTTTACTTACACCCACATACACCCACCAAGAGAAAACCTCACCTGCTACTGGCTCCACTCATAAACCCAGGAAATCAACTGTGCTTCTTGCAGACTCCAGACTGGCTCCGCCTACTGGAGTCTGGTCACATGAGCATGACATCATCGAAGGTCCTTTAGCTGGCTAGGAAATAGCATCTACAGTCAGTGCAGCGCCGGGGGTGAGTGGGGATGCTAGTGCTGTTGGGTCAGGGGTCCGGGTGTCACCCGGTGCGGCCCGCACACCTCGCAATGCCACTGACATGGTCAGTGGCCTGCCTGCCGCCCAGAGGCTGGGGAGCTGGCCTGCGCCCTGACGCTGGAGCGCCCTGAGGCTGGAGCCTCCCAGCCTCTGTGTCGGCCCGGCCCTGTCGCCTGCAATCTCCCAAACGTGAGCACAGTCATCACTACACCAAGATTGACGCATAGAGGAATAAAATTTATATCATGAATGTGTCAACTATTGACAACTCTTTGCGGTTGTCTAAAATCTATTCGATACATGTCACCTAATAGGGACGTAACAGGGAATAAACTGTTAGGAATAGTTCTACTTAACACACCACTCATATAGGGTGTCACAGTACATTGCGCGGCGCACGTGCAGTGCCCCAAATTGGAAGTAAGAGCACCGACCATTCATCTTTTTCCATCTCCCGGTTCCTAAAATCTATTCACATACCCTGATAGGGGATGTAACCGGATTAAACTGATAGGAATAGTACTACTTAATACACCACTCATAAAGGGTGGCACAGTACATTGCTCAGCGCACGCCGCAGTGCCCCAAATTGGAAGGAAGAGGACCGACCAACCATCTTTTTCCATCTCCCGGTTCCTAAAATCTATTCCATACATCGACCCGTGATAGGGGACAAAACAGAGATTAAACTGGTAAGAACAGATTTTTTTAATTTAAAAAAAAGGGCAGCCTCTGCGGAGCTGGGAATTTTTGGCCGTGTTACTGAATGCTCATGCACAATGGCTGTAGGCTCATGCGTCCTTTGCGGAGGTGACAACATCATAGACCTCATCCCATATGCGTTTTTCTGGAATGCGTCCTGCGAAGAGTGCTGGATCAGGTCGTAGATGAGCATGAAGAGGAAGAGTTGTGGTCACCATCACCACCAGAAGCAGCCTTGTCGTCGTAGATTGCTGGGCCTGCGGCAACGCAGAGAGAGGAGTCTGAAGAAGAGGAGTCAGAGGAGGAAGGTGGCTTTGAGGAGGTGGAAGACCAACCACAGCAGGCGTCCCATGGGGCTTGTTGTCACCTTCGGGGACCCTTGGTGTTATACGTGGCTGGGTGGAGTAAGAGACCTTCAATGACGTCAGTGAGGACAAGGAATAGGACATGGCTAGCTTGGTATCCAACCTTGTGCAAATGGGGAGTTTGCGGTTGTGCAAATGGACTGTTTGCGGTGCGTTAAACGGGAGTTTGGTCTGTCAGAGTTTGGTCTGTCACTGTGAAGCGGGCATAACGCTTACACTACCTGATCGATACACCATCATACCTGATCGTATACACAAACTGGATGTTTTAAAGCACGTTATTCCAAACAATTTAGGAATGTTAGGTGATTTATGCCCTTTATGGATTAAAACCCAACTCTGCGGCCAACTACGTAATTTTCCATGTGAATTTTGTCATGGATCCACCTCCGGCATGCCACAGTCCAGGTGTTAGTCCCCTTGAAACAACTTTTCCATCACTATTGTGGCCAGAAAGAGTCCCTGTGGGTTTTAAAATTCGTCTGCCTATTGAAGTCTATGGCGGTTTACCCGGTTCGCGAACATTTGCGGAAGTTCGCTGTTCCCGAACGTAATATTTTATGTTCGCGACATCTCTAATATTAGGTGACAATAAAAATGACTTTTTTGACATAGTTTTTATTTAATTTTTTTTAAGTCGTTTATTTGAGGGGCTAGTTTAAGGGGTATTTTTACACAGCAGATTTTTACGGACGCAGCGTTGCCCAATATGTATGGCTCTCAAACTTAGGAGACACTAAAACAGGCATCCTCAAACTACGGCCCTCCAGATGTTGTAAAACTACAATTCCCACCATGCCCTGCTGATAGCTGTAGCTTGGCATGCGGGGAGTTGTAGTTTTACAACATCTGGAAGGCCACAGTTTGAGGATACCTGCACTAAAACTAATTTCATTTTTAATGATAATCACAAAAAATTGTTTCCGTGTCTCCAAAGTCTGAGAGCCATAGTTTTTTTTATATATTTTTTAGGGGACTGTCGGGAATTATAAAAATGTAGTACTCCATGGAAGTGTGATACTCCCTGAAGCAATCGATAACGCAGAGGCCTGGATGATCGGGGCACGTGTCACATTGAGTGGTGGTGTCCTTCCATATCCCCCTCTTGTGAGACACTCTTTATCTTTTTTGGGTTCGTCCCTTCTTTCCAGTATGGGGGACCACACCTGGAAAATGTTGGCCAGGGATGATCCGGGCCCCTCCAATTCCTGAGGTACTTCGATCTGCTCTTTCCCGGTCTGAAAAAATGGATCTGGTGTAGAGGGCCTGATACAAGGAAATACTAGTGTAAAAGTTATCCAAGTACAAGTGGTAACTCTTATCTAGTAGTGGGTACATAAGTTCCCACACGATTTTCCCGCTAACACCCAGAGGGGGGACATTCTGGGGGTTCAATATGTGAATCTCGCCCCTTCGTACACACGCAATTTACAAGTGTACCCTGAGGTAGTCTCAGAAATTTTGTACATTTTCACACCATACCTCGCTCGCTTAGATGGACTGTACTGGCGGAAACTGAGTCTCCTCTTGAAAGCAACGAGAGACTCATCAACATTGAACTCCCTTCCAGGTACATAGGCCTGTGCAAATTTGGCCCCGAAATGATCGATGACCGGCCGTATCTCATACAGACAGTCATAGGCAGGATCACTGCGGTGGGGACATGCTGCATTATTTGTATAATGCAGGCATTTCCGGATGGCCTCAAACCGTGAGCACGTCATGGCCATACTGTACAGTGGGGTCTGGTAGAGGATGTCTCCACTCCCTCCAGTATTGCCTGACGCTCGGTTTTTGCACTAGACCCATATGCAGCACGAGGCCCCAAAACGTCCTCATCTCGGCTGCACTGACCGGGGTCTGTCTCCACCATCAGATTCACCAATGGGTCACTGAAAAAAAACTAAAAACTATATTTCAGTGAACCCCACTGTGTGAATCTGGATTCCAGGATTGCCAACAAAATTCGGAATCGCAGGCTCGAAGTCCACTGGGGGACACCAGCTAAGTACACCGGTAGGGGCTCTGGTGCTCTTATTTGGTGGGCCGGGAAACTAGTACGAGCAGCCCTGTGGGCCACGTGGTCCCTAGCATGTGGGGTCCTTGGCTCCGCCTGGCAGGGTCTCCGCCGCCTTGGGGCTCATCATCATCAGATGATGATGAGGAGGATGCGGATGACAGGAGGAACGTGGGGTCATCCTCACTGGGGCTCTCAGAGTCGGAGAGCATATGGCCGTATGCCTCCTCCACCGAGAACGTCTGGCGGGCCATGGGTATGTGTGCGTGTGTATGTGCGTGTGTGTAAAACTGTATTGTATGTGCATGTGTGTGGGGGCACGGGTGTTCACGTACTCTAAAAAGAATAAAAATTGTAAAAAAGTAAATTGTAAAAATTGTAAAAAGTGTAAAAAAAACACGCTATTGATGCTAAGAGTGCCGGCCACAGTAAGCGCACGCAAAAAAAAGAACCACCAAAAGATGGGGGGCCTGGGGAGCTGGGGGCCAAGTAGAAGCACCCCTGGGTGGGTCTAGAGTCTCACAGATAAGTGCTGTGGACCCCAACCACCAGATTTGGGTGCTGCACACAAACAGTTAAAGTTTTTTTTCTTCCCTAAACTATTCTGTCCCTTCTATCCCTGCCTAAATCTCGCTTCTCCCTCACTGACCCTGACCTACCTTGAGGGTGATGGGTGCCGACAGGGGGTCACAGCAGCTCTCCGTCGTCCTCACAGCAGCAGCAGGAAGAGGAGCTCCGGGAGTTTGAATCTCCCGCCTCTTTTCCCGCACGAATCAGCACCTTGGAGAGCATCGGGGGCCGCAAATCAGCACCAAGGACAGCACCGCCGCCCCCCAATGCTCGGATTGTGATTGGTGGTGTGTTATCAAACCACCAATCACCGTCCTTTTCCGTTTTTTCCGGTCACCGGAGACCCAAATGGACCGGAAATGCAGCAAACCACAGGTCTGAATTGACCTGCGGTTTGCTGCGATTGCCGAAATGGGGTCCCCTCGGCGTTGTGACAGGATGCCTGCTGAATGATTAACCTCTGCAGCGCTGGGATCTTCTTTTATTCACATGACGTACCGGCACGTCATGTGTCCTTAAGGATTCGGGAAACATGCCGTACTGGTACGTCATGTGTCCTGAATGGGTTAATGTAAAAATCCAATAGGCCTCTCTTTCCAATATATGTTATTTAAGGCTTCCCCCTTTGCTATGTACTCTGACTTTTTTAATACCTGTCACTTTCAGAGGAGCTGCTTTTCCATCATACTAACATAGTAACAGTACATAAGGACGAAAAAATACCTCTGTCCATCCAGTTCAGCCTGTCATCCTGCTAGTTGATCCAGAGGAAGGCAAAAAAACACCCTGTGAGGTAGAATCCGCTATTCCCCACTTAAGGGGAATAAAAAATTCCTTCCCGACTCCAATCAGGCAATCAGAATAACTCCCTGGATCAACGACCCATCTCTAGTAGCTATGACCTGTAATATTGTTATACTCCAGAAATACATCCAGGCCCCTCTTGAATTCCTTTATTGTACTCACCATCACCACCTCCTCAGGCAGAGAGTTCCATAGTCTCACTGCACTTACCATAAAGAACCCTCTTCTATGTTTGTGTGCAAACCTTCTTTCCTCCAGACGCAGAGGATGTCCCCTTGTCACAGTCCTGGGGATAAATAGATGATGGGAAAGATCTCTGTACTGACCCCTGATATATTTATACATAGTAAATAGATCTCCCCCAGTCGTCTTTTTTCTAAAGTGAATAACCCTAATTTTAATAATTTTTCAGAGTACTGTAGTTGCCCCATTCCTGTTATTACTTTAGTTGCCCTCCTCTGAACCCTCTCCAGCTCTGCTATGTCTGCCTTGTTCACAGGAACCCAGAACTGTACACAGTACTCCATGTGTGGTCTAACTAGCGATTTGTAAAGTGGTAGGACTATGTTCTTATCACGGGTGTCTATGCCCCTTTGATGCAACCCATTATCTTATTGGCCTGGATGGCATCTTCCTGACACTGGTTTTTGCAGCTTAGTTTGCTGTTTATTAAAATTCCTAGATCCTTTTCCATGTCAGTGTTACAGAGTCTTTTACCATTTAGTATCTACGGGTGACTTGCATTATTCCTACCTATGTGCATAACTTTACATTTGTCAGTGTTAAACCTCATCTGCCCAAGCCTCCAATCTATCCAGATCCCTCTGTAGCAGTATATTGTCCTCTTCAGTGTTAATTACTTTACACAGTTTAGTGTAATCTGCAAAAATTGATATTTTACTATATAAGCCTTCTACAAGATCATTAATAAATATATTGAAGAGAATAGGGCCCAATACTGACCCCTGAGGTACCCCACTAGTTACAGTGACCCAATCTGAGTATCTACCGTTAATAACCACCCTCTGTTTTCTGTCACTCAGCCAGTTACTTACCCACTTATAGACATTTTCTCCCAGTTCCAGCATCCTCATTTTATATACTAAACTTTTATGAGGTACAGTGTCAAATGCTTTGGAGAAGTCCAGACATACGACATACATTGATTCGCTGCTATCAAGTCTAGAACTTACCTCCTCATAGAAACTGATTAAATTCATTTGACATGACCTATTCCTCATGAAGCCATGTTGATATGGCGTTATTTGCTTATTTCCGTTGAGATCCTCTAAGATAGCATCTCTCAGAAAACATTCAAACAGCTTATCCACAACAGATGTTAAATTTACCGGCCTATAGTTTCCGGGCTCTGTTTTTGGACCCTTTTTGAATATCGGCACCATATTTGCTATCCGCCAATCCTGTGGAATATTCCCTGTCAGTATAGAGTCCGCAAATATCAGAAATAAGGTGTCTGGCTATGACATTACTTTATTCCCTTAGGATTTCTATAAAATGTTTGGACGCTACAGAAATGCTGCGATTTTTATTTCTAGTAGTTATGTCATTTAAATGTTCTAAAAAGCGTGTTTTTAGTTTCCTTGTAGTGCTGCCTATATAGGAAACATTTTCTTTTGTTTCATTGTTTTTTCTTGGTTGTGTTTTTTTATTTGCTAGCAATGGCATTTATGGAGCTAAATGAGCAGGCTTTGAAGCAATCAGCTCTACAGCTGTATTACACGGCCTCAGTTTTCACAGTCCCTTTAAATAGCTATCCATTCCTAGCCCTACTTCTTATTCATTTTTACTTGATCTATGATTAAGGCCTCTTGCCCACAACCGTATGCCCTCCGAGACATATGATCTTATGAGTGTGGGACAATAGTCCAACTCACGGACCGTATGAGTGCAGGACAATAGCCCTGTGGGCGGGCTGACGTCCACAGCATCATTGTAAATTATGATGCTGTGTACTCCTGTGCACACGATCAATGCCGCTTGGGACATATGGCCCGCTCACGCACCGTATATTCAGAGGGCATACGGTCGTGTGCAGGGCCCTAAGACCTGTACAGGTCAAAACGTGTCAGATCTTATGTAGTGTTGAGCGAGCATGCTCGGCCGAACACCTGTTTGGCTAGAGCATCGTGAGGCTCGGCACTCGGCGGTGTTCGGCTGAACATCCCGTGTGCTCGAGCCCGATGCTCGAGGCTCCTCTCCTACTAGATATCTCAGGTAGTCAACTGTCCGCCCAAGCAGAAAAGCATGAGGTGAAACGCATTCCTTGCATCTGAATAACATTCTGAAGAAAAGGTACATCTCAGCCTTTATACATATCTATTTTTATGGACCATGCTGGTATACCTGGCTATCTCATGTATATAATTATATATTTACGGCTGGTATAAGTTAGACATCTTCTTGTATAAAGTGATATGGACCATGCTGGTATAACCTGGCTATCTCCTGTATATAATTATATATGTACAGCTGGTATAAGCTAGACATCTTTTTGTATATAGTGATATGGACCATGCTAGTATAACCTAGGTATCTCCTGTATATAATTATATATGTACAGCTGGTATAAGTTATATATCTCCTTGTATATAGTGATATGAAGCGTGCTGGTATAACCTGGGTATCTCCTGTATATAATTATATATATATATAACTTATACCAGCTGTACATTTATATCTCCTTGTATACGACTTGGGAGTCCAAGATGCATCCAGACATCGTCCCCATGCTGTTTCCGAACCATTTTAGTGGTGTTTCCATCAATTTCTGTCCTTTTCCTGTGAACCAGACAGGGGTGCCTGGTTTAATGCTCTGGTTCTCCCATTTACTTCTATTGTGCTTGGGTGCTCGGTAGATGTGTTCGGCCCGAGCACCCGATCAACACTAATCTTATGTACAGGAGGGACTTTTATTTCTTCTATTAAAAGAATGTACAAATAAATTTTTATTTTATTCACTGGATCCTACATCTGGATCCTACATTCTGGCCTTACCCAAAGTACATGCATCAGTGAGTTCCTTCAATTCTGCTTCGTATGTGGACACACAAGATGGGAGTGGTTTTTGTATAATTATCTTACCATCTTGAATTACCACATACCTGGTGACAAAGTGTCCTTGTTCATCATTCCACCATCTGGGGCCATCGACAAAATACTCAGCATCAGGGTTAGTTAGTGCCGTTTCAGTTACATGTGGTAACCCTTTTGTTTCTGCAATCATTAGTTCATGACAGTCATGATTTACACTTGGATCAGATATTTCTACTACTCCCCCTCCTCTTCTAAATCTACTGTCAACAGAGTAGCTGGATTTAGAACTGTACATCGCTGTAAGGTAATGTGGGGACTGAGTAGTGTCATCTCATGTTGTGATTCTCACTTGAGACAAATGTTTCAGTTTTGTGGTGTGTAGTAGTTCGGCAACAGAATATGGTACTTGTAGTATAAGAGGGTGTTGTAGTACCAAGTCTTCTGTTTTGAGCACTAATTCAGAGGTTGTAGCAACTACTCGGAAACAAGTAGGTAGTGCTCTAGTAATACTATCTAGGCTGGTAGAATATTACACTATGGGGCGCATGCGGTCCCCGTGTTTTTGTCAGTATAAATCCTCCTTGCTCATGACAATACCATATCAAAGTCTCTTTGTAATTTGGGATGCCCAGTGCTGGTGTTCTGGTGACAGTTTTAATGCATGAAATGCACTTACAGCTGCTGGTGTTAATTCAAAATTTCTGCTTTGAGGCAGTCATATAGTGGCTGCATCACCTGCGAGCAATCTTTGATCCAGGGGCGGCAATAACTGACAAGGCCAATAAATGCACACAGAGCCCTTGGAGTCTTTAGCATGGGGTATTGCTATATAGCAGTAACTCTCTCCAGTGAAAGGATTTTAATGCTAGGAGAGATATAGTGACCTAGGAAAGTCACAGTAAATTACAATCATTTTAGCTAGTTAAATAAGCAAAGAGTAAGATTCCTCTTTACACAGGACTATGACAACAGAGTAGCAGATCATCAATATATTGTAAAAGAACAGTGTCCGCATAGGCCGGCTGCTAAGATTGTAACATAGAATGTAAAATAGTAGAAAAAATATCTGGAGAGTTGGCAGCCCCTTGGGGTAAAAAAAACAAAGCATATTGCTTATTGTGGAAAGTAAAAGCAAAATAGGCCCAGCATATTATAGTCATGTGTTTCTACCATGCCAGCTCTGACTGTGGCAAGCGTCTTCTTGACTAGTCAGAGCTGGCATGGTAGAAAATGTTCAGGTTCGGGATCCGAACTTGACCCGAACTTCACCCGAACCCAAACCCCATTCCAGTCAATGGGGACCCGAACTTTGGGCACTAAAAGGCTGTAAAATAGCCCAGGAAAGGGCTAGAGGGATGCAAAAGGCAGCACAATGTAGGTAAACCCCCTGCAAACAAATGTGGATAGGGAAATGACTTAAAATAAAATAAATAAAAATTAATTAATATCAATTGGCAACTTGGAGGAGGAGGAGGTGGAATAGGAGGTTGGGGTGGCATCAGGTGGGAATTCTATGGGAGTTGAAGTTCTCATCACAGCCAAAAAGGATTCATGTTTGCCTGCAGTGCCACAGGCCTCATTAACAGACTCAGGGCCATGGCACCCACAAAGAGGAGAGCGGTCCCAGTAACAGCAATACAGGCCTCAGGTCAACCTTCAGTGGAACATGCCATTATCATTTATGTAGGCCCCTGACACCCAGACAGAGGAGAGGTCATTTGACAGTAAAAAGAGTTTAATATCTCCCACCAAGACAACAAATAATTAAACAACATATAGGCCCCTGACACCCAGACAATGGGGCGGTCATTAGACAGTAAAAGTGTTAAATGTCTGCCACCAAGACAGCAAGCAAGTACATGAAATTTAGGCCCCTGACACCCAGACAATGGGGCGGTCATTAGTCAGTAAAAAGAGTTTAATATCTCCCACCAAGACAACAAATGATTAAACAACATATAGGCCCCTGACACCCAGACATTAGACAGTAAAAAGTGTTAAATTTCTGCCACCAAGACAGCAAGCAAGTACGTGAAAGTTAGACCCCGGACACCCAGACAGAGGAGAGAGGTCCCATAGCAGCAACAGAAGCATCATGTCACCCACCAACGGAGAAGGCCACTTTCAGTTATTTAGACCCCAGCACCCAGAGAGAAGAGAGAGGTCCCAAAGCAGAGAATCAGGCTTCATGTCACCCACCAATGGAGAAGGCCACTTTCAGATATTTAGTCCCCTGGCACCCAGACGGAGGAGAGGTTCATTCAAATTTGGGTTGCCCATCAAAATAATGGTAAGATTAAAAAGAGAATTCAATAAAGAAGTACCCTGGAGTACAAGAATATATGGTTAAGGGAGGCAGTTATAAATGTGTATTCCGCACAAGGGATGGACAGGTCCTGTGAGATCCATGCCTGGTTCAATTTTTATGAACGTCAGCTTGTCCACGTTGGCTGTGGACAGGCGACTGCGTTTGTCAGTAATGGCGCCCCCTGCCTGCTGAATACACGTTCAGACAAAACGCTTGCCGCTGGGCAGGCCAGCACATCCAAGGCTAGCTCTGGCCACGTGGACAATTTGGAGACCCAGAAGTTGAATGGGGCCGAACCATCAGTCAGTACGTGGAGGGGTGTGCACACGTACTGTTCCACCATGTTAGTGAAATGCTGCCTCCTGCTAACACGTTCGGTATCAGGTGGTGGTGCAGTTAGCTGTGGCGTGGTGACAAAACTTTCCACAGAGCCCTCAGAGGAGCTGGCCGTGACACAGCTGCGTTGGCGACCTCTCGCTCCTCCTCTGCTTCGCCTTGGGCTTCCACTTGTTCCCCTGTGACATTTGGGAATGCTCTCAGTAGCGCGTCTACCAATGTGCGCTTGCACTCGTGCATCTTCCTATCACGCTCCAGTGCAGGAAGTAAGGTGGGCCCATTGTCTTTGTACCGGGGATCAAGCAGGGTGGCAACCCTGTAGTCCGCACATGTTAAAAATGTGGGCAACTCTGCTGTCGTTGCGCAGGCACTGCAGCATGTAGTCGCTCATGTGTGCCAGGCTGCCCAGTGGTAAGGACAAGCTGTCATCTGTGGGAGGTGTATCATCATCGTCCTCCGTTTCCCCCAGCCACACACCAGTGATGGGCCCGAGCTGCGCTGGGTGCCATCCCGCTGTGAACATGCTTCATCCTCCTCCACCTCCTCCTCATCCTCCTCGTCCTCCAGTAGTGGGCCCTGGCTGGCCACATTTGTACCTGGCCTCTGCTTTTGCAAAAAACCTCCCTCTGAGCCACTTGTAAGAGACTGGCTTGAAAGTGCTAAAAGTGACCCCTCTTCCTCCTCCTCCTCCACCTGGGCCACCTCCTCTTCCATCATTGCCCTAAGTGTTTTCTCAAGGGAGACATAGAAGTGGTATTGTAACGCTGATAATGGCGTCATCTCCACTGGCCATGTTGGTGGAGTACTCGAAACAGTGCAACAGGGCACACAGGTCTCGCATGGAGGCCCAGTCATTGGTGGTGAAGTGGTGCTGTTCCGCAGTGCGACTGACCCGTGCGTGCTGCAGCAGAAACTCCACTATGGCCTGCTGCTGCTTGTACAGTCTCTCCAGCATGTGCAAGGTAGAGTTCCACCTGGTGGGCACGTCGCATATGAGGCAGTGAGCGGGAAGGCCGAAATTACGCTGTAGCGCAGACAGGCGAGCAGCGGCAGGATGTGAACGCCGGAAGCGCGCACAGACGGCCCGCACTTTATGCAGCAGCTCTGACTTGTCGGGGTAGTCGTGAATGAACTTCTGCACCACCAAATTCAGCACATGCGCCAGGTAAGGGATGGGCGTCAAACCGATGAGTGGTTGCTGCCAGTGAGCCTCAAACCTGGCCAAACTAGTCAAATTGGCTAGTCCCAGAGCTGCAACGAGATTTCGCCCATTATCGCACACCACCAGGCCAGGCTTGAAGCCCACCGGCAGCAACCACTCGTCGGTCTGTTGTTCAATACCCTGCCATAACTCCTGCACAGTGTGGGGCCTGTCCCCCAAACATATGAGTTTCAGAACGGCCTGCTGACGTTTACCCTGGGCTGTGCTGAAGTTGGAGATGAAGGTGTGTGTCTGACTGGATGAGCAGGTGGAAGAAGAGGATGAGGAAGCTGAGTAGGAGGAGAAGGCTACAGGAGGCAAGAATGATGCCCTGCGATCCTTGGTGGCGGAAGGACGTGCGCCAAAGAACTCTCTGCCTGGGGCCCAGCCGCTACTACATTTACCCAGTGTGCAGTTAGAATGATATAGCGTCCATGGCTGTGCTTACTGGTCCACGTATCTGTGGTTAGGTGGACCTTGCCACAGATGGCATTGCGCAGTGCACACTTGATTTTATCTGATACTTGGATGCGCAGGGAAGGCACGGCTCTTTTGGAGAAGTAGTGGTGGCTGGGAATAACATACTAATTATGTTATTTTCTGAGCTGGAACACCAGATTTACTGGTATTGCTATTTTGGTAATTGAATTTTAACCCAGAACAAAAGCTATACTTTCACGGACACTATGAAACTTGTCCAGTCACAACTGGAACACCAGATTTACTGGTATTGCTATTTTTGCAACTGAATTTCACTCCAGAAAATAATATATCCTTTGACGGACACTATGAAACTTGTCCAGTCCCAGCTGGAACGCCAGATTTACGGTATTGTTATTTGGTAATTGAATTTCACCCCAGAACAAAAGCTATTCTTTGACGAACACTATAAAATTTGTCCTGCCACAGCAGAAACCACTGATTAAGGGTATTGCTATTTTGGAAATTGAATTTCACCCCAGAAAAAAAAAAATTCTTTGCCAGACAATATTACACTTGGCTAGCCAGAGCTGGAACACCAGATTTAGTGGATTGCTATTTTTTTAAGTGAATTTCACTTCTCAATAAAATATAGAAAATTCTATCCTGAGTTTCTAAGGGTGACAATAAGCACAGCCAAGCCCCTGATTTAGGATATAGCAAAAAAAAAACTACGATTGATAAATTAATGTACTTGGTGGCAGCTTATGCTGGCACACCACAAGACACAAAATGGCCACTGATCACCCCAGAAAAAGTGACAGAAAAACGCTCTGGGCAGCCGGAAAACAGTGAGCAATTAACTAGCAGAAGTTGACTGATTCAGAGCTGTAGATCGATCACTTCATTAAGTGTTTTTGCTGAGTTAATCCCTGCCTAATCTCGCCCTAACAGCAGCTGCATCCTATCCCTACACTAATCAGAGCAGAGTGACGTGCGACGCGACGTGAATCCAGCTTAAATAGAGGCTGGGTCACATGCTGCACTTGGCCAATCACAGCCATGCCAATAGTAGGCATGGCTGTGATGGCCTCTTAGAGCAAGTAGTATGACGCTTGTTGATTGGCTGCTTTGCAGGCTTTCAAAATGCGCCATAGAAATCGCCCGAACAACGAACCCGAACTTTTACGTAAATGTTTGGGTTCGGGTCCGTGTCACGAACACCCCAAAATTCGATACGAACCCGAACTATACAGTTCGGGTTTGCTCATCCCTAATTAACACGATTTTAATTTACTTTTTTTTTTTAAAGTGTAACATAAATGTGTGTGTCAAAAACACCATTGCTCATTAGAGCTATTCACCACTTTTATCCCTGACTTTAAAACTTGACTTTTAATAGTGATTTTAAAATAACAAGTGAGCAATTAAAAGAGTTAGTTAGTCTGTCCATACCCCTGAAGACGCCAGAGTAACTGGCGAAACATGTTGGGGGACGGATTCTAATGTTTTTTTAGCTCTGCCTAATCCATCCTAGAGTGATCACCTGCAGTTTGTCGCAGCGATTTATCTGTTAGTAAAGAGGGGTAGCTACTCTCAATGATCACAAATACAGCTATAGATATTAGACTAAGTATGAGCTTGTGACTGGCAGAGGGCAATCCTAGTGGGTTGTGCACACCCACAGTAGCCCTTATCTACATAATTACACTCTCTAGATTGCAATCTAGGTAGTATTTTTATCTTTAAATTGCTCACTTGTTATTTTAAAATCACTATTAAAAGTCAAGTTTTAAAGTCAGGGATAAAAGTGGGGAATTAATAGCTCTAATGAGCAATGTTTTTTTTGATGTTTAAGAACCCTTCCCTGATTTGGTCCCTTAGTAACAAATTAAGTGCAATAAATGTATGTGATTACTGTATTAAAGGTTTTGTATGGGTTCAGAGCTGAATCCGGACATAACCTCATCTTTAGAGTTGAGCGGACACCTGGAAGAACTTCACAAGAAATTTGGGGTTCGGGACTTGAACTTTACCCCGAACCCCATTGAAATCAATGAGGACACAAACTTTTGGACACTAAAATTGCTGTAAAAAAATCCTCGAAAGGGCTAGAGGGCTGCAAAAGGCAGCAAAATGTGCTTAAGAGCATGGCAGGTGCATTGCAAACAAATGAGGATAGGGAAATAACTTAAAATAAATAAGAAATTAAAAATTATCAACCTGCAACTCGGAGGAGGAGGTGGATGTGGAGTCGGAGGTTGAGGATGTGGTGAATGTGGTGTTGTAGGTGGAAGCGGCGATGGAGGAGTAGGTAGCCAACAATGTTTTTTTTTGGGTAGCCTTCGCCTTGTGCTACCACTTGCCACCCGGTGTCAGTTGTAAATGCCCTCAGGAGCGCGTCTACCAGCGTGCGATTGTAGTCGTGCATCTTCCTATCACGCTCCAGTGAGGGAATTAAGGACGGCACGTTGTCTTTGTAATGGGAATCCATCAGGGTGGCAACCCAGTAGTCAGCACAAGTTAAAATGTGACTCTGCAGTCACTGCAGCATGTAGTTGCTCATGTGTGCCAGGCTGCAAAGAGGTAAGGATAAGCTATTCTCTGTGGGTGGTGTAATGTCTGTGTACTCCGTATCCCCCAGCCACGCTGCAGTGATGGCCATGAGTTGCGTTGGGTGCCACCCTGCTGTGAACCCGATTCCTAGTCCTCCTTTACCTCATCCTCCTCGTCCTCCAGAACTGTGCCCTGGCTGGCAAAATGTGTACCTGGCCTCTGCTGGTGCAGGAACCCACCCTCTGAGCCACTTCTAAATGACTGGCCTGAAACTCTTTGAAATGCCCCCTCTTCCTCCTGCGCCACATCCTCTTCCATCAAGTGTTTTTCAAGGATACATAGAAGTGTTATTGTAACGCTAAGAACGGCATCATCACCACTGGCCATGTAGGTTGAGTATTCAAAACACCGCAACAAGGCACACCAGTCTCGCATGAAGGCCCACTCATTGGTGGTGAAGTGGTGCTGTTCCGTAGAGCGACTGACTGACTGACTGCGTGCTGCAGCTGAAACTCCACTATCGCCTGCTACTGCTCACACAGTCTCTCCAGCATATGCAAGGGAGTTCCACCTGGTGGGCACGTCGCATATGAGGCGGTCAACAGAAAAGCCGAGTTACGCTGCAGCGAACACAGGCGAGTAGCAGCAGGGTGATGGACCGCACTTTCTGCAGCAGCTCTGACATGTCTGGGCAGTTTTAAGGAATTTCAGCACCACCCAATTCAGCACATGTACCAGGCAAGGGATGTTCGTCAAACTTGCTAGTCCCAGAGCTGCAACGAGATTTCGCCCATTATTGCACACCTCCAGGCCGGGTTTGAGGCTCACTGGCAGCAACCACTCATCGGTCTGTTCTTCTATGCCCCTCCACAGCTCTTGTGCGGTGTGGGGTTTGTCCCCCAAACACATAAGTTTTAAAACCGCCTGCTGACATTTACCCCTGGCTGTGCTGAAGTTGGTGGTGAAGGTCTTTCGGTGACCGGATGAGGAGGTGGTAGAAGAGGAGGAGGAGGAAGCGGAGTAGGAAGAGGAGGCAACAGGAGGCAAAGAGTAATGCCCTGCGATCCTCGGTGGTGGATGGACATACGCCAAACCGCTATCCGCCTCGGGCCCAGCCGCCACTACATTTACCCAGTGTGCAGTTAGGGAAAAATAGCGTCCCTACCCATGCTTACTGGTCCATATATCTGTGGTTATGTGGACCTTACAACAAATGGTGTTGCGCAGTGCACACTTGATTTTATCCTCCACTTGGTTGTGCAGGGAAGGGACGGCTCATCTGGAGAAGTAGTGGTGGCTGGGAACTACGTACTGTGGGACAGCCACCGCCATCAGCTGTTTAACACAGTCCGTCTCCACCAGACGGAAAGACAGTATTTCGAAGGCCAGTAATTTTGGGCCATGCATGTGACATGGTGGAGATGCTTGGTGTTGGTGACGGAGGTGTTGGTCTTGGTGGCATATCTTCTGTTTGCTGGGTGGCAGGTGCCACTGTGACTCCAGAGGTGGAGGAAGAGGCAGAGACAGCAGCAGAAGAGGAAGCAGGATGAGCCTGAGACCTTTCTTGGTTTTTAAGGTGTTTACTCCACTGCAGTTCGTGCTTTGCATGTACAGTAGATGCCTGGTCATGCAGGTTGTGCTCAGGTTTAGAACGTTTATGCCTTGCTTCAGGCTCTGATGGCACAACATGCAAACCACTTGTGTCTTGTTGTCAGGACTTTGTCTGAAGAACTGCCACGCTAATGAATTTCTTGGAGCTGGTTTTGGTGTACTCGGTCCCTGGGTGCGGTGGGCAGTAGCAAGCATAGTGTCTCGGGACGGCTTCTCCGCTTTTGCACCCTGCTCCCTTTTTTGCTGTGCTGTTGCCTCTGTGCGACCACCGCCATTTTCTCAAAGTTTCACACGTCACTAGCATGACCTTGAGTTTAGTTGGGGTCTAGGACCTCATCATCCTCCACATCATCTTCCACCCATTCTTGACCCCTGTCCTCCTTACCGGTCTGCACACTGCAGAAAGCCGCAGCAGTTGTTTTTCGTCATCATCAGAGACTTGCTGCAGTGGTATTCCCATTTCCTCATCCTGCAAAATAAGTGGTTGAGCATTAGTACATTCAATGTCTTCCACTTCTGGGGCAGGAGCTATGTGGATGGCCCGGGAAACCCTGCCAGCAGAGTCATCAAAAAGCCTAAAAGTCTGCTGCATGACTTGGAGCTCAGACTGCTTGGCTGATTTGCAAGGGGTGAGGTGAAAGACTGATGGGCATGGGCTGCAGGTGCCAACTCTGAGCTTTCTGCAGAGGACTGGGTAGCAGACAATTTGAAGGAACTGGAGCCACTGTCAGCCACCCAATCTACTATCACCTGTTCTTGTTCTGATCTCACCATCCGTAGAGCAGCATTCAGGCCTACCAAATAACGCTGCAGGTTCTGTCGCCTACTCGCACCTAAGGAATGTGTTTCACTTAGGCGTGTAGCTGGCACATTACAGCCACGTCCTTTCCCAGCAACAAGAGCTCCACCAACACCACCATAATCATGTCCACTTCCCTTATTTGTTATCCTCATTATTTGCGTTCACCCACCAAACTAACATATGGTTTATCTCAGGTGTCAATTTAACTGCCAATAGTCAATTATTAAGTTCACTAACAGTAAGGCAGTGCCCGTTTCATAAACAGAATACATTTCTTTAGGTCACACAACAGTGTAACGGAGCAATTCAATACAATTTGTCATGGGGTGCCGACGGCAGGTTCCCCCTATTCACCGCAGTCAGCGTTCTGCGGTTCATACGGAGCAAGGACGTGTGCTACGCCCTCGTCTCCACAGCAACGAGGGACGGGGAGGATCTGGCCATGCATATTCCCTTGGCAGTCATCATCCTTGGCAACTGCGGTAAGCCTGAGCGCCGAGCTGATCACTCGGTGCTCGGCTGAATTCAGGAGAATGAGTCATGTGACGCTGGCCATGTCACATGACTCCTCTTCTTCACTATTTAACAGGCAGCCTGCTGGTCACAGGTTGCCTGTGAATTCAGTCTCTTCCTGAACTTGTTCAGTGTTACATGCGGCTATATTCCCGGATCCGTTCCCGACTTCGTCCCTGGTTGCTCCCTGCATTTATTGGCTTCTCCTGGTTTGACCTTTGGTGTGGACTTGACTTCTCTTGGATTATCCTTTTGTAATTTAGCGACATCCTGGTTCTGACTCGGCTTGCTGACATATCTGTTGTTTGTCTTGTATGTCCCTCCGCACTTACCCAGGCTAGGGAACGTCTTCCAGTTGTACCTCGTTGCCTAGGACGAGTGGTGCAAGTAGTCAGGGACAGGTGGAGCCAGTGGTCACTACCCTCTACCCCTCTTTGTGACACAATTACTTCACTATCACCAAAAATTTAACAGCAGAAGTTAACGGTTTAATTTGACTGTCAGAAACGCAGCGTAGGTCGCAAATGTGCAATCAGGCACAAAAACAGTGTTTTTGCAAACAACTATGTAAATACAATAGTTAGCCGTTTTATTGGAATATCAGAAGTGCAGACTAGGCCACAAATGTGCAATCTAGCACAAAACCAGTGTTTTTGCAACCAGCTATAGAAATGCAGTATGTCACTGGTAAATTATAAAATAGGTAATGCAGCGTTGTACGCAAAAGTGCTATCTAGCATAAAAATGGTGCTTTTTACAGCAGCAAGGTAACTGCAGTATTTTACGGTTTTATTGGACTGTCAGATATACAGTGCCTGTGGCAGACAGATAAATAAATCGCTTTAGGTCACAAAAATGTGTGACAGTGTGTGATAATTTTCAATGCAGGCTGTAGAAGTACTTGACCTGCCAGAAAAGGGAATTTTTCCTCCACTGAGCTACTAGAAAATAATTAGACTAATGTCCCTGGCACACATGCAGGTCACATGCAGTTCCAAGGAAACTGCAGTTGCTAAAATGGCCGCCGACCCCCAACCTCACTAACATGGATTAAAAATTATTTTGGAGTATCTCTGGGCTCAGGGCTAGGTACAAATATGTAGCATAGCACCCTCAATAATTTCTATAGTTTGAATATTTAACACCACCAAGTTCAACAGAATTCTTCCCTAATCTCTACCTTACAGCAGCAGCAGCATCCTATCCCTACACTGAGAAGAGCAGAGTGACGGGTGGTGCTACGTGACTCCAGCTTAAATAGAGGCTGGGTCACATGCTGCACTGGCCAATCACAGCCATGTCATTAGTAGGCATGGCTGTGATGGCTTCTTAGGGAAAGTAGTGAAACGCTTGTTGATTGGCTGCCCTGCAGCCTTACAAAAGCGCCAAGAAATCGCAGAACAACGAACCCGAACTTTTACAGAAATGTTCGAGTTCGAGTGCGGCAATCGTGAAGTTCGGTGCGAACAGTTCAGGTTCGCTCAACTCTACTCATCTTCATTCATTTAGCATTTCATTTAACAGAGAATTTCTTGCTCCAAAGCTCCCCCTTGCCGTGCAATGTATTGTGCAGGGCAAGATCTGTTTTGTTTATATCTTCACTATTCCACTATTCCGCCTAGCAGTGATCCTGGTGACATCACCGGCACAAATGGGTGGTATATAGCGTTACCCTGGGCTCTAAAAAGCATTTGTTCTGGTGACGTCACCAGAATCACTGCTAGGCAGAAGTCTCCACCAAGCATACCCATGTGAAGCCTGGTACGTCATCGGTAGTAAAGAAAAACCCTTGCCTTGCACAATGCAGCGCAAAGCAAACAAAAAATACTCCAGTGCTCTACTCATACATACTAAATGAGTTAAGATGAGGTTATGTCCGGGTTCAGCTCTGAACCTGGACAACCCCGTTAATACAAAAAAATATATACATTTTTTTCGGGAGGGTAAACACAGTTTACCCTCCCCATTTCTTTAAAGGGATTCTGTCACCTCAGTATACACCATTTAAACTTTTAAATCAGTCATGCTCCACAGATTACCTTGAATTGGCTTTGCTATTCTATACTGTAGTCCGTCCAGTAGTTTTGCTCAAAAACGATTTTTATCATTATGCTAATTAATCCTGAAGGTGCCCAAAGGGGCGTTTTCTTCCACTTTGTGTGCCCAGTAACGCCCCCTGCAGTGCCCAAACCAGCCTCTCTACTCAGTAAAACACGCCTTTCTCCTGAATCCCTAACCGCCCACAGCGTCTCCGCCTCTCCTCCCCCTCCCTGACTGCCGAGCAAAGTCTCGCGCAGACGCAGTACCCACTGAGGGCTGCGCTATTGTGATGTGCTGGAGACTGAGGGCAGGAGCTTAATCGTCGTCACTGGGCATGCGCCGAGCCCAGTGGCGTCCGATTACAGTATAGAACAGCAAAGCCAATTCAAGGTAATCTGTGGAGCATGACTGATTTAAAAGTTTAAATGGTGTATACTGAGGTGACAGAATCCCTTTAAGGCGCAGCATAAATTTACAGGAATACTGTATTAATACCAACATTTTCTCACAGTCCAGGCAATGCTGCGTCATTCCACTAATGCCTCAATCATCAGTTTTTGGGGAGGGGTTAACACGATTGGAACTTACATTTTTATTTTGGGGGAAGGGGTTAAATTTCTTTAAGGAACATAAATGTATGTGATTACTGTATCAACATGGACATTTTCTCACAGTCCAGGCAGACTGAATGCAATCAATAGATCTCTATTTGCTGCTGTTGCCCTATCTTCCACTCTTGCTGTCTGTCAGCCATAATGTTGTGTATGACTGCTCCATGCATCATGCCACTTATGCCACTTTCCAACCATGATGTTCTGTAAGGCTGGTGCTGCGGCCTGCATCATACTGCTAATGCCACTTGCCAACCATCACGTTCCCACAAATCACTATTTTATTTATTTTTAATCATAACACAGTGTGTGCTTAACCCCTTCAGGGTCTGCCATTTTCACCTTAAGGACCAGGCCATTTTTGCAAATCTGACATGTGTCACTTTATGTGGTGATAACTTTAAAACGCTTTTACTTATCCAATCCATTCTGAGAATGTTTTCTCATCACATATTGTACTTCATGACAGTGGTAAAGTTGAGTCAAAATATTTCTTTTTTTTTTTAGAAACTGATGTACAGGCACACAGTAGGGCACAGAAGGAAAGGAACGTCATAAGGTTTTTGGAAGGCAGATTTCACTGGGACCATTTTAAGTTGCCATGTCACATTTGAAGGCCCCTGATGAACCCCTAGAGTAGAAACTCAAAAAGATTACCCAATTTTGGAAACTACGGGATAAGGTGGCAGTTTTGTTGGTACTATTTTTAGGGTACATATGATCTTTGGTTGCTCTATATTACACTTTTTGTGAGGCAAGGTAACAAAAAATAGCTGTTTTGGCACCGTTTGACAGGTTAGATCATGTGGTATTTTTATAGAGCAGGTTGTTACAGACATGACAATACCAAATATGACTATTTTTTGTTGTTGTTGTGTTTCAGTTTTACATAATAAAGTTTTTTTTTTTAAATAGATTTTTTAGCGTCTCCATATTCTGAAAGCCATATTTTTTTATTTTTTGGGAGGCGACTGTCTTATGTAGGGTATTATTTTTTTGGTATGAGATCCACTTCCTCCTCCTCTTCCACTTCCACCCCTAACAGCAGTCAGCCATCAGTCGCTAGCTGGAGGCAGTGTAGCACTGCTGTGGGTGGGCGTCAACAGGCCGTGCTGAAGCTGATCTGCTTAGGGGACAAACAACACACCGCCGCAGAGCTGTGTCAGGGTATAAGAGACCAGACCGAGCTGTGGCTCTCGCCACTCAACCTAGAAACAGGCGTGGTTGTGTCTGACAATGGCCGTAACTTGGTGGCGGCTTTGGAGCTCGGAAACCTGACACACATTCCATGCCTAGCCCACATCTTAAACTTAGTGTTTCAGCGGTTTATCAAAACCTACCCCAATTTGCAGGAGCTACTAGTGAAGGCGCGCTGCTTGTGTGCCCATTTCCGAAAGTCATCCACAGCTTCAGCCCAGTGGCGTAGGGATCGCCATAGCAGCCATAGCAATGGCTATGGGGCCCTACACCACTGGGGGCCCGGACGCCGGCTGACTGAGGATTTTTTTTTATTCAAGTGGCTATGGCGTACAGACTGTTCGCTTCCCTCTAAGCTGTGTGGGTGCGCAGCCACGCAGCATTTGTTGTGCGCCCGCAGCCCGCTCATGTCTGCTCAGCACCCGCTCACCCTGCCCCCAGCAAAATGTCCACTCAAGATGACGTCCGTCCGGTCCTTCCATATGACCTGTGCGGCTCAGCGTAGCGCTGCCTATACATATTGCCGCCCTACTGCTGCGGCTCCTCCTTTTCTGTTTGGAAGAAGAGGAGAGGAGCGAAGACTGTCTGAGAGGTGCAGCCAGGCGTGAGGAGAGGTAATGTGGAGGCGCTGCGCGGCAGCGTTATCTTAGAGCCTGATGGCCTCGAGCTGACAGCCATGTTACACGAGATGTGAACAGCATTCCCAGATATTTGCTTTACAGCAGAGATCTTGAACATAAGAAAACAGCTCAATGGGAGAGTGATGTGGGCATCGGGGTTTTTGTTTCATATGAATTCACACCCCATTCCCAACCAAATGATGTGTAATCTGTATGTGTGCTCAAATCAAATTTTGGGTCAGATGAATATACTATACTAGGACTTCACCACCTCGGGGTACACAGGTCACCAACTAACTATAACTTGAGAGGATTACAGGCCTCATACAAGAAAATCAGGGCTGTCAGCGCCACACCTGTCTACAGGTTGTGTGGGGAATTACAGCTCAGCCTCATTTACTTCAGTGGGGTGCAGTTGTAATACCTGACACAACCTGTTGACAGATGTGGCGCCATTTCTGGAAGAAAGCAGCTGTATTTCGCTAACTCTAATGAGCGTATGTTGTGTGCGCTCACGTCTGGCACACATGGTCAGGGCAGAAGGGAGTTCCTAACCCCCCTTCCCCACCAAAAGGTTGAAAACCTCTAAGGCCTCATGCAAACGGCCGTATATAATTTGCAGTCCGCAAAATACAGATACCATCAGTGTGAGGTTCTGAAGGGGCGTTTGAGTGGGAGCTCTGGAAGGGAGAGGTATGTGGGGGTGGGAGATCCGGGAGGGGGCCATAAAAAATTTTGCTATGGGGCCCAGTCATTTCTAGCTACGCCCCTGCTTCAGCCGGTCTGTCAACGCTGCAGCAGCGCTTGCGGCTTCCAGCTCACCGACTATTGTGTGACGTTCTACATGTTGGCCAGGCTTTGTGAGCAGCAGAGGGCAGTTGTGGAATACCAGCTGCAACATGGTCATCGTCTTTCCAGTCAACTGCCACTATTCACAAGCGAGGAGTGGGCATTGATGTCAGACCTATGTGAGGTTTTAAAAACTTTTATGAATCCAAAAGATGGTTAGTGGCGATAACGCTATTATCAGTGTAACCACCCCACTGCTGTGTCTACTCAAATGATCACTGCTCACAATTAAGGAGGATGCTTTGAATGTGGAAGATAAGGTAATGGGGAGGAGATGACACGGGGTGATAGCCAGACCTCCCCAATTCATCTTCTCAGCGCAAATTGGGCCATGAAGAGGAGGAGTAGCTGGAGACACTTGCCTCTGCTACAGAGGCTAGTACCCATGGAACTTTAATTCCATCTGTTCAGTGTGGATGCGCAGAAGAGGAGGATGATGAGGGTATGGAGAGTCATTCTGAAGTTGACATCGAAGTCTTGCCCATTGGTACTCTGGCACACATGGCTGACTTCAAGTTAGGCTGCCTTTCACACGACCCTCGCGTTATACGCATTTTAGGTAACACAGATTACTGGGTGTTCACCCTTCTCAACCCCCGCTACAAAGGGAACTTCTCATCTCTGATTCCTGTGGTGGAGAGGACATGTAAAACCGTGCAATACCAGAAGGTACTTGTTGACAGATTGCTCCAAAATTTTCTATCTGAAAAGCGGCCGCCAGAGTCCGTACTTCCTTAGGCAACCGAGGAAGGGAGACAAGGGGAACACACAGTAGTTCCAACAGAGGCAGGGCAACACTTTCCAAGGCATGGGACACTTTCATGACACCCCGCCAGCAACCTCACCCTGAATCGCGGCCTAGTGCTACAAGGAGGGAAAAGTTTTGGAAGATGGTGAAGAAATACATTGCAGACCGTGTCAGCGTCCTAAATGATCCCTCAGTGCCTTACAACTACAGGATGTCCAAGCTGGACACGTGGCACGAACTTGCGCTCTACACCTTGGAGGTGCTGGCCTGCCCTGCCGCGAGCATATTGTCTGAGCATGTATTTAGTGCTGCTGGTGGCATTATAACAGATAAGCATATCTGCTTGTCCACTGACAATGCTGACAGGTTGACTCAGATAAAAATGAACAAGGTCTGGATTGCCCCTGACTTCTCCAATCCACCAGAGGAAAGATGAGCTAATGAGGAACAAAAATGCAATTTAAATGTATGCTTTATAATGTACTCAATCCACAAGATTCAGATGCACCCTTTTCACCGGAAAAAAAGTATATGTTTGAATCTTTTTTCTCATCCGCCTCCTCCTCCCCTCCTCTTCCATACAGAATATATATGCCCTCACTACAATGTTTTGTAGGGTTCGCTCGGCCTTAGGCCCTCACCTCCAATGCATTATACTGCCTCCTCACCTGTAGCCCATCACTGCAATGTTTTATGGGTTTCACTAGGCTTCAGGCCCTCATCTCCAATGTTTTATAATGTCTGCTCACCTGTAGCCCATCACTGCAATGTTTTATGGGGTTCTCTAGGCTTCAGGCCCTCACCTCCAGTGCTTTATACCGTCTGCTCACCTGTAGGCCATTACTGCAATGTTTTATAGGGTTCACTAGGCTTCAGACTCTCACCTTCAATGCTTTATACCGTCTGCTCACTTGTAGCCCATCACTGCAATGTTTTATGGGGTTCTTTAGGCTTCAGGCACTTACCTCCAATGCTTTATACCGTCTGCTCAATTGTAGCCCATCACTGCAATGTTTTATGGGGTTCTCTAGGCTTCAGGCACTCACCTCCAATGCTTTATACCGTCTGCTCACCTGTAGCCCATCACTGCAATGTTTTATGGGGTTCACTAGGCTATAGGCCCTCACCTCCAATGCTTTATAAGGTCTGCTCACCTGTAGGCCATCACTGCAATGTTTTATGGGGTTTGCTAGGCTTGAGGCCCTCACCCCCAAAGCTTTATACAGTCTGCTCGCCTGTAGGCCATCAGTGCAATGTTTTATGGGATTCGCTCCGCTTCAGGCCTTCACCTCTAATGTTTTAGTCTGCTCATCTGTAGGCCATCACTGCAATGTTTTATGGGTTTTTGCCAGCCCTTTCACTTGGCTTTATGAGTGCAGCAGTGTACCTGAACAATTGTACCACCATGTGAATGAGGCCTTTCTTTATGTGATATACAGGCTGTATCAGAGTGCTTCTTCCTTGTAAATTTTGGCAGCATTTGCACTATATATACAATTGAATATACAGGAGAATGTTTCCTAAGGCCTCTTTCACACGGGCATCACGTTTGGCGCCCAGATAAGAGGCGGGTGCGTTATGGGAAAATGTGCGATTTTTCTGCTCGAGTGCAAAGCGTTTTAATGCATTTTGCAGGCACGTGGGAAAATCGTCATGTTTGGTACCTAGACCCGAACCCGGACTTCATCACTGAAGTTCGGGTTTGGGTTGAGTATTCTGTAGATTTTATTATTTTCCTTATAACATGGTTATAAGGGAAAATAATAGCATTCTCAATACAGAATACAGAATGCTTTGTAAAATGTGGATTAAGGGTTAAAAATAAAAAATGTACTCCCTTATCCACTTGCCGATCTCTTCTGTCTTCTTCAAGCATTAGCTGCCGGTTAAAGGACCTGTGAAGGCGTCACCGAGCTCATCACATGGTCCAATCACATGGTCCATCACCACGGTGATGGATCATGTGATGTGACGTCACCACAGGTCCTTTAGATGGCAGCTAATGCTTGAAGAAGACAGAAGATATCGGCAACTACGCGATCAAGTAGATAAGGTGAGTTAATTTTTTAATTTGTAACCCCTTAATACACATTTTACTAAGCATTCTGTTTAGAGAATACCATTATTTTCCCTTATAACCATGTTATAAGGGAAAATAATAAAGATCGAGTCCCGTCTCTTAGCAACCTTGCGGGAAAATCGCACTGCATCCGTACTTGCTTGCGGATGCTTGCGATTTTCCCGCAGCCCCATTCATTTCTATGGGGCCTGCATTGCGTGAAAAATGCACAATATAAAGCATGCAGCGATTTTCACGCAACGCAGAAGTGATGCGTGAAAATCACTGCTCATGTGCATAGCCCCATAGAAATGAATGGGTCCGGATTCAGTGCAGGTGCAATGCGTTTACAATTTTACTTCAAAAATGTTTTTTTTGAGGGGCGGGATTTTGGGCGAGATTTTTCACCATGTAAAAGTGGCGGACAACTGGGACAATATGGTTCCCAGCAGCAACATTGGAGTCTAAGATGCACCCAGACATGGTCCCCATGCTGTTGCATATCCATTTCGGTGGTTCTTCTGTCACTTTCTGACCTTTTCCAATGGACCAGGCACCCTCCCTCATCCGAGCAGGGGTGCCTGGTTGTCTCCAATTGACTTCCATTATACCGGGGTGCTCGGCCGAGCGCATGAATATCGCTATGTGTTCGGACCGAGTACCCGAACACCTGAACACTTTGCTCGCTCATCACTAGTTGTGACCACTCAGCTGTCTGTAACAGCTGTTGTCATTATCCTGACACTGTGTGTTTACTCAGAGTGACAGTTTAACTGCAGGACGAGAATGCTTGTCCTAGTGCCTGAAGTACCAGCAAGTTAGGACAAGCACTCTCGTCTAAGGTCCTGCAGGTGTTAAACATTATCTGCCCTGATAAGGGAACATTTTTGCAAGCTTTGGAATATGAAAAAGCATGAGACATGTGTTTTTAAACACGCAGTATTACAACATTGTCAAATGTGCGTTTACCCATAGCTATGTATGTCAGTGTCAATCAGACATTATTTACTATTGCCGTCATTGCGTTCCAGAGCTTGGGGAGGGGGGATGTTAGAGGGACAAAATTTATTAAAAATAAACTATAGAGATAACAAGTTTTCCTAAGGCCTCTTTCACACGGGCGAGTTTTCCGCACGGGTGCAATGCGTGAGGTGGACGCATTACACCCGCACTGAATCCGGACCCATTCATTTCTATGGGGCTGTGCACATGAGCGGTGATTTTCACGCATCACTTCTGCGTTGCGTGAAAATCGCAGCATGCTCTATATTATGCGTTTTTCACGCAACGCAGGCCCCATAGAAGTGAATGGGGCTGCGGGAAAATCGCAAGCATCCACAAGCAAGTGCGGATGCAGTGCGATTTTCCCGCATGGTTGCTTAGCAACGGGACCAGATCTTTATTATTTTCCCTTATAACATGGTTTTAAGGGAAAATAATAGCATTCTTAATAAAGAATGCTTAGTGAAATGAAGATGAAGGGGTTAAAAATAATAAAACTTAACTTACCTTAGCCACTTGATCGCGTAGTTGCGATCTGTCATCTCTCTTCAAGCTTCAGCTAACAGCTAAATGACCTGTGATGACGTCACATCACATGGTCCAATCACATGGTCCATCACCATGGTGATGTTTAACCCCTTCATCTTCATTTTACTAAGCATTCTTTATTAAGAATGCTATTATTTTCCCTTATAACCATGTTATAAGGGAAAATAATAAATTCTACAGAATACTCCACCGAAACCGGACTTAAGTGATGAAGTCCGGCTTCGGGTCTGGGTACCAAACATGGCGATTTTACAAGCGCGTGCAAAGCGCATTACAAGCGTTTGCACCCGCGCAGAAAAATTGCGCATATTCCCATAACGCACCCGCCTCTTATCCGGGTGTCAAACGTGACGCCCGTGTGAAAGAGGCCTAGAAGTTATTGCAGTGTCCCACTTGTCATCATGGGCACAGCAAACTGGTTTTATTATGTTTTATTGCCATATCTTATGTCTGCATGTTTTACTTCATCTCATTAGAAGGATTTGTACTCGGCACTCCTAATCGATCCGATCGGGTGCTCGTGAAAAATAAGAAGCCAATGTAGAATTATTTCATGGCCCTCCGTTATTCTAGCAAAAATTGTCACGTTTTATTTGCGCAAAATTTCCAATGGTAGGTTCATTACATACATCCAGGTTGGAGAAAATACATAATTAGCCACATGTGTAAAAGTACCCCAAACGTTTTGGTCACTAAATGACCTTCCTCAGCGGGATCCTAATGGCGTGGAGCAAAGGGATGCTGGATGCGGTGAGCGCCATAATTCTACATGTACTTCATCTCATGTCATATTCTCCCATGTCACTATGTGATTCTATTTAAGATCCTTTCATTTAGGCCAATTAGAATTGCACTACACTAGTCTGACCACTAGATGGGGGCAGTGTGACAGTGTATAAATAGCTTAGTTCGGGCCTAGTAAGGCAGTCCAGTCAGAGTCTTTTCCTGAAGTTTAGTCAGTGTGCAGTCATGTAGCTGCTAGCTGGATAGAGCGTCAAGTTTCAAGGGGATTAAAATATATTTTCAAGTATTCAAGTCAAATTATAGCAAACGGCCATACTCAAAGGCTTCCCAGTCACTTTTGCTATTAGGTGTAGGACACAGCTTCCGGCATCCACACCTCCAGTTTAAATCCTGCAGACAGTCAGGCCAACTGTCACAAAAGCACTGGAAACAGAGGTCCAAGGATTCTGAAAACTACCTTTAATCAACGTTAGGATAAGACGAGAGTTTTTACCAGCCTAAGACTTTATATATTTCAAAGCCTAGTCCGAAGCAGTAGCTTTCACATATAAAAGACAAAGAGCCTGCTTTCCTTGAGGACTTACAATATCCCTACCCTCATATACATAAGAGACTGTATTGCATACCTGGATGTAATAAAGACTGTATTTCATATCTGGATGTACTAGAGACTGTTTTATACTTGTATGTAACTGTTACTAGGAGCAACGTTCAGTAAAAGTCATAAGTTAGATTTCACTGCTGTCTCAGTTTCCAATTCCGCAATTACTACTACTATAAAGGGTTGTACCCATAGGCGTAGCTATAGGGGTGCTGAGGTAGCAGTCGCTACCAGGTCCCAGAGTGTGAGGGGCCCAAAGACCCTTGTGCCACATAAGAAGACACATAAAGCACTGAGGGAAGGAGGGGCCCAAGCTGAACTTTTGCACCAGGGCCCATGAGCCGTTAGCTACGCCCTGGTTGTACCACCACAAAGGTACTGGCGTCACGACAATCAGAGACCTTGCCATAGGTACATTGATGTAGACCACCAAGGGCACCTCGAAACACCATCTGGCCTGTGTCCCTTATCAGAGCGTGCCCCAGAGAATCGTTGTGCTGTTCTCCTGATCACTTATACAAACCTGCCCAGGGTCGACATAACCGTGAATAACCAGAACTATATTTAACCTCCATATTTAACTACCGTTATTCACACTGTGACCTCACATACAATTCCCTTGTCGCATTATGAGTACTAGAGTAGTAATTCCGTCACTGATGTGTGATTTGAAGATGCTTCGAGTACAAGCGCATGCTGGTAGACTCGCTACTGATGGCTTTCCCACTTGACAGCCTGGGCTCAGTGGAAGTACAAGGTGAAGGCAGAGGTGGAGGAGGAGAAAGAAGTTGCCAATGCAGCTGACGAGGACAAGCTCACGCTGATTAAAATGAACCAGGCATGGATCCCACAGGACTTGTCTGTACCTTGTGCTGAGTAGACAAGTATACCAGCCGCATCCAGAGATTGTTATATTACAGCGCAGTTTGTTTGTTTTGTTTGCCATTTTCCAATGTTTTGGAGCCTTCCCAAAATTAACCCCTTAAGGACACGGCCCTATTTTACCTTAAGGACCAGGCCATTTTTCAAAATTTGACCAGTGTCACTTTATGTGGTGACAACTTTACAATGATTTTACTTACCCAGGCCGTTTGAGATTGTTTTCTCGTCACATATTGTACTTTATGACACTGCTAAAATGGGGTCAAAAAAGTTAATTTGTTGGCATAAAAAATACCAAATTTACCAAAAATTTGGAAAAATTAGCAAATTTCAAAGTTTCAGTTTCTCTACTTCTCTAATACATAGTAATACCCCCAAAAATAGTTATTAATTTACATTCCCCATATGTCTGCTTCATGTTTCGATCATTTTGGGAATGCCATTTTATTTTTGGGGACGTAACAAGGCTTAGAAGTTTAGAAGCAAATTTTGAAATTTTTCAGAAATTTGCAAAATCCCACTTTTTATGGACCAGTCCAGGTCTGAAGTCACTTTGTGAGGCTTACATAATACAAACCACCCTAAAATGACCCAATTTTAGAAACTGCACCCCTCAAGGTATTCAAAACTGATTTTACTAACTTTGTTAACCCTTTAGGTGTTCCACAAGAGTTCATGGCAAATGTAGAACAAATTTGAGAATTTAGATTTTTTGAAAATTTTCATTATAATCAATTTTTTCCAGTAATAAAGTAAGGGTTAACTGCCAAACAAAACTTAATATGGGTTTCCCTGATTCTCTAGTTTATAGAAACACCCCATATGTGGTCCTAAACTACTGTTTGGCCAAACGGGAGGACATAGAAGGAGGGGAACGCCATATGGGTTTTGAATGGCAGATTTTGCAGGACTGTTTTTAATATACCATGTCCTATTTCAAGCCCCCTGATGCACCCAAGAATAGAAAAAAATGACTCCATCTAAGAAAGTACACCCCTCAAGGTATTCAAAACTGGGTTTACAGACGTTGTTAACCCTTTAGGTGTTCCACAAGAGTTCATGGAAGATGGAGAAACAATTTTGGAATTTTGATTTTTGGAAAATTTTCCATTTTCACCCTTACTTTATTACTGGAAAAAATGGATTAACAGCCAAACAAAACTCAATATGGGTTGCCCTGATTCTGTACCTTGCAGAAACACCCCATATGTGGTCATAAACTACTGTTAGGCCCAACGGCAGGACATAGAAGAAGGGAACGCCATATGGTTTTGGAAGGCAGATTTTGCTGGACTGGTCTATTTACACCATGTACCCTTTCAAGCCCCCTGCTGCACCACTTGAGTAGAAACTCCATAAAATTGACCCCATCTAGGAAACTACGGGATAAGGTGGTTGTTGTTTTGGGACTATTTTAGAGTAAATATGATTTTTGGTTGCTCTATATTACACTTTTTTGAGACAAGCTAACAAAAAATTTAAATTCTAAAATTGTTTCTACATTCGCCATTAAGTTTTGTGGAACACCTAAAGGGTTAACAAAGTTTGTAAAGTAATTTTTGAATACCTTGATGGGTGTAGTTTCTTAGATGGGGTCACTTTTTTGGAGTTTCTAGTCTAGGCTACATCAGGGGGGCTTCTGATGGGACATGGTGTAAATAAACCAGTCCTTCAAAATCTGCCTTCCAGAAACCATATGGCGTTCCCTTCGTTCTATGCCCTGCCGTGTGGCTATATAGCCATTTACGACCACATATGGGATGTTTCTGCAAACTACAGAATCAGGGCAATAAATATTTAGTTTTTTTTTACTGTTAACCCTTGCTTTATTACTGGAAAATATGGATTAAAACGGAAATTTTGGCAAAAAATGGGTGCTTTGGCACCGTTTTTATTTTATTTTTTTAACGCTGTTCAAGTGTTATTTTTATAGGGCAGATTATTACGGACGCGCCAATACCTAACATATCAACTTTTTTTGATTTATTTAGATTTTACACTATATTATCATTTTAGGAACAAAAAATAAATAATTTTACTATCTCTATAGTCTGGGAGCTACAGTTTTTTCCTTTTTTGTTGGGAATTATAAAAATGTAGTACTCCATGGAAGTGTGATGCTCCCTGAAGCAACCGATAACGCAGAGGCCCGGATGATCGGGGCACGTGTCACATTGAGTGGTGGTGTCCTTCCGTATCCCCCTCTGGTGACACCCTCTTTTTCTTTTTTGGGTTCATCCCTTCTTTCCAGTATGGGGGACCACACCTGGAAAATGTTGGCCAGGGACGATCCGGGCCTCTCCAATTCCCGAGGTACTCCGACCTGCTCTTTCCCGGTCTGAAAAAATCAGGTCCTTGAGGAATGCCTCATAGAATTGGAGGAACGTCCCTGTGCTGCCAGCGCTTCAGGATAGTACAAAAGCGTTGTGCATGGCAACCTGCACCATGTAGACCGCAACCTTTTGTACCATGCCCGGGTTTTCCGCATGGCATTATATGGTTGGAGGACTTGATCAGATAGATCAACTCCCCCATATACCGATTGTAGTCGACGATACAATCAGGCTTGAGGACCGTTGCTGTGGTACCTCGCACAGAGACAGGGGTGGTGCTGCACCCCTGGGTGGGTCTAGAGTCTCACAGCTAAGTGCTGTGGACCTCAACCACCAGATTTGGTTGCAGCACACAAACGGTTACAATTTTTTTTTTTTCCGTAAACTATTCTGTCCCTTCTATCCCTGCCTAAATCACACCTCTCCCTCACTGACCCTGACCTACCTTGAGGGTGATGGGTGAAGATTGGTGATGGGGGGTCATGATGGCTCTCTGGGCGTCTCTACAGCAGCAGCATCAGCAGGAACAGGAAGAGGAGGGGAGAGAGGAGCGCCGGGAGTTTGAATCTCCTGCCTCTCTCCCCGCACGAATCAGCACCAAGGACAGCATCGGGGCGGCAAATTAGCACCAAGGACAGCACCGCCGCCCCCCGATGCTCGGATTGTGATTGGTGGTGTGTAATCATTTGTGTGTAATCACACCACCGATCACCGTCCTTTTCCAGTTCATCGGGTCACCGGAGACCTGAATGGACCAGAAACGCAGCAAACCACAGGTCTGAATTGACCTGCGGTTTTCTGCGATCGTCGATATGGGAGGGTCACATGACCCCCCTCGGCGTTGTGACTGCCCCCATTAACCCCTGCAGCGCCGCGATCTTAGTTTATTCACATAACATACCGGTACATCATGTGTCCTTAAGGATTCGGGAAACACACTGTACCGGTACGTCATGTGTCCTGAAGGGGTTAAAATAAATAAAAAATAAAGGAAAAATTTTTAAAAATAACAAAAACAGTGTTGGCTACCTCATCCTCCACCGCCTCCTCAACCTTCTACTCCACGTTGGCCTCTGCCTCCTAGTTCAAGAATATTATATATATATATTTTTTTATATTCTACATTTTGCTTCCTTTTGCAGCCCTCTAGCCCTTACTACAACTATTTTACAGCCATTTTAGTGCCTCAAAGTTCAGATCCCCATTGACTGCAATGGGGTTTGAGTTTGGCTCAAGTTCAGATTATTGGGAACAAACATTCCTGCGAACACTCGTTCCCGACAATGTGCCTATCTAAATGTGTCACTGATTACCCGATAAATGAGTGAAACACTCGTTCATCAGGTGATCCTGTCTTTCTTTCAGGCACATCAGTCATCGTTTCTTGGCAGCAGATCATGCCGAATGGGTCCGCAAATCCGGAGATGCAGTGCGGAACGGAACCACGGAATGGAAGCACTACTGAGTGCTTCCGTGGGGTTCCGTTCTGTGTTTCTGTTCCTCAATAATGTAGTGCATGCACTACTTTTTTGCGGTGCGGACCGTCGGATGCGGATCGCGGATCCCATTCAAGTGAACCTGGTAACTGACTTTTGCTCTGTTTAACCCTGTTTGTACCACGTCATCTGTATTTTCACATCTGACCATTGTATATCTTCTGTGTGTGTATATAGTGTTATGTCTAGTGTGCCCTTAAAGTAATTAAATATATAATTTAATCTTGCGCTGTTCTTTTATTTCGATCACGAATCCCCACGTCCATGTTTTGGCATAGTTATAAACTACCTAGGGTTGGTTCCCGACACAATATAATCCCGCTAGCAGATCGGGCTTGTATCTAACAAGAAACTGGTGGCAGTCTACCAGGCTGGCAGGGCACATTTTCACTGGGGCAGTGAAAAGGCCCTCTTTGCTTGTCCAGGTTTTGAGCGAGTGTGGAGTCACCTCCGTGGACCACCCTTACTCACTCCTTGTGCCTTCCTGGACATGAGATGTCTGTATAAATTGTGCCAAACGCACCTTACATACTCCCAAGGAGGGCATAAGGTCAAGTCTTGGTAACCAGTGACGAAACTGTAACACGTGAGCTCAATGTAATTGATGTCAGGCGGTGCTGCGAGATGTGGTATTCGTCACAGCCTTTATTAAGAACATCATACACATGGTCATGTATATGGCAGTGAAACTGCCTGTATGTTTTTCCTAAATATCCTATAGGGCAGGTGTAGAAAATAAGGTATACCAGTCTCACTGTGGAATAGTTAAAAAGTGTCTGCTTTTGTACCAGATATTGGAAGTCATATCTGTGAATTCTTTTCCTGCTCCTATGAAATCACATGCTGTACAGTGTCCACAGCAATAAGTACCAAGGGTATTTTTCTGGAGTCATGTTGTCTGCCTCGACTCAGGACTGAAATGGCCGTTAACAGATGGTCTCAAATTCATCCCCGTATGAAAAGTGATTTGTGGTGTTTGATAGATTCTTAGGGATAGTATTTCAAGTGTTTTCACTGAAAGTATTGTCCTTGCAGGTAGCTGCTTTTGAGGTTTGCATCAGCTGCAGCTGTGCTAGGAGGCACACCCAGCCCTCAGCTACTCACTTCTCACTCCCTGGCTGACCGCTTTCCCTGCCTGTCCTTATTCTACACACAAAATTCTTCCCTATAATTCTAGCCTTTCCTTTCAATGTCCCTGGCAAGCTTCATTTTGACTTTTGACTGTCCCTGACTCCCTAAGATCGATTTCTGGCAGACATTGCTATACCCATCCACACTCATTCACAACTCAAAAAGAATGCTCGTTCTGCTAGGACACCCTGACTGCTGCAGCACTGATTGGCTCATCATGGCTGTCTGCCGCCTGTGGAACCAATATGAGAAAGCCCCAATCCCACATTTCCTCTTAAGGTCATGTGAGCACCCTTCTTCCTCCCTAGTTCTTTTTACTGCCGACATATGCAGTAAAATGGCCATTTTACTGAATTTACCTGAAATAAACCGAAAAAGGTTTGGGTTTATTCACAGGCTGAAATTTTGCTAAGTTCATAATGAACCGGTTCGGTCTTCTATCCTGTGTTATTGTCAAGGATAGAGTACAATTAGCAGGAACTGATAAATAATGACAGACTGGCTTGATCCCAAACTAAGGAAAATATAGGAGGGCCCTATAAATCCCTAAGAACTCTCCCAAACTACTGTGCACATATACAGGTCCCAGTGGTAGACAAATACATGCCCTCGTACCTATAAATGAGTGACACCTGAATTCCCTATAGTAGTGAGGGAAACGGACACTGGCTCCCTACACAGAATACGGAGGGAGTCAGGGTCACCTAGAATCAAGCCAGCAAACAAAACACAAAGTAAACGGAATGCACTTATCTTAGAGCAAAACAACTGCAGCCTCCAGCAGCACACACTTCATCCAGGAAGTAATATAAACCGCAAGGAGAAGCAGTAAGGGAAAGAAAATAAAGCAAACCAATTAATTAAGATAAGAGACAGCTGAGGGAGAGAAAGGAACTGAGCAAAATGAAACCAAAACAAAGAACGTCATACACAAGACAGGGAGAAACCTCTGACCGACCGTCTCCCAGAACCGGCGGTGACAGTTATGTGAGAATCCTTCTTTTTCTTTCCTCGTGGTTTTGCCCACCAACTATCACAAGGTATAGCGTTGTGTGATATTTTTTGCTAATTGTTCGGCACAAATCGCAGAAGCTTCAAATTAATTTGGGAGATGAATTTCAAATTTGCAAGAATCTGAATTGTGTCCCCATGTCCTGCCCCTCCCACCACCTGCCCTAACTTCTCTCTGCCCACCTAGGGAGTACATATTATCAGTATCATCTTAACCACCACCCAGCTATTTATGCATTGGATGTTTGAATTCTCATCAGAAAATGTTCCCCACCCCATCATGACTGCTACAAACTTTACCAACCTTTTCCCTCACCCATCATCATGAACTACTGCAATCTTATCATGCCCTCCCCTGTGAACTGTGCCTGCAATCCTGTCAGCCCGCCCATGAATTGGATTGCGGCTGCAGTCTTATGAGACACCTATAGCACCTCTTAAGCTACGTGCACATTTGCTGCAAAGCCCCCATCGCCAATTCTGGCAAACAAAGGGCAAAATACTGCCGCATGCATGCAGCAGTATCTTGCCTGGTAAAATGTTTGTACTTACCCGACGGATCGTGACAGACCCCATTTTTTTCTTGGATCTGGCGGGTGCCAGCAGTGTTGAGCATAAGCTAGATCAACCATTCTGGGATTCTGTTTCTACACTGGAACAGAATACCAAAATCTGATCAAAAGTGTTCACCTAGCCTTAAGTACTGTGTCTGCAGCCTTTTATATAGTGTGCAATCCTTCCCCCATGGACCAGCCTGCGGCTGCTTAACATGTAGTGTGCCATAACCCACCATGAACAGTGCCTGCTGCTGCTTCACCCTTCCCCAATGCTGACTTACTGTTTGTGCTACTGTAGCTGGTTGTCACTGTGAAAAAGCGCAGTCAGAGCCTGGGGCAAATCTTCACAGCGCTGGGCTGGAATCTGGACTGGTGATGCTGCTGGATCAGGTCAGGTTCAGACTAGTCAGTCAGGTCACAGTGCAATGCGTGCTGCCAAATGAGGAGGACCGGGACAATGTATTTTGGTGCCTCAGGCAAGTTAGGCAATTGGTGCCCCTTTTGTAGAAATAACTTGTAGAAAGAACTTGCTAATACAATTTTCAAGGTGCAGAACAGAATACCAAAGGATTTAACCCAGTCATGTTTCTCTGGCTGCTGCAGAACCTCATAATACATACCCAGCAGCTGCAGAACATCAATATACACACCACAGCTGCTGCAGAACCTCCTAATACACACCTCAGCTACTGCAGAACCTCAGAATTTACACCTCAGCTGCTGTAAAACATCATAATACTCACCTCAGCTGCTGCAGAACATGATAATCTGATGCTACAGAACACATAAGATTTTGATCACATCTGAGTTAGCAAATATTTGTATTATAATATTTATTTATATGAAGTAAAGAACAAACATGTTCCAAAGAATGTTTCTTTTGAAGTACAGCAAATAGATACATATAGCCCAAACTAAAGGTTAACAATTGTGTTGTTGCAGTTACCAAATATGTTTGGAAGCCTACGTTCTACCATGATGTCTTTAATGATTGGATCATATGCATCATCTGCCATCACTTTCCCTGCCCTAAAGGTAAGTTAATAAAGTAAAACACTATATACTGTTTTTGTTAATACTTATGACAAGGTCCACCCTCACCTGTTTCTAGAAATAACATAATTTGTAGAAATATTGGGGGAGATTCATCAAACTGGGGTAGAGTAGAACATGGCTTAATTGCCCATAGCAACCAATCAGATTCCACCTTTTTTTTTACAGCTCCTTTGGAAAATGAAAGGTGGAATATGATTGGTTTCCATGTTCCTCTTTAGCTAGCTTGGTGTTGCACTTTTAGTGATGTTAGGTTGAATAAATTTATATTTTCGTTAAATTTTTTATATATTTTTTTTATTTAAATTGTTCACCGGAGGGGTAATATCATATGATATTTTTATATAGACAGTCGATATGTAGACGGCGGTACAAAATATGTCTGTTTATTGTTTGGAAAAAAAAGGGTAAAGTCTTTATACACATTGAAGATTTAAAATTGAAATCAATACGTTAGTTAGTGATCTTTTTGATCATTATATGGTTTATTAGTTAGTAAAATTTCAGTACATTATAATTTTATTTTGTTTTTTAGTTAATGATAATTCAATTGAGTTTAATATTATTTATTTGTTAAATCAATGGTTTTAAAGTAGATAAAAGAATTATTGGCCAGTGTTTTTTATTTTTTATTGCTAGAGTGTATGTTGTCGCCTCATTGTCGGCCCTTTTAATGTTTATGTACATGTTATGGATACATAATCCTATTGCTATGTGCACATATCCTGTCGGGGGCTGGTGATCATCTCCTCTTCCTTCGTGTCCTGAGATGGGGTGGTGCTGGAGGGTACAGCACTTTCCACCTCCTTCACTTCTCCCACATCTGGTGGGGGTGGCTCAATAGGGTTGGAGGGTCCGGCCTCCATCTCCTCTTCCTCCTCTACTTCCACAACCTCTTCCAGTCGCCTTTTCCTAATGGAGGGAATAGGAACGTCTGTGATCACAAAATGTTCAGATTTTAGATAAACAACTCCAAAATGTTAAGAACATTTGATATAAAGATATTCCAATATGGATAGATCTATATATAATTGCAGTGGCTTCCAGCTTTATGACGCATAACTCAATCCAAAATTAACAGTATGAAAAAGACATCCCCTCCACAGTGTCTTGATGGAACAATAGGGCAAGAAGAGACCCATGGGATGGAATTATCTCCTCAGTGTATCATAGGATGATATAACTCTCTACACCAGGGTCGGCTACTTCTTAATCCTATCACTAACACAATAGGACAAAGGGACAAATAAACCAACACATTCATTTGGAGTCTCTGAGCAGAGTTAACCCTTATTGCGTTTATGGATTCACACCATGCTACTTTAATGGGGAATACAAAAATGTGGCCTATAAACTCAACCTAAATGTCTTGGTTTATAGTTCCCTCTCAACCAAATAGGTCTGAGTGGGGGTCTCCATAGTCCTGTGTGCAAAGCAGGTAGGAAGGAGGCTAGGCCTCAGGCTTCTACTGCAGACACAGTGATGGTTCAGTCCGTCACTTGTCTGGCACAAAGCCAACACATCACATCACCCAAAGAACATCATCCCCACAATAAAACATGGTGGTGGCAGCATCATGCTGTGGGGATGTTTTTCACCAGCTGGGACTGGGAAACTGGTCAGAGTTGAGGGAAAGATGGACAGGGATATTCTTGAGCAAAACCAGTCCCACTCTGTGCGTGATTTGAGGCTAGGACAGAGGTTCAGCTTCCAGTAGGACAATGACCCCAAACACACTGCTGAAGCAACACTTGAGTGGTTTAACGGGAAACATATACATGTGTTGGAATGGCCTAGTCAAAGCCCAGATCTCAATCCAATAGAAAATCTGTGGTCAGACTTAAAGATTGCTGTTCACAAGCACAAACCATCAAATTTGAAGGAGAAGAATCAGTATTGCAAGGAGGAATGAGCAAAAAGCCTGTGGTAAGATGTAGCAACTGCTCATAGAGACTTATCCAAAGCGATTCCCGCAAAAGGTGGCTCTACAAAGTATTGACTTTAGGGGGTTAATAGTTATGCACATTGACCTTTTCTGTTATTTTGTCCTATTAGTTGTTTGCTTTACAATTAACAAATTTAAAAGAAGGTCAAAGATCTGGGCATGTTCTACAAATTACATGATGGAAATCCTCAAACACTCCATGTTAATTCCAGGGGTGAGGCAACAAAAAAAGAACAAAGTCAAGGGGGTTATTACTTTTGCTTAGCACTGTATACATTACAGAGTGTTGGCAAAACAAAAAAAGTTATTTACGTATGTACCTGGGCATTTTTCGTCCCGGATTCTTTTAATGAATCAGAACTGCCTTCTTTTCATGTCTGACCATTTTTTCAAAATTGCAAGACGGTGGTGTGTGCGGCCCATTTTGCTCCACATTTCATAGGTCAACTCCCGCACTATCCTTTGTTTCTTGGCATGGGATCGGGTGCTCTTGTAGCCCCGAACCAACATCCGCTGCAAGAGAAAAATGCAAGTATATAATACACATTTTTAACAATAATAGTATGAAAAAAATTAATCAAGTAAACGGAAAAAAGTATTTAATGCTTTGAGGTGGAGATATTAGATTTAGGCCGCATGCACCACCAGTATTTGATGGTTCATTTACAGTTACCCAGAGTGCATCCCTGGGAGACGAACCAGCTGTACACCCCATACCGTACCTTCACTTCATTAGACCGGTACATCTCTGCTTAGCTGGACAGGATCTGATAGCTCAGACCCCACCCACATACAGTCGTAATACAATCCCATCTTCTAACCGTAACAGTAAGGCCGCATGTACACGGGCGTGTTTTTCAAAACTACGGACCGTACAGACACGTCCTGCCATCCTGCAGAGTGGTTGCTATGATGAAGTGCGCTTCCAGGCCACCACCGCTCTACTGTGATACACTTGTATGATCTATTCAAGTGTAATACTGTACAGTGGTAGCGGCAAGAAGCACACAGCGTCATAGAGAGTTAGCATTAGCCACCAATGATGCCGTGCGCTCGGCCACTCTGCAGGCTAACCAAACATAGTGGGTGTAATGTCACAGGAATATTTAGTGCAAAAATAAATAATATCTAGTGAGACCTTATAAAACGTGAAGTTTGGTGCACTTAAGAAAAATTTAAATCGCACTTTTTATGCATATAAAGCAATTGTTCAGACATGTAGGTGAAATGTAATCAAATACACTACTTTAATGTAAGATTACTTACAGTCACCAGGAGTTCTTCCTCTTCCTCGTTGAACTTCGCTCCAACCATCGCATCCATATATTTGCTAGTCGGTGTAAACCAGTTGCTGTATGCCACGCCTTCAGAACGCATTTGCTCTTGCGATTAATACTTAGCCGAAATTTTGCCGATAAAAAAATGCTTGCAGATCGTAAAATCGCTTAATACTTCTGGTATGTCAGTGTCCATGTTGTGGGACTATGTGTGCGCATTTACTAAGTATTTTGTGGCTGCAAATATGACCTGAAGGTTTCTCATGTTTGCATGCCATTAAAATGAGCGAACCGTCCCATCTGATGTTCGTCCATCACTACCCCTGTAGTTATATTCCTCCCTTTAGTGTCCTCAAAAATTATAATTCCTCAGCCCCTCCACCATACAGTCACATGTAAATAACATTACCCCTCAATATTCAGTCCCATGTAAATAACATTACTCCTCCCACAGCCACCTTCAACATATAGTCCCATGTAAATAACATCACCCTGCCCAGCCACCTCCAACATGCAGCCCCATGTAAATAACACCACCCCTTCAACATTCAATCCCATGTAAATAACATCACTCCATCCCACCCCACTTTCCAATGTAAATAACGTATCGCCCTTCAGCCCTAACATACAGTCCCAGTTAAATGACTACAACTCCTAAAACTGCTTTGCCTCACTGAGTAATCTACCCCTTAACTTACCTCTTCTCATGTAGTAGACCTTACCTCAGCTTCTTCCCAGGACTTCTCTTTACTGCTGATCCCTCTTCTCCTGCACTGGTCACATGATGGTGACATCATCGCAGGTCCTTTTCAGCTACTGCATTTAGAACTGATTACATGGACTGTGATGTCATCACAGGTCCTTCAGCTCTTGCAGGGCATTAGATTCAAATGTATTGCCGTCCTGAGGATGGCAATACAGTTGTATCTAGCTGGCAGGCCGGACATTCGGGGCTTCCCTTATCCTGAAATATAAGTGGTTGGGCATCAGTGCACTCAATCTCTTCCACTTCTGGGGCAGGACAAGGTGGATGGCCCACGAAGACCCCAGCAGCAGATTTATCAAAAGCGTGACCACTGCATGACTTGGGGCTCAGACTGCTTGGCTTACGTGAAAGGGGTTGAGGTGGAAGAGTATGCTGCAGTTTTTGTCTAGCCGCCTCTCTGCATTTTTGCCGTGCAGAGGTGGGATCTCCATCCCATCCCCATTATTTTGAATGGGGCCAGAGCGGAATTTCCGTGGCACAAGTGTACAATCATTAGTATGGATCCGGCAGGCTGTTCCTCTGTTAAAGTGAGACGGCATTTATGCATGCAGGGTCACATGGTGCGTCGGCCAATCACAGCCATGCCAGTACTAGACATGACTGTGATAGCTTCCAAGTGCATACAGCTTAAAGGCTTGTTGATTGGCTGCACTGCAACCTTTCAACAAGCCTTATTTTAACTCTGAACACAGATTTACTCTCCAATGTTCGGGTACCTGGACACCATAATGTTTGGTACGAACCTAAACAGTGTGGTCCGGATTCACTCATCCCTAGCAATAACCAATTATCCCTGACAAAGCTGCCCAACAGCAAAACATGGGTTGTGTGACTGTTTTTAGGCTAGCTGACCTGATGCTTACACTTATAAATGAGAGCTAGAACGATGCTAACTTTTGAATTAATGATCGGACAGGGGAATTCTCAATAGGCAGGGAGAGAGTGTGTATGAACACTGGTAGAACATTGCAAGCATTCAGTCAAAACATCCAAGAAAAGGTTACAAACATTGAATTCCAGCGGACTGCTGGTTATTAACGTGACCTAAAAGTATTCTGGATGTAGCAAATGATGTGCTACTAATGGTGTGCTAGTAATGTAACATAGCAACACCATATCTGAGAAAATACATATTTAATTCATATCAGGAATACACTCCCTAGCCATTTAACCACCTCAGCCCCCCTAACACCCTTAATGACCAGACCACTTTTTACAATTCTGCACTATACTACTTTCACGGTTTATTGCTCGGTCATGCAACTTACCACCCAAATGAATTTTACCTCCTTTTCTTCTCACTAATAGAGATTTCATTTGGTGGTATTTCATTTTTGATGATATTTTTACTTGTTTTGCTATTAATAAAAAATTAATGAAATTTTTGCAAAAAAATGACATTTTTCGCATTCTGTTGTAATTAAAAAAAAAAAAAAAAACTACATTTCTATATAAATTTTTCTCTAACTTTATTGTTCTACATGTCTTTGATTAAAAAAATGCAATAATTGTGTATTCATTGGTTTGGGTAAAAGTTATAGCGTTTACAAACTATGGTGCAAAAAGTGAATTTCCATAATTTGACTTTCTGAGCACCTGTCATGTTTCCTGAGGTATTACAATGCCCAGACAGTATAAACACCCCACAAATAACCCCATTTCGAAAAGTAGACACCCTAAGGTATCAGCGAGATGGGCATAGTGAGTTTATGGAAGTTTTATTTTCTGTCACAAGTTAGCGGAAATAGAGACTTTGTGAGAAAAAAAAGTCACATTTCCGCCAGCTTGTGCCAAAAAAAAAATCTTCTATGAACTCGCCATGCCCCTCACGGAATACCTTGGGGTGTCTTCTTTCCAAAATGGAGTCACTTGTGGGGTATTTATACTGCCCTGGCATTTTAGGGGCCCTAAAGCGTGAGAAGAAGTCTGGAATCCAAATGAGTAAAAATGCCCTCCTAAAAGGTACTCATTGGAATTAGGGCCCCTTTGCGCATCTTGGCTGCAAAAAAGTGTCACTCGTGTGGTATCGCCGTACTCAGGAGAAGTAGGGAATTGTGTTTTGGTGTGTATTTTTACATATACCCATGCTGGGTGAGAGAAATATCTCTGTAAATTGACAACTTTGTATAAAAAAATGGAAAAAGTTGTCATTTACAGAGATATTTTTCACACACAGTATGGGTATATGTAAAAATACACCCCAAAACACATCGCCCTACTTCTCCTGATGTGACACTTTTTTGCAGCCAAGATGCGCAAAGGGGCCCTAATTCCAATGAGTACCTATAGGATTTCACAGGGCATTTTTACGCATTTGGATTCCAAACTACTTCTCACGCTTTAGAGACCCCTAAAATGCCAGGGCAGTATAAATACCCCACAAGTGACCCCATTTTAGAAAGTAGACACCCCAAGGTATTCCGTGAGGGGTATGGTGAGTTCATGTAAAATTTTATTTTTTGTCACAAGTTAGTGGAATATGAGACTTTGTAAGAAAAAAAAAAATTTCCATTTCCGCTAACTTGTGACAGAAAATAAAAACTTCCATAAACTCACTATGCCCATCTCGCTGATACCTTAGGGTGTCTACTTTTCGAAATGGGGTTATTTGTGGGGTGTTTATACTGTCTGGGCATTGTAATACCTCAGGAAACATGACAGGTGCTCAGAAAGTCAAATTGCGGAAATTCACTTTTTTGCACCATAGTTTGTAAACGCTATAACTTTTACCCAAACCAATGAATACACAATTATTGCATTTTTTTTAATCAAAGACATGTAGAACAATAAAGTTAGAGAAAAATTTATATAGAAATGTAGTTTTTTTTTTTTTTTTTAATTACAACAGAATGCGAAAAATGTCATTTTTTTGCAAAAATTTCATTAATTTTTTATTAATAGCAAAACAAGTAAAAATATCATCAAAAATGAAATACCACCAAATGAAATCTCTATTAGTGAGAAGAAAAGGAGGTAAAATTCATTTGGGTGGTAAGTTGCATGACCGAGCAATAAACCGTGAAAGTAGTATAGTGCAGAATTGTAAAAAGTGGTCTGGTCATTAAGGGTGTTAGGGGGCTGAGGTGGTTAAATGGCTAGGGAGTGTATTCCTGATATGAATTAAATATGTATTTTCTCAGATATGGTGTTGCTATGTTACATTACTAGCACACCATTAGTAGCACATCATTTGCTACATCCAGAATACTTTTAGGTCACGTTAATAACCAGCAGTCCGCTGGAATTCAATGTTTGTAACCTTTTCTTGGATGTTTTGACTGAATGCTTGCAATGTTCTACCAGTGTTCATACACACTCTCTCCCTGCCTATTGAGAATTCCCCTGTCCGATCATTAATTCAAAAGTTAGCATCGTTCTAGCTCTCATTTATAAGTGTAAGCATCAGGTCAGCTAGCCTAAAAACAGTCACACAACCCATGTTTTGCTGTTGGGCAGCTTTGTCAGGGGATAATTGGTTATTGCTAGGGATGAGTGAATCCGGACCACACTGTTTAGGTTCGTACCAAACATTATGGTGTCCAGGTACCCGAACATTGGAGAGTAAATCTGTGTTCAGAGTTAAAATAAGGCTTGTTGAAAGGTTGCAGTGCAGCCAATCAACAAGCCTTTAAGCTGTATGCACTTGGAAGCTATCACAGTCATGTCTAGTACTGGCATGGCTGTGATTGGCCGACGCACCATGTGACCCTGCATGCATAAATGCCGTCTCACTTTAACAGAGGAACAGCCTGCCGGATCCATACTAATGATTGTACACTTGTGCCACGGAAATTCCGCTCTGGCCCCATTCAAAATAATGGGGATGGGATGGAGATCCCACCTCTGCACGGCAAAAATGCAGAGAGGCGGCTAGACAAAAACTGCAGCATACTCTTCCACCTCAACCCCTTTCACGTAAGCCAAGCAGTCTGAGCCCCAAGTCATGCAGTGGTCACGCTTTTGATAAATCTGCTGCTGGGGTCTTCGTGGGCCATCCACCTTGTCCTGCCCCAGAAGTGGAAGAGATTGAGTGCACTGATGCCCAACCACTTATATTTCAGGATAAGGGAAGCCCCGAATGTCCGGCCTGCCAGCTAGATACAACTGTATTGCCATCCTCAGGACGGCAATACATTTGAATCTAATGCCCTGCAAGAGCTGAAGGACCTGTGATGACATCACAGTCCATGTAATCAGTTCTAAATGCAGTAGCTGAAAAGGACCTGCGATGATGTCACCATCATGTGACCAGTGCAGGAGAAGAGGGATCAGCAGTAAAGAGAAGTCCTGGGAAGAAGCTGAGGTAAGGTCTACTACATGAGAAGAGGTAAGTTAAGGGGTAGATTACTCAGTGAGGCAAAGCAGTTTTAGGAGTTGTAGTCATTTAACTGGGACTGTATGTTAGGGCTGAAGGGCGATACGTTATTTACATTGGAAAGTGGGGTGGGATGGAGTGATGTTATTTACATGGGATTGAATGTTGAAGGGGTGGTGTTATTTACATGGGGCTGCATGTTGGAGGTGGCTGGGCAGGGTGATGTTATTTACATGGGACTATATGTTGAAGGTGGCTGTGGGAGGGAGTAATGTTATTTACATGGGACTGAATATTGAGGGGGTAATGTTATTTACATGTGACTGTATGGTGGAGGGGCTGAGGAATTATAATTTTTGAGGACACTAAAGGGAGGAATATAACTACAGGGGTAGTGATGGACGAACATCAGATGGGACGGTTCGCTCATTTTAATGGCATGCAAACATGAGAAACCTTCAGGTCATATTTGCAGCCACAAAATACTTAGTAAATGCGCACACATAGTCCCACAACATGGACACTGACATACCAGAAGTATTAAGCGATTTTACGATCTGCAAGCATTTTTTTTATCGGCAAAATTTCGGCTAAGTATTAATCGCAAGAGCAAATGCGTTCTGAAGGCGTGGCATACAGCAACTGGTTTACACCGACTAGCAAATATATGGATGCGATGGTTGGAGCGAAGTTCAACGAGGAAGAGGAAGAACTCCTGGTGACTGTAAGTAATCTTACATTAAAGTAGTGTATTTGATTACATTTCACCTACATGTCTGAACAATTGCTTTATATGCATAAAAAGTGCGATTTAAATTTTTCTTAAGTGCACCAAACTTCACGTTTTATAAGGTCTCACTAGATATTATTTATTTTTGCACTAAATATTCCTGTGACATTACACCCACTATGTTTGGTTAGCCTGCAGAGTGGCCGAGCGCACGGCATCATTGGTGGCTAATGCTAACTCTCTATGACGCTGTGTGCTTCTTGCCGCTACCACTGTACAGTATTACACTTGAATAGATCATACAAGTGTATCACAGTAGAGCGGTGGTGGCCTGGAAGCGCACTTCATCATAGCAACCACTCTGCAGGATGGCAGGACGTGTCTGTACGGTCCGTAGTTTTGAAAAAACACGCCCGTGTACATGCGGCCTTACTGTTACGGTTAGAAGATGGGATTGTATTACGACTGTATGTGGGTGGGGTCTGAGCTATCAGATCCTGTCCAGCTAAGCAGAGATGTACCGGTCTAATGAAGTGAAGGTACGGTATGGGGTGTACAGCTGGTTCGTCTCCCAGGGATGCACTCTGGGTAACTGTAAATGAACCATCAAATACTGGTGGTGCATGCGGCCTAAATCTAATATCTCCACCTCAAAGCATTAAATACTTTTTTCCGTTTACTTGATTAATTTTTTTCATACTATTATTGTTAAAAATGTGTATTATATACTTGCATTTTTCTCTTGCAGCGGATGTTGGTTCGGGGCTACAAGAGCACCCGATCCCATGCCAAGAAACAAAGGATAGTGCGGGAGTTGACCTATGAAATGTGGAGCAAAATGGGCCGCACACACCACCGTCTTGCAATTTTGAAAAAATGGTCAGACATGAAAAGAAGGCAGTTCTGATTCATTAAAAGAATCCGGGACGAAAAATGCCCAGGTACATACGTAAATAACTTTTTTTGTTTTGCCAACACTCTGTAATGTATACAGTGCTAAGCAAAAGTAATAACCCCCTTGACTTTGTTCTTTTTTGTTGCCTCACCCCTGGAATTAACATGGAGTGTTTGAGGATTTCCATCATGTAATTTGTAGAACATGCCCAGATCTTTGACCTTCTTTTAAATTTGTTAATTGTAAAGCAAACAACTAATAGGACAAAATAACAGAAAAGGTCAATGTGCATAACTATTAACCCCCTAAAGTCAATACTTTGTAGAGCCACCTTTTGCGGGAATCGCTTTGGATAAGTCTCTATGAGCAGTTGCTACATCTTACCACAGGCTTTTTGCTCATTCCTCCTTGCAATACTGATTCTTCTCCTTCAAATTTGATGGTTTGTGCTTGTGAACAGCAATCTTTAAGTCTGACCACAGATTTTCTATTGGATTGAGATCTGGGCTTTGACTAGGCCATTCCAACACATGTATATGTTTCCCGTTAAACCACTCAAGTGTTGCTTCAGCAGTGTGTTTGGGGTCATTGTCCTACTGGAAGCTGAACCTCTGTCCTAGCCTCAAATCACGCACAGAGTGGGACTGGTTTTGCTCAAGAATATCCCTGTCCATCTTTCCCTCAACTCTGACCAGTTTCCCAGTCCCAGCTGGTGAAAAACATCCCCACAGCATGATGCTGCCACCACCATGTTTTATTGTGGGGATGATGTTCTTTGGGTGATGTGATGTGTTGGCTTTGTGCCAGACAAGTGACGGACTGAACCATCACTGTGTCTGCAGTAGAAGCCTGAGGCCTAGCCTCCTTCCTACCTGCTTTGCACACAGGACTATGGAGACCCCCACTCAGACCTATTTGGTTGAGAGGGAACTATAAACCAAGACATTTAGGTTGAGTTTATAGGCCACATTTTTGTATTCCCCATTAAAGTAGCATGGTGTGAATCCATAAACGCAATAAGGGTTAACTCTGCTCAGAGACTCCAAATGAATGTGTTGGTTTATTTGTCCCTTTGTCCTATTGTGTTAGTGATAGGATTAAGAAGTAGCCGACCCTGGTGTAGAGAGTTATATCATCCTATGATACACTGAGGAGATAATTCCATCCCATGGGTCTCTTCTTGCCCTATTGTTCCATCAAGACACTGTGGAGGGGATGTCTTTTTCATACTGTTAATTTTGGATTGAGTTATGCGTCATAAAGCTGGAAGCCACTGCAATTATATATAGATCTATCCATATTGGAATATCTTTATATCAAATGTTCTTAACATTTTGGAGTTGTTTATCTAAAATCTGAACATTTTGTGATCACAGACGTTCCTATTCCCTCCATTAGGAAAAGGCGACTGGAAGAGGTTGTGGAAGTAGAGGAGGAAGAGGAGATGGAGGCCGGACCCTCCAACCCTATTGAGCCACCCCCACCAGATGTGGGAGAAGTGAAGGAGGTGGAAAGTGCTGTACCCTCCAGCACCACCCCATCTCAGGACACGAAGGAAGAGGAGATGATCACCAGCCCCCGACAGGATATGTGCACATAGCAATAGGATTATGTATCCATAACATGTACATAAACATTAAAAGGGCCGACAATGAGGCGACAACATACACTCTAGCAATAAAAAAATAAAAAAACACTGGCCAATAATTCTTTTATCTACTTTAAAACCATTGATTTAACAAATAAATAATATTAAACTCAATTGAATTATCATTAACTAAAAAACAAAATAAAATTATAATGTACTGAAATTTTACTAACTAATAAACCATATAATGATCAAAAAGATCACTAACTAACGTATTGATTTCAATTTTAAATCTTCAATGTGTATAAAGACTTTACCCTTTTTTCCAAACAATAAACAGACATATTTTGTACCGCCGTCTACATATCGACTGTCTATATAAAAATATCATATGATATTACCCTCCGGTGAACAATTTAAATAAAAAAATATATAAAAAATTTAACGAAAATATAAATTTATTCAACCTAACATCACTAAAAGTGCAACACCAAGCTAGCTAAAGAGGAACATGGAAACCAATCATATTCCACCTTTCATTTTCCAAAGGAGCTGTAAAAAAAAGGTGGAATCTGATTGGTTGCTATGGGCAATTAAGCCATGTTCTACTCTACCCCAGTTTGATGAATCTCCCCAATATTTCTACAAATTATGTTATTTCTAGAAACAGGTGAGGGTGGACCTTGTCATAAGTATTAACAAAAACAGTATATAGTGTTTTACTTTATTAACTTACCTTTAGGGCAGGGAAAGTGATGGCAGATGATGCATATGATCCAATCATTAAAGACATCATGGTAGAGCGTAGGCTTCCAAACATATTTGGTAACTGCAACAACACAATTGTTAACCTTTAGTTTGGGCTATATGTATCTATTTGCTGTACTTCAAAGAAACATTCTTTGGAACATGTTTGTTCTTTACTTCATATAAATAAATATTATAATACAAATATTTGCTAACTCAGATGTGATCAAAATCTTATGTGTTCTGTAGCATCAGATTATCATGTTCTGCAGCAGCTGAGGTGAGTATTATGATGTTTTACAGCAGCTGAGGTGTAAATTCTGAGGTTCTGCAGTAGCTGAGGTGTGTATTAGGAGGTTCTGCAGCAGCTGTGGTGTGTATATTGATGTTCTGCAGCTGCTGGGTATGTATTATGAGGTTCTGCAGCAGCCAGAGAAACATGACTGGGTTAAATCCTTTGGTATTCTGTTCTGCACCTTGAAAATTGTATTAGCAAGTTCTTTCTACAAGTTATTTCTACAAAAGGGGCACCAATTGCCTAACTTGCCTGAGGCACCAAAATACATTGTCCCGGTCCTCCTCATTTGGCAGCACGCATTGCACTGTGACCTGACTGACTAGTCTGAACCTGACCTGATCCAGCAGCATCACCAGTCCAGATTCCAGCCCAGCGCTGTGAAGATTTGCCCCAGGCTCTGACTGCGCTTTTTCACAGTGACAACCAGCTACAGTAGCACAAACAGTAAGTCAGCATTGGGGAAGGGTGAAGCAGCAGCAGGCACTGTTCATGGTGGGTTATGGCACACTACATGTTAAGCAGCCGCAGGCTGGTCCATGGGGGAAGGATTGCACACTATATAAAAGGCTGCAGACACAGTACTTAAGGCTAGGTGAACACTTTTGATCAGATTTTGGTATTCTGTTCCAGTGTAGAAACAGAATCCCAGAATGGTTGATCTAGCTTATGCTCAACACTGCTGGCACCCGCCAGATCCAAGAAAAAAATGGGGTCTGTCACGATCCGTCGGGTAAGTACAAACATTTTACCAGGCAAGATACTGCTGCATGCATGCGGCAGTATTTTGCCCTTTGTTTGCCAGAATTGGCGATGGGGGCTTTGCAGCAAATGTGCACGTAGCTTAAGAGGTGCTATAGGTGTCTCATAAGACTGCAGCCGCAATCCAATTCATGGGCGGGCTGACAGGATTGCAGGCACAGTTCACAGGGGAGGGCATGATAAGATTGCAGTAGTTCATGATGATGGGTGAGGGAAAAGGTTGGTAAAGTTTGTAGCAGTCATGATGGGGTGGGGAACATTTTCTGATGAGAATTCAAACATCCAATGCATAAATAGCTGGGTGGTGGTTAAGATGATACTGATAATATGTACTCCCTAGGTGGGCAGAGAGAAGTTAGGGCAGGTGGTGGGAGGGGCAGGACATGGGGACACAATTCAGATTCTTGCAAATTTGAAATTCATCTCCCAAATTAATTTGAAGCTTCTGCGATTTGTGCCGAACAATTAGCAAAAAATATCACACAACGCTATACCTTGTGATAGTTGGTGGGCAAAACCACGAGGAAAGAAAAAGAAGGATTCTCACATAACTGTCACCGCCGGTTCTGGGAGACGGTCGGTCAGAGGTTTCTCCCTGTCTTGTGTATGACGTTCTTTGTTTTGGTTTCATTTTGCTCAGTTCCTTTCTCTCCCTCAGCTGTCTCTTATCTTAATTAATTGGTTTGCTTTATTTTCTTTCCCTTACTGCTTCTCCTTGCGGTTTATATTACTTCCTGGATGAAGTGTGTGCTGCTGGAGGCTGCAGTTGTTTTGCTCTAAGATAAGTGCATTCCGTTTACTTTGTGTTTTGTTTGCTGGCTTGATTCTAGGTGACCCTGACTCCCTCCGTATTCTGTGTAGGGAGCCAGTGTCCGTTTCCCTCACTACTATAGGGAATTCAGGTGTCACTCATTTATAGGTACGAGGGCATGTATTTGTCTACCACTGGGACCTGTATATGTGCACAGTAGTTTGGGAGAGTTCTTAGGGATTTATAGGGCCCTCCTATATTTTCCTTAGTTTGGGATCAAGCCAGTCTGTCATTATTTATCAGTTCCTGCTAATTGTACTCTATCCTTGACAATAACACAGGATAGAAGACCGAACCGGTTCATTATGAACTTAGCAAAATTTCAGCCTGTGAATAAACCCAAACCTTTTTCGGTTTATTTCAGGTAAATTCAGTAAAATGGCCATTTTACTGCATATGTCGGCAGTAAAAAGAACTAGGGAGGAAGAAGGGTGCTCACATGACCTTAAGAGGAAATGTGGGATTGGGGCTTTCTCATATTGGTTCCACAGGCGGCAGACAGCCATGATGAGCCAATCAGTGCTGCAGCAGTCAGGGTGTCCTAGCAGAACGAGCATTCTTTTTGAGTTGTGAATGAGTGTGGATGGGTATAGCAATGTCTGCCAGAAATCGATCTTAGGGAGTCAGGGACAGTCAAAAGTCAAAATGAAGCTTGCCAGGGACATTGAAAGGAAAGGCTAGAATTATAGGGAAGAATTTTGTGTGTAGAATAAGGACAGGCAGGGAAAGCGGTCAGCCAGGGAGTGAGAAGTGAGTAGCTGAGGGCTGGGTGTGCCTCCTAGCACAGCTGCAGCTGATGCAAACCTCAAAAGCAGCTACCTGCAAGGACAATACTTTCAGTGAAAACACTTGAAATACTATCCCTAAGAATCTATCAAACACCACAAATCACTTTTCATACGGGGATGAATTTGAGACCATCTGTTAACGGCCATTTCAGTCCTGAGTCGAGGCAGACAACATGACTCCAGAAAAATACCCTTGGTACTTATTGCTGTGGACACTGTACAGCATGTGATTTCATAGGAGCAGGAAAAGAATTCACAGATATGACTTCCAATATCTGGTACAAAAGCAGACACTTTTTAACTATTCCACAGTGAGACTGGTATACCTTATTTTCTACACCTGCCCTATAGGATATTTAGGAAAAACATACAGGCAGTTTCACTGCCATATACATGACCATGTGTATGATGTTCTTAATAAAGGCTGTGACGAATACCACATCTCGCAGCACCGCCTGACATCAATTACATTGAGCTCACGTGTTACAGTTTCGTCACTGGTTACCAAGACTTGACCTTATGCCCTCCTTGGGAGTATGTAAGGTGCGTTTGGCACAATTTATACAGACATCTCATGTCCAGGAAGGCACAAGGAGTGAGTAAGGGTGGTCCACGGAGGTGACTCCACACTCGCTCAAAACCTGGACAAGCAAAGAGGGCCTTTTCACTGCCCCAGTGAAAATGTGCCCTGCCAGCCTGGTAGACTGCCACCAGTTTCTTGTTAGATACAAGCCCGATCTGCTAGCGGGATTATATTGTGTCGGGAACCAACCCTAGGTAGTTTATAACTATGCCAAAACATGGACGTGGGGATTCGTGATCGAAATAAAAGAACAGCGCAAGATTAAATTATATATTTAATTACTTTAAGGGCACACTAGACATAACACTATATACACACACAGAAGATATACAATGGTCAGATGTGAAAATACAGATGACGTGGTACAAACAGGGTTAAACAGAGCAAAAGTCAGTTACCAGGTTCACTTGAATGGGATCCGCGATCCGCATCCGACGGTCCGCACCGCAAAAAAGTAGTGCATGCACTACATTATTGAGGAACAGAAACACAGAACGGAACCCCACGGAAGCACTCAGTAGTGCTTCCATTCCGTGGTTCCGTTCCGCACTGCATCTCCGGATTTGCGGACCCATTCGGCATGATCTGCTGCCAAGAAACGATGACTGATGTGCCTGAAAGAAAGACAGGATCACCTGATGAGCGAGTGTTTCACTCATTTATCGGGTAATCAGTGACACATTTAGATAGGCACATTGTCGGGAACGAGTGTTCGCAGGAATGTTTGTTCCCAATAATCTGAACTTGAGCCAAACTCAAACCCCATTGCAGTCAATGGGGATCTGAACTTTGAGGCACTAAAATGGCTGTAAAATAGTTGTAGTAAGGGCTAGAGGGCTGCAAAAGGAAGCAAAATGTAGAATATAAAAAATATATATATATAATATTCTTGAACTAGGAGGCAGAGGCCAACGTGGAGTAGAAGGTTGAGGAGGCGGTGGAGGATGAGGTAGCCAACACTGTTTTTGTTATTTTTAAAAATTTTTCCTTTATTTTTTATTTATTTTAACCCCTTCAGGACACATGACGTACCGGTACAGTGTGTTTCCCGAATCCTAAGGACACATGATGTACCGGTATGTTATGTGAATAAACTAAGATCGCGGCGCTGCAGGGGTTAATGGGGCAGTCACAACGCCGAGGGGGTCATGTGACCCTCCCATATCGGCGATCGCAGAAAACCGCAGGTCAATTCAGACCTGTGGTTTGCTGCGTTTCTGGTCCATTCAGGTCTCCGGTGACCCGATGAACTGGAAAAGGACGGTGATCGGTGGTGTGATTACACACAAATGATTACACACCACCAATCACAATCCGAGCATCGGGGCGGCGGTGCTGTCCTTGGTGCTAATTTGCCGCCCGATGCTGTCCTTGGTGCTGATTCGTGCGGGGAGAGAGGCAGGAGATTCAAACTCCCGCGCTCCTCTCTCCCCTCCTCTTCCTGTTCCTGCTGATGCTGCTGCTGTAGAGACGCCCAGAGAGCCATCATGACCCCCATCACCAATCTTCACCCATCACCCTCAAGGTAGGTCAGGGTCAGTGAGGGAGAGGTGTGATTTAGGCAGGGATAGAAGGGACAGAATAGTTTACGGAAAAAAAAAAATTGTAACCGTTTGTGTGCTGCAACCAAATCTGGTGGTTGAGGTCCACAGCACTTAGCTGTGAGACTCTAGACTCACCCAGGGGTGCAGCACCACCCCTGTCTCTGTGCGAGGTACCACAGCAACGGTCCTCAAGCCTGATTGTATCGTCGACTACAATCGGTATATGGGGGAGTTGATCTATCTGATCAAGTCCTCCAACCATATAATGCCATGCGGAAAACCCGGGCATGGTACAAAAGGTTGCGGTCTACATGGTGCAGGTTGCCATGCACAACGCTTTGTACTATCCTGAAGCGCTGGCAGCACAGGGACGTTCCTCCAATTCTATGAGGCATTCCTCAAGGACCTGATTTTTCAGACCGGGAAAGAGCAGGTCGGAGTACCTCGGGAATTGGAGAGGCCCGGATCGTCCCTGGCCAACATTTTCCAGGTGTGGTCCCCATACTGGAAAGAAGGATGAACCCAAAAAAGAAAAGAGGGTGTCACCAGAGGGGGATACGGAAGGACACCACCACTCAATGTGACACGTGCCCCGATCATCCGGGCCTCTGCGTTATCGGTTGCTTCAGGGAGCATCACACTTCCATGGAGTACTACATTTTTATAATTCCCAACAAAAAGGAAAAAACTGTAGCTCCCAGACTATAGAGATAGTAAAATTATTTATTTTTTGTTCCTAAAATGATAATATAGTGTAAAATCTAAATAAATCAAAAAAGTTGATATGTTAGGTATTGGCGCGTCCGTAATAATCTGCCCTATAAAAATAACACTTGAACAGCGTTAAAAAATAAAATAAAAACGGTGCCAAAGCACCCATTTTTGCCAAAATTTCCGTTTTAATCCATATTTTCCAGTAATAAAGCAAGGGTTAACAGTAAAAAAAAACTAAATATTTATTGCCCTGATTCTGTAGTTTGCAGAAACATCCCATATGTGGTCGTAAATGGCTATATAGCCACACGGCAGGGCATAGAACGAAGGAACGCCATATGGTTTCTGGAAGGCAGATTTTGAAGGACTGGTTTATTTACACCATGTCCCATCAGAAGCCCCCTGATGTAGCCTAGACTAGAAACTCCAAAAAAGTGACCCCATCTAAGAAACTACACCCATCAAGGTATTCAAAAATTACTTTACAAACTTTGTTAACCCTTTAGGTGTTCCACAAAACTTAATGGCGAATGTAGAAACAATTTTAGAATTTAAATTTTTGTTAGCTTGTCTCAAAAAAGTGTAATATAGAGCAACCAAAAATCATATTTACTCTAAAATAGTCCCAAAACAACAACCACCTTATCCCGTAGTTTCCTAGATGGGGTCAATTTTATGGAGTTTCTACTCAAGTGGTGCAGCAGGGGGCTTGAAAGGGTACATGGTGTAAATAGACCAGTCCAGCAAAATCTGCCTTCCAAAACCATATGGCGTTCCCTTCTTCTATGTCCTGCCGTTGGGCCTAACAGTAGTTTATGACCACATATGGGGTGTTTCTGCAAGGTACAGAATCAGGGCAACCCATATTGAGTTTTGTTTGGCTGTTAATCCATTTTTTCCAGTAATAAAGTAAGGGTGAAAATGGAAAATTTTCCAAAAATCAAAATTCCAAAATTGTTTCTCCATCTTCCATGAACTCTTGTGGAACACCTAAAGGGTTAACAACGTCTGTAAACCCAGTTTTGAATACCTTGAGGGGTGTACTTTCTTAGATGGAGTCATTTTTTTCTATTCTTGGGTGCATCAGGGGGCTTGAAATAGGACATGGTATATTAAAAACAGTCCTGCAAAATCTGCCATTCAAAACCCATATGGCGTTCCCCTCCTTCTATGTCCTCCCGTTTGGCCAAACAGTAGTTTAGGACCACATATGGGGTGTTTCTATAAACTAGAGAATCAGGGAAACCCATATTAAGTTTTGTTTGGCAGTTAACCCTTACTTTATTACTGGAAAAAATTGATTATAATGAAAATTTTCAAAAAATCTAAATTCTCAAATTTGTTCTACATTTGCCATGAACTCTTGTGGAACACCTAAAGGGTTAACAAAGTTAGTAAAATCAGTTTTGAATACCTTGAGGGGTGCAGTTTCTAAAATTGGGTCATTTTAGGGTGGTTTGTATTATGTAAGCCTCACAAAGTGACTTCAGACCTGGACTGGTCCATAAAAAGTGGGATTTTGCAAATTTCTGAAAAATTTCAAAATTTGCTTCTAAACTTCTAAGCCTTGTTACGTCCCCAAAAATAAAATGGCATTCCCAAAATGATCGAAACATGAAGCAGACATATGGGGAATGTAAATTAATAACTATTTTTGGGGGTATTACTATGTATTAGAGAAGTAGAGAAACTGAAACTTTGAAATTTGCTAATTTTTCCAAATTTTTGGTAAATTTGGTATTTTTTATGCCAACAAATTAACTTTTTTGACCCCATTTTAGCAGTGTCATAAAGTACAATATGTGACGAGAAAACAATCTCAAACGGCCTGGGTAAGTAAAATCATTGTAAAGTTGTCACCACATAAAGTGACACTGGTCAAATTTTGAAAAATGGCCTGGTCCTTAAGGTAAAATAGGGCCGTGTCCTTAAGGGGTTAATTTTGGGAAGGCTCCAAAACATTGGAAAATGGCAAACAAAACAAACAAACTGCGCTGTAATATAACAATCTCTGGATGCGGCTGGTATACTTGTCTACTCAGCACAAGGTACAGACAAGTCCTGTGGGATCCATGCCTGGTTCATTTTAATCAGCGTGAGCTTGTCCTCGTCAGCTGCATTGGCAACTTCTTTCTCCTCCTCCACCTCTGCCTTCACCTTGTACTTCCACTGAGCCCAGGCTGTCAAGTGGGAAAGCCATCAGTAGCGAGTCTACCAGCATGCGCTTGTACTCGAAGCATCTTCAAATCACACATCAGTGACGGAATTACTACTCTAGTACTCATAATGCGACAAGGGAATTGTATGTGAGGTCACAGTGTGAATAACGGTAGTTAAATATGGAGGTTAAATATAGTTCTGGTTATTCACGGTTATGTCGACCCTGGGCAGGTTTGTATAAGTGATCAGGAGAACAGCACAACGATTCTCTGGGGCACGCTCTGATAAGGGACACAGGCCAGATGGTGTTTCGAGGTGCCCTTGGTGGTCTACATCAATGTACCTATGGCAAGGTCTCTGATTGTCGTGACGCCAGTACCTTTGTGGTGGTACAACCAGGGCGTAGCTAACGGCTCATGGGCCCTGGTGCAAAAGTTCAGCTTGGGCCCCTCCTTCCCTCAGTGCTTTATGTGTCTTCTTATGTGGCACAAGGGTCTTTGGGCCCCTCACACTCTGGGACCTGGTAGCGACTGCTACCTCAGCACCCCTATAGCTACGCCTATGGGTACAACCCTTTATAGTAGTAGTAATTGCGGAATTGGAAACTGAGACAGCAGTGAAATCTAACTTATGACTTTTACTGAACGTTGCTCCTAGTAACAGTTACATACAAGTATAAAACAGTCTCTAGTACATCCAGATATGAAATACAGTCTTTATTACATCCAGGTATGCAATACAGTCTCTTATGTATATGAGGGTAGGGATATTGTAAGTCCTCAAGGAAAGCAGGCTCTTTGTCTTTTATATGTGAAAGCTACTGCTTCGGACTAGGCTTTGAAATATATAAAGTCTTAGGCTGGTAAAAACTCTCGTCTTATCCTAACGTTGATTAAAGGTAGTTTTCAGAATCCTTGGACCTCTGTTTCCAGTGCTTTTGTGACAGTTGGCCTGACTGTCTGCAGGATTTAAACTGGAGGTGTGGATGCCGGAAGCTGTGTCCTACACCTAATAGCAAAAGTGACTGGGAAGCCTTTGAGTATGGCCGTTTGCTATAATTTGACTTGAATACTTGAAAATATATTTTAATCCCCTTGAAACTTGACGCTCTATCCAGCTAGCAGCTACATGACTGCACACTGACTAAACTTCAGGAAAAGACTCTGACTGGACTGCCTTACTAGGCCCGAACTAAGCTATTTATACACTGTCACACTGCCCCCATCTAGTGGTCAGACTAGTGTAGTGCAATTCTAATTGGCCTAAATGAAAGGATCTTAAATAGAATCACATAGTGACATGGGAGAATATGACATGAGATGAAGTACATGTAGAATTATGGCGCTCACCGCATCCAGCATCCCTTTGCTCCACGCCATTAGGATCCCGCTGAGGAAGGTCATTTAGTGACCAAAACGTTTGGGGTACTTTTACACATGTGGCTAATTATGTATTTTCTCCAACCTGGATGTATGTAATGAACCTACCATTGGAAATTTTGCGCAAATAAAACGTGACAATTTTTGCTAGAATAACGGAGGGCCATGAAATAATTCTACATTGGCTTCTTATTTTTCACGAGCACCCGATCGGATCGATTAGGAGTGCCGAGTACAAATCCTTCTAATGAGATGAAGTAAAACATGCAGACATAAGATATGGCAATAAAACATAATAAAACCAGTTTGCTGTGCCCATGATGACAAGTGGGACACTGCAATAACTTCTAGGCCTCTTTCACACGGGCGTCACGTTTGACACCCGGATAAGAGGCGGGTGCGTTATGGGAATATGCGCAATTTTTCTGCGCGGGTGCAAACGCTTGTAATGCGCTTTGCACGCGCTGTAAAATCGCCATGTTTGGTACCCAGACCCGAAGCCGGACTTCATCACTTAAGTCCGGTTTCGGTGGAGTATTCTGTAGAATTTATTATTTTCCCTTATAACATGGTTATAAGGGAAAATAATAGCATTCTTAATAAAGAATGCTTAGTAAAATGAAGATGAAGGGTTAAACATCACCATGGTGATGGACCATGTGATTGGACCATGTGATGTGACGTCATCACAGGTCATTTAGCTGTTAGCTGAAGCTTGAAGAGAGATGACAGATCGCAACTACGCGATCAAGTGGCTAAGGTAAGTTAAGTTTTATTATTTTTAACCCTTCATCTTCATTTCACTAAGCATTCTTTATTAAGAATGCTATTATTTTCCCTTAAAACCATGTTATAAGGAAAATAATAAAGATCTGGTCCCGTTGCTAAGCAACCATGCGGAAAATCGCACTGCATCCGCACTTGCTTGTGGATGCTTGCGATTTTCCGCAGCCCCATTCACTTCTATGGGGCCTGCGTTGCGTGAAAACGCATAATATAGAAGCATGCTGCGATTTTCACGCCAACGCAGAAGTGATGCGTGAAAATCACCGCTCATGTGCACAGCCCCATAGAAATGAATGGGTCCGGATTCAGTGCGGGTGTAATGCGCCCACCTCACGCATTGCACCCGTGCAGGAAAACTCGCCCGTGTGAAAGAGGCCTTAGGAAAACTTGTTATCTCTATAGTTTATTTTTAATAAATTTTGTCCCTCTAACATCCCCCTCCCCAAGCTCTGGAACGCAATGACGGCAATAGTAAATAATGTCTGATTGACACTGACATACATAGCTATGGGTAAACGCACATTTGACAATGTTGTAATACTGCGTGTTTAAAAACACATGTCTCATGCTTTTTCATATTCCAAAGCTTGCAAAAATGTTCCCTTATCAGGGCAGATAATGTTTAACACCTGCAGGACCTTAGACGAGAGTGCTTGTCCTAACTTGCTGGTACTTCAGGCACTAGGACAAGCATTCTCGTCCTGCAGTTAAACTGTCACTCTGAGTAAACACACAGTGTCAGGATAATGACAACAGCTGTTACAGACAGCTGAGTGGTCACAACTAGTGATGAGCGAGCAAAGTGTTCAGGTGTTCGGGTACTCGGTCCGAACACATAGCGATATTCATGCGCTCGGCCGAGCACCCCGGTATAATGGAAGTCAATTGGAGACAACCAGGCACCCCCTGCTCGGATGAGGGGAGGGTGCCTGGTCCATTGGAAAAGGTCAGAAAGTGACAGAAGAACCACCGAAATGGATATGCAACAGCATGGGGACCATGTCTGGGTGCATCTTAGACTCCAATGTTGCTGCTGGGAACCATATTGTCCCAGTTGTCCGCCACTTTTACATGGTGAAAAAATCTCGCCCAAAATCCCGCCCCCTCAAAAAAAAACATTTTTGAAGTAAAATTGTAAACGCATTGCACCTGCACTGAATCCGGACCCATTCATTTCTATGGGGCTATGCACATGAGCAGTGATTTTCACGCATCACTTCTGCGTTGCGTGAAAATCGCTGCATGCTTTATATTGTGCATTTTTCACGCAATGCAGGCCCCATAGAAATGAATGGGGCTGCGGGAAAATCGCAAGCATCCGCAAGCAAGTACGGATGCAGTGCGATTTTCCCGCAAGGTTGCTAAGAGACGGGACCCGATCTTTATTATTTTCCCTTATAACATGGTTATAAGGGAAAATAATGGTATTCTCTAAACAGAATGCTTAGTAAAATGTGTATTAAGGGGTTACAAATTAAAAAATTAACTCACCTTATCTACTTGATCGCGTAGTTGCCGATATCTTCTGTCTTCTTCAAGCATTAGCTGCCATCTAAAGGACCTGTGGTGACGTCACATCACATGATCCATCACCGTGGTGATGGACCATGTGATTGGACCATGTGATGAGCTCGGTGACGTCTTCACAGGTCCTTTAACCGGCAGCTAATGCTTGAAGAAGACAGAAGAGATCGGCAAGTGGATAAGGGGAGTACATTTTTTTATTTTTAACCCCTTAATCCACATTTTACAAAGCATTCTGTATTCTGTATTGAGAATGCTATTATTTTCCCTTATAACCATGTTATAAGGGAAAATAATAAAATCTACAGAATACTCAACCCAAACCCGAACTTCAGTGATGAAGTCCGGGTTCGGGTCTAGGTACCAAACATGACGATTTTCCCACGTGCCTGCAAAATGCATTAAAACGCTTTGCACTCGAGCAGAAAAATCGCACATTTTCCCGCAACGCACCCGCCTCTTATCTGGGCGCCAAACGTGATGCCCGTGTGAAAGAGGCCTTAGGAAACATTCTCCTGTATATTCAATTGTATATATAGTGCAAATGCTGCCAAAATTTACAAGGAAGAAGCACTCTGATACAGCCTGTATATCACATAAAGAAAGGCCTCATTCACATGGTGGTACAATTGTTCAGGTACACTGCTGCACTCATAAAGCCAAGTGAAAGGGCTGGCAAAAACCCATAAAACATTGCAGTGATGGCCTACAGATGAGCAGACTAAAACATTAGAGGTGAAGGCCTGAAGCGGAGCGAATCCCATAAAACATTGCACTGATGGCCTACAGGCGAGCAGACTGTATAAAGCTTTGGGGGTGAGGGCCTCAAGCCTAGCAAACCCCATAAAACATTGCAGTGATGGCCTACAGGTGAGCAGACCTTATAAAGCATTGGAGGTGAGGGCCTATAGCCTAGTGAACCCCATAAAACATTGCAGTGATGGGCTACAGGTGAGCAGACGGTATAAAGCATTGGAGGTGAGTGCCTGAAGCCTAGAGAACCCCATAAAACATTGCAGTGATGGGCTACAATTGAGCAGACGGTATAAAGCATTGGAGGTAAGTGCCTGAAGCCTAAAGAACCCCATAAAACATTGCAGTGATGGGCTACAAGTGAGCAGACGGTATAAAGCATTGAAGGTGAGAGTCTGAAGCCTAGTGAACCCTATAAAACATTGCAGTAATGGCCTACAGGTGAGCAGACGGTATAAAGCACTGGAGGTGAGGGCCTGAAGCCTAGAGAACCCCATAAAACATTGCAGTGATGGGCTACAGGTGAGCAGACATTATAAAACATTGGAGATGAGGGCCTGAAGCCTAGTGAAACCCATAAAACATTGCAGTGATGGGCTACAGGTGAGGAGGCAGTATAATGCATTGGAGGTGAGGGCCTAAGGCCGAGCGAACCCTACAAAACATTGTAGTGAGGGCATATATATTCTGTATGGAAGAGGAGGGGAGGAGGAGGCGGATGAGAAAAAAGATTCAAACATATACTTTTTTTCCGGTGAAAAGGGTGCATCTGAATCTTGTGGATTGAGTACATTATAAAGCATACATTTAAATTGCATTTTTGTTCCTCATTAGCTCATCTTTCCTCTGGTGGATTGGAGAAGTCAGGGGCAATCCAGACCTTGTTCATTTTTATCTGAGTCAACCTGTCAGCATTGTCAGTGGACAAGCAGATATGCTTATCTGTTATAATGCCACCAGCAGCACTAAATACATGCTCAGACAATATGCTCGCGGCAGGGCAGGCCAGCACCTCCAAGGTGTAGAGCGCAAGTTCGTGCCACGTGTCCAGCTTGGACATCCTGTAGTTGTAAGGCACTGAGGGATCATTTAGGACGCTGACACGGTCTGCAATGTATTTCTTCACCATCTTCCAAAACTTTTCCCTCCTTGTAGCACTAGGCCGCGATTCAGGGTGAGGTTGCTGGCGGGGTGTCATGAAAGTGTCCCATGCCTTGGAAAGTGTTGCCCTGCCTCTGTTGGAACTACTGTGTGTTCCCCTTGTCTCCCTTCCTCGGTTGCCTAAGGAAGTACGGACTCTGGCGGCCGCTTTTCAGATAGAAAATTTTGGAGCAATCTGTCAACAAGTACCTTCTGGTATTGCACGGTTTTACATGTCCTCTCCACCACAGGAATCAGAGATGAGAAGTTCCCTTTGTAGCGGGGGTTGAGAAGGGTGAACACCCAGTAATCTGTGTTACCTAAAATGCGTATAACGCGAGGGTCGTGTGAAAGGCAGCCTAACTTGAAGTCAGCCATGTGTGCCAGAGTACCAATGGGCAAGACTTCGATGTCAACTTCAGAATGACTCTCCATACCCTCATCATCCTCCTCTTCTGCGCATCCACACTGAACAGATGGAATTAAAGTTCCATGGGTACTAGCCTCTGTAGCAGAGGCAAGTGTCTCCAGCTACTCCTCCTCTTCATGGCCCAATTTGCGCTGAGAAGATGAATTGGGGAGGTCTGGCTATCACCCCGTGTCATCTCCTCCCCATTACCTTATCTTCCACATTCAAAGCATCCTCCTTAATTGTGAGCAGTGATCATTTGAGTAGACACAGCAGTGGGGTGGTTACACTGATAATAGCGTTATCGCCACTAACCATCTTTTGGATTCATAAAAGTTTTTAAAACCTCACATAGGTCTGACATCAATGCCCACTCCTCGCTTGTGAATAGTGGCAGTTGACTGGAAAGACGATGACCATGTTGCAGCTGGTATTCCACAACTGCCCTCTGCTGCTCACAAAGCCTGGCCAACATGTAGAACGTCACACAATAGTCGGTGAGCTGGAAGCCGCAAGCGCTGCTGCAGCGTTGACAGACCGGCTGAAGCAGGGGCGTAGCTAGAAATGACTGGGCCCCATAGCAAAATTTTTTATGGCCCCCTCCCGGATCTCCCACCCCCACATACCTCTCCCTTCCAGAGCTCCCACTCAAACGCCCCTTCAGAACCTCACACTGATGGTATCTGTATTTTGCGGACTGCAAATTATATACGGCCGTTTGCATGAGGCCTTAGAGGTTTTCAACCTTTTGGTGGGGAAGGGGGGTTAGGAACTCCCTTCTGCCCTGACCATGTGTGCCAGACGTGAGCGCACACAACATACGCTCATTAGAGTTAGCGAAATACAGCTGCTTTCTTCCAGAAATGGCGCCACATCTGTCAACAGGTTGTGTCAGGTATTACAACTGCACCCCACTGAAGTAAATGAGGCTGAGCTGTAATTCCCCACACAACCTGTAGACAGGTGTGGCGCTGACAGCCCTGATTTTCTTGTATGAGGCCTGTAATCCTCTCAAGTTATAGTTAGTTGGTGACCTGTGTACCCCGAGGTGGTGAAGTCCTAGTATAGTATATTCATCTGACCCAAAATTTGATTTGAGCACACATACAGATTACACATCATTTGGTTGGGAATGGGGTGTGAATTCATATGAAACAAAAACCCCGATGCCCACATCACTCTCCCATTGAGCTGTTTTCTTATGTTCAAGATCTCTGCTGTAAAGCAAATATCTGGGAATGCTGTTCACATCTCGTGTAACATGGCTGTCAGCTCGAGGCCATCAGGCTCTAAGATAACGCTGCCGCGCAGCGCCTCCACATTACCTCTCCTCACGCCTGGCTGCACCTCTCAGACAGTCTTCGCTCCTCTCCTCTTCTTCCAAACAGAAAAGGAGGAGCCGCAGCAGTAGGGCGGCAATATGTATAGGCAGCGCTACGCTGAGCCGCACAGGTCATATGGAAGGACCGGACGGACGTCATCTTGAGTGGACATTTTGCTGGGGGCAGGGTGAGCGGGTGCTGAGCAGACATGAGCGGGCTGCGGGCGCACAACAAATGCTGCGTGGCTGCGCACCCACACAGCTTAGAGGGAAGCGAACAGTCTGTACGCCATAGCCACTTGAATAAAAAAAAATCCTCAGTCAGCCGGCGGCCGGGCCCCAGTGGTGTAGGGCCCCATAGCCATTGCTATGGCTGCTATGGCGATCCCTACGCCACTGGGCTGAAGCTGTGGATGACTTTCGGAAATGGGCACACAAGCAGCGCGCCTTCACTAGTAGCTCCTGCAAATTGGGGTAGGTTTTGATAAACCGCTGAAACACTAAGTTTAAGATGTGGGCTAGGCATGGAATGTGTGTCAGGTTTCCGAGCTCCAAAGCCGCCACCAAGTTACGGCCATTGTCAGACACAACCACGCCTGTTTCTAGGTTGAGTGGCGAGAGCCACAGCTCGGTCTGGTCTCTTATACCCTGACACAGCTCTGCGGCGGTGTGTTGTTTGTCCCCTAAGCAGATCAGCTTCAGCACGGCCTGTTGACGCCCACCCACAGCAGTGCTACACTGCCTCCAGCTAGCGACTGATGGCTGACTGCTGTTAGGGGTGGAAGTGGAAGAGGAGGAGGAAGTGGATCTCATACCAAAAAAATAATACCCTACATAAGACAGTCGCCTCCCAAAAAATAAAAAAATATGGCTTTCAGAATATGGAGACGCTAAAAAATCTATTTAAAAAAAAAAACTTTATTATGTAAAACTGAAACACAACAACAACAAAAAATAGTCATATTTGGTATTGTCATGTCTGTAACAACCTGCTCTATAAAAATACCACATGATCTAACCTGTCAAACGGTGCCAAAACAGCTATTTTTTGTTACCTTGCCTCACAAAAAGTGTAATATAGAGCAACCAAAGATCATATGTACCCTAAAAATAGTACCAACAAAACTGCCACCTTATCCCGTAGTTTCCAAAATTGGGTAATCTTTTTGAGTTTCTACTCTAGGGGTTCATCAGGGGCCTTCAAATGTGACATGGCAACTTAAAATGGTCCCAGTGAAATCTGCCTTCCAAAAACCTTATGACGTTCCTTTCCTTCTGTGCCCTACTGTGTGCCTGTACATCAGTTTCTAAAAAAAAAAAGAAATATTTTGACTCAACTTTACCACTGTCATGAAGTACAATATGTGATGAGAAAACATTCTCAGAATGGATTGGATAAGTAAAAGCGTTTTAAAGTTATCACCACATAAAGTGACACATGTCAGATTTGCAAAAATGGCCTGGTCCTTAAGGTGAAAATGGCAGACCCTGAAGGGGTTAAGCACACACTGTGTTATGATTAAAAATAAATAAAATAGTGATTTGTGGGAACGTGATGGTTGGCAAGTGGCATTAGCAGTATGATGCAGGCCGCAGCACCAGCCTTACAGAACATCATGGTTGGAAAGTGGCATAAGTGGCATGATGCATGGAGCAGTCATACACAACATTATGGCTGACAGACAGCAAGAGTGGAAGATAGGGCAACAGCAGCAAATAGAGATCTATTGATTGCATTCAGTCTGCCTGGACTGTGAGAAAATGTCCATGTTGATACAGTAATCACATACATTTATGTTCCTTAAAGAAATTTAACCCCTTCCCCCAAAATAAAAATGTAAGTTCCAATCGTGTTAACCCCTCCCCAAAAACTGATGATTGAGGCATTAGTGGAATGACGCAGCATTGCCTGGACTGTGAGAAAATGTTGGTATTAATACAGTATTCCTGTAAATTTATGCTGCGCCTTAAAGGGATTCTGTCACCTCAGTATACACCATTTAAACTTTTAAATCAGTCATGCTCCACAGATTACCTTGAATTGGCTTTGCTGTTCTATACTGTAATCGGACGCCACTGGGCTCGGCGCATGCCCAGTGACGACGATTAAGCTCCTGCCCTCAGTCTCCAGCACATCACAATAGCGCAGCCCTCAGTGGGTACTGCGTCTGCGCGAGACTTTGCTCGGCAGTCAGGGAGGGGGAGGAGAGGCGGAGACGCTGTGGGCGGTTAGGGATTCAGGAGAAAGGCGTGTTTTACTGAGTAGAGAGGCTGGTTTGGGCACTGCAGGGGGCGTTACTGGGCACACAAAGTGGAAGAAAACGCCCCTTTGGGCACCTTCAGGATTAATTAGCATAATGATAAAAATCGTTTTTGAGCAAAACTACTGGACGGACTACAGTATAGAATAGCAAAGCCAATTCAAGGTAATCTGTGGAGCATGACTGATTTAAAAGTTTAAATGGTGTATACTGAGGTGACAGAATCCCTTTAAAGAAATGGGGAGGGTAAACTGTGTTTACCCTCCCGAAAAAAATGTATATATTTTTTTGTATTAACGGGGTTGTCCAGGTTCAGAGCTGAACCCGGACATAACCTCATCTTAACTCATTTAGTATGTATGAGTAGAGCACTGGAGTATTTTTTGTTTGCTTTGCGCTGCATTGTGCAAGGCAAGGGTTTTTTCTTTACTACCGATGACGTACCAGGCTTCACATGGGTATGCTTGGTGGAGACTTCTGCCTAGCAGTGATTCTGGTGACGTCACCAGAACAAATGCTTTTTTAGAGCCCAGGGTAACGCTATATACCACCCATTTGTGCCGGTGATGTCACCAGGATCACTGCTAGGCGGAATAGTGGAATAGTGAAGATATAAACAAAACAGATCTTGCCCTGCACAATACATTGCACGGCAAGGGGGAGCTTTGGAGCAAGAAATTCTCTGTTAAATGAAATGCTAAATGAATGAAGATGAGTAGAGTTGAGCGAACCTGAACTGTTCGCACCGAACTTTACGATTTTTCGCACTCGAACTCGAACATTTCTGTAAAAGTTCGGGTTCGTTGTTCTGCGATTTCTTGGCGCTTTTTGTAAGGCTGCAGGGCAGCCAATCAACAAGCGTTTCACTACTTTCCCCTAAGAAGCCATCACAGCCATGCCTACTAATGACATGGCTGTGATTGGCCAGTGCAGCATGTGACCCAGCCTCTATTTAAGCTGGAGTCACGTAGCACCACCCGTCACTCTGCTCTTCTCAGTGTAGGGATAGGATGCTGCTGCTGCTGTAAGGTAGAGATTAGGGAAGAATTCTGTTGAACTTGGTGGTGTTAAATATTCAAACTATAGAAATTATTGAGGGTGCTATGCTACATATTTGTACCTAGCCCTGAGCCCAGAGATACTCCAAAATAATTTTTAATCCATGTTAGTGAGGTTGGGGGTCGGCGGCCATTTTAGCAACTGCAGTTTCCTTGGAACTGCATGTGACCTGCATGTGTGCCAGGGACATTAGTCTAATTATTTTCTAGTAGCTCAGTGGAGGAAAAATTCCCTTTTCTGGCAGGTCAAGTACTTCTACAGCCTGCATTGAAAATTATCACACACTGTCACACATTTTTGTGACCTAAAGCGATTTATTTATCTGTCTGCCACAGGCACTGTATATCTGACAGTCCAATAAAACCGTAAAATACTGCAGTTACCTTGCTGCTGTAAAAAGCACCATTTTTATGCTAGATAGCACTTTTGCGTACAACGCTGCATTACCTATTTTATAATTTACCAGTGACATACTGCATTTCTATAGCTGGTTGCAAAAACACTGGTTTTGTGCTAGATTGCACATTTGTGGCCTAGTCTGCACTTCTGATATTCCAATAAAACGGCTAACTATTGTATTTACATAGTTGTTTGCAAAAACACTGTTTTTGTGCCTGATTGCACATTTGCGACCTACGCTGCGTTTCTGACAGTCAAATTAAACCGTTAACTTCTGCTGTTAAATTTTTGGTGATAGTGAAGTAATTGTGTCACAAAGAGGGGTAGAGGGTAGTGACCACTGGCTCCACCTGTCCCTGACTACTTGCACCACTCGTCCTAGGCAACGAGGTACAACTGGAAGACGTTCCCTAGCCTGGGTAAGTGCGGAGGGACATACAAGACAAACAACAGATATGTCAGCAAGCCGAGTCAGAACCAGGATGTCGCTAAATTACAAAAGGATAATCCAAGAGAAGTCAAGTCCACACCAAAGGTCAAACCAGGAGAAGCCAATAAATGCAGGGAGCAACCAGGGACGAAGTCGGGAACGGATCCGGGAATATAGCCGCATGTAACACTGAACAAGTTCAGGAAGAGACTGAATTCACAGGCAACCTGTGACCAGCAGGCTGCCTGTTAAATAGTGAAGAAGAGGAGTCATGTGACATGGCCAGCGTCACATGACTCATTCTCCTGAATTCAGCCGAGCACCGAGTGATCAGCTCGGCGCTCAGGCTTACCGCAGCTGCCAAGGATGATGACTGCCAAGGGAATATGCATGGCCAGATCCTCCCCGTCCTCGTTGCTGTGGAGACGAGGGCGTAGCACACGTCCTTGCTCCGTATGAACCGCAGAACGCTGACTGCGGTGAATAGGGGGAACCTGCCGTCGGCACCCCATGACAAATTGTATTGAATTGCTCCGTTACACTGTTGTGTGACCTAAAGAAATGTATTCTGTTTATGAAACGGGCACTGCCTTACTGTTAGTGAACTTAATAATTGACTATTGGCAGTTAAATTGACACCTGAGATAAACCATATGTTAGTTTGGTGGGTGAACGCAAATAATGAGGATAACAAATAAGGGAAGTGGACATGATTATGGTGGTGTTGGTGGAGCTCTTGTTGCTGGGAAAGGACGTGGCTGTAATGTGCCAGCTACACGTCTAAGTGAAACACATTCCTTAGGTGCGAGTAGGCGACAGAACCTGCAGCGTTATTTGGTAGGCCTGAATGCTGCTCTACGGATGGTGAGATCAGAACAAGAACAGGTGATAGTAGATTGGGTGGCTGACAGTGGCTCCAGTTCCTTCAAATTGTCTGCTACCCAGTCCTCTGCAGAAAGCTCAGAGTTGGCACCTGCAGCCCATGCCCATCAGTCTTTCACCTCACCCCTTGCAAATCAGCCAAGCAGTCTGAGCTCCAAGTCATGCAGCAGACTTTTAGGCTTTTTGATGACTCTGCTGGCAGGGTTTCCCCGGGCCATCCACATAGCTCCTGCCCCAGAAGTGGAAGACATTGAATGTACTAATGCTCAACCACTTATTTTGCAGGATGAGGAAATGGGAATACCACTGCAGCAAGTCTCTGATGATGACGAAAAACAACTGCTGCGGCTTTCTGCAGTGTGCAGACCGGTAAGGAGGACAGGGGTCAAGAATGGGTGGAAGATGATGTGGAGGATGATGAGGTCCTAGACCCCAACTAAACTCAAGGTCATGCTAGTGACGTGTGAAACTTTGAGAAAATGGCGGTGGTCGCACAGAGGCAACAGCACAGCAAAAAAGGGAGCAGGGTGCAAAAGCGGAGAAGCCGTCCCGAGACACTATGCTTGCTACTGCCCACCGCACCCAGGGACCGAGTACACCAAAACCAGCTCCAAGAAATTCATTAGCGTGGCAGTTCTTCAGACAAAGTCCTGACAACAAGACACAAGTGGTTTGCATGTTGTGCCATCAGAGCCTGAAGCAAGGCATAAACGTTCTAAACCTGAGCACAACCTGCATGACCAGGCATCTACTGTACATGCAAAGCACGAACTGCAGTGGAGTAAACACCTTAAAAACCAAGAAAGGTCTCAGGCTCATCCTGCTTCCTCTTCTGCTGCTGTCTCTGCCTCTTCCTCCACCTCTGGAGTCACAGTGGCACCTGCCACCCAGCAAACAGAAGATATGCCACCAAGACCAACACCTCCGTCACCAACACCAAGCATCTCCACCATGTCACATGCATGGCCCAAAATTACTGGCCTTCGAAATACTGTCTTTCCGTCTGGTGGAGACGGACTGTGTTAAACAGCTGATGGCGGTGGCTGTCCCACAGTACGTAGTTCCCAGCCACCACTACTTCTCCAGATGAGCCGTCCCTTCCCTGCACAACCAAGTGGAGGATAAAATCAAGTGTGCACTGCGCAACACCATTTGTTGTAAGGTCCACATAACCACAGATATATGGACCAGTAAGCATGGGTAGGGACGCTATTTTTCCCTAACTGCACACTGGGTAAATGTAGTGGCGGCTGGGCCCGAGGCGGATAGCGGTTTGGCGTATGTCCATCCACCACCGAGGATCGCAGGGCATTACTCTTTGCCTCCTGTTGCCTCCTCTTCCTACTCCGCTTCCTCCTCCTCCTCTTCTACCACCTCCTCATCCGGTCACCGAAAGACCTTCACCACCAACTTCAGCACAGCCAGGGGTAAATGTCAGCAGGCGGTTTTAAAACTTATGTGTTTGGGGGACAAACCCCACACCGCACAAGAGCTGTGGAGGGGCATAGAAGAACAGACCGATGAGTGGTTGCTGCCAGTGAGCCTCAAACCCGGCCTGGAGGTGTGCAATAATGGGCGAAATCTCGTTGCAGCTCTGGGACTAGCAAGTTTGACGAACATCCCTTGCCTGGTACATGTGCTGAATTGGGTGGTGCTGAAATTCCTTAAAACTGCCCAGACATGTCAGAGCTGCTGCAGAAAGTGCGGTCCATCACCCTGCTGCTACTCGCCTGTGTTCGCTGCAGCGTAACTCGGCTTTTCTGTTGACCGCCTCATATGCGACGTGCCCACCAGGTGGAACTCCCTTGCATATGCTGGAGAGACTGTGTGAGCAGTAGCAGGCGATAGTGGAGTTTCAGCTGCAGCACGCAGTCAGTCAGTCAGTCGCTCTACGGAACAGCACCACTTCACCACCAATGAGTGGGCCTTCATGCGAGACTGGTGTGCCTTGTTGCGGTGTTTTGAATACTCAACCTACATGGCCAGTGGTGATGATGCCGTTCTTAGCGTTACAATAACACTTCTATGTATCCTTGAAAAACACTTGATGGAAGAGGATGTGGCGCAGGAGGAAGAGGGGGCATTTCAAAGAGTTTCAGGCCAGTCATTTAGAAGTGGCTCAGAGGGTGGGTTCCTGCACCAGCAGAGGCCAGGTACACATTTTGCCAGCCAGGGCACAGTTCTGGAGGACGAGGAGGATGAGGTAAAGGAGGACTAGGAATCGGGTTCACAGCAGGGTGGCACCCAACGCAACTCATGGCCATCACTGCAGCGTGGCTGGGGGATACGGAGTACACAGACATTACACCACCCACAGAGAATAGCTTATCCTTACCTCTTTGCAGCCTGGCACACATGAGCAACTACATGCTGCAGTGACTGCAGAGTCACATTTTAACTTGTGCTGACTACTGGGTTGCCACCCTGATGGATTCCCATTACAAAGACAACGTGCCGTCCTTAATTCCCTCACTGGAGCGTGATAGGAAGATGCACGACTACAATCGCACGCTGGTAGACGCGCTCCTGAGGGCATTTACAACTGACACCGGGTGGCAAGTGGTAGCACAAGGCGAAGGCTACCCAAAAAAAAACATTGTTGGCTACCTACTCCTCCATCGCCGCTTCCACCTACAACACCACATTCACCACATCCTCAACCTCCGACTCCACATCCACCTCCTCCTCCGAGTTGCAGGTTGATAATTTTTAATTTCTTATTTATTTTAAGTTATTTCCTATCCTCATTTGTTTGCAATGCACCTGCCATGCTCTTAAGCACATTTTGCTGCCTTTTGCAGCCCTCTAGCCCTTTCGAGGATTTTTTACAGCAATTTTAGTGTCCAAAAGTTTGTGTCCTCATTGATTTCAATGGGGTTCGGGTAAAGTTCAAGTCCCGAACCCCAAATTTCTTGTGAAGTTCTTCCAGGTGTCCGCTCAACTCTAAAGATGAGGTTATGTCCGGATTCAGCTCTGAACCCATACAAAACCTTTAATACAGTAATCACATACATTTATTGCACTTAATTTGTTACTAAGGGACCAAATCAGGGAAGGGTTCTTAAACATCAAAAAACATTGCTCATTAGAGCTATTAATTCCCCACTTTTATCCCTGACTTTAAAACTTGACTTTTAATAGTGATTTTAAAATAACAAGTGAGCAATTTAAAGATAAAAATACTACCTAGATTGCAATCTAGAGAGTGTAATTATGTAGATAAGGGCTACTGTGGGTGTGCACAACCCACTAGGATTGCCCTCTGCCAGTCACAAGCTCATACTTAGTCTAATATCTATAGCTGTATTTGTGATCATTGAGAGTAGCTACCCCTCTTTACTAACAGATAAATCGCTGCGACAAACTGCAGGTGATCACTCTAGGATGGATTAGGCAGAGCTAAAAAACATTAGAATCCGTCCCCCAACATGTTTCGCCAGTTACTCTGGCGTCTTCAGGGGTATGGACAGACTAACTAACTCTTTTAATTGCTCACTTGTTATTTTAAAATCACTATTAAAAGTCAAGTTTTAAAGTCAGGGATAAAAGTGGTGAATAGCTCTAATGAGCAATGGTGTTTTTGACACACACATTTATGTTACACTTTAAAAAAAAAAAGTAAATTAAAATCGTGTTAATTAGGGATGAGCAAACCCGAACTGTATAGTTCGGGTTCGTATCGAATTTTGGGGTGTTCGTGACACGGACCCGAACCCAAACATTTACGTAAAAGTTCGGGTTCGTTGTTCGGGCGATTTCTATGGCGCATTTTGAAAGCCTGCAAAGCAGCCAATCAACAAGCGTCATACTACTTGCTCTAAGAGGCCATCACAGCCATGCCTACTATTGGCATGGCTGTGATTGGCCAAGTGCAGCATGTGACCCAGCCTCTATTTAAGCTGGATTCACGTCGCGTCGCACGTCACTCTGCTCTGATTAGTGTAGGGATAGGATGCAGCTGCTGTTAGGGCGAGATTAGGCAGGGATTAACTCAGCAAAAACACTTAATGAAGTGATCGATCTACAGCTCTGAATCAGTCAACTTCTGCTAGTTAATTGCTCACTGTTTTCCGGCTGCCCAGAGCGTTTTTCTGTCACTTTTTCTGGGGTGATCAGTGGCCATTTTGTGTCTTGTGGTGTGCCAGCATAAGCTGCCACCAAGTACATTAATTTATCAATCGTAGTTTTTTTTTTGCTATATCCTAAATCAGGGGCTTGGCTGTGCTTATTGTCACCCTTAGAAACTCAGGATAGAATTTTCTATATTTTATTGAGAAGTGAAATTCACTTAAAAAAATAGCAATCCACTAAATCTGGTGTTCCAGCTCTGGCTAGCCAAGTGTAATATTGTCTGGCAAAGAATTTTTTTTTTTCTGGGGTGAAATTCAATTTCCAAAATAGCAATACCCTTAATCAGTGGTTTCTGCTGTGGCAGGACAAATTTTATAGTGTTCGTCAAAGAATAGCTTTTGTTCTGGGGTGAAATTCAATTACCAAATAACAATACCGTAAATCTGGCGTTCCAGCTGGGACTGGACAAGTTTCATAGTGTCCGTCAAAGGATATATTATTTTCTGGAGTGAAATTCAGTTGCAAAAATAGCAATACCGTAAATCTGGTGTTCCAGTTGTGACTGGACAAGTTTCATAGTGTCCGTGAAAGTATAGCTTTTGTTCTGGGTTAAAATTCAATTACCAAAATAGCAATACCGTAAATCTGGTGTTCCAGCTCAGAAAATAACATAATTAGTATGTTATTCCCAGCCACCACTACTTCTCCAAAAGAGCCGTGCCTTCCCTGCGCATCCAAGTATCAGATAAAATCAAGTGTGCACTGCGCAATGCCATCTGTGGCAAGGTCCACCTAACCACAGATACGTGGACCAGTAAGCACAGCCATGGACGCTATATCATTCTAACTGCACACTGGGTAAATGTAGTAGCGGCTGGGCCCCAGGCAGAGAGTTCTTTGGCGCACGTCCTTCCGCCACCAAGGATCGCAGGGCATCATTCTTTGCCTCCTGTAGCCTTCTCCTCCTACTCAGCTTCCTCATCCTCTTCTTCCACCTGCTCATCCAGTCAGACACACACCTTCATCTCCAACTTCAGCACAGCCCAGGGTAAACGTCAGCAGGCCGTTCTGAAACTCATATGTTTGGGGGACAGGCCCCACACTGTGCAGGAGTTATGGCAGGGTATTGAACAACAGACCGACGAGTGGTTGCTGCCGGTGGGCTTCAAGCCTGGCCTGGTGGTGTGCGATAATGGGCGAAATCTCGTTGCAGCTCTGGGACTAGCCAATTTGACTAGTTTGGCCAGGTTTGAGGCTCACTGGCAGCAACCACTCATCGGTTTGACGCCCATCCCTTACCTGGCGCATGTGCTGAATTTGGTGGTGCAGAAGTTCATTCACGACTACCCCGACAAGTCAGAGCTGCTGCATAAAGTGCGGGCCGTCTGTGCGCGCTTCCGGCGTTCACATCCTGCCGCTGCTCGCCTGTCTGCGCTACAGCGTAATTTCGGCCTTCCCGCTCACTGCCTCATATGCGACGTGCCCACCAGGTGGAACTCTACCTTGCACATGCTGGAGAGACTGTACAAGCAGCAGCAGGCCATAGTGGAGTTTCTGCTGCAGCACGCACGGGTCAGTCGCACTGCGGAACAGCACCACTTCACCACCAATGACTGGGCCTCCATGCGAGACCTGTGTGCCCTGTTGCACTGTTTCGAGTACTCCACCAACATGGCCAGTGGAGATGACGCCATTATCAGCGTTACAATACCACTTCTATGTCTCCCTTGAGAAAACACTTAGGGCAATGATGGAAGAGGAGGTGGCCCAGGTGGAGGAGGAGGAGGAAGAGGGGTCACTTTTAGCACTTTCAAGCCAGTCTCTTACAAGTGGCTCAGAGGGAGGTTTTTTGCAAAAGCAGAGGCCAGGTACAAATGTGGCCAGCCAGGGCCCACTACTGGAGGACGAGGAGGATGAGGAGGAGGTGGAGGAGGATGAAGCATGTTCACAGCGGGATGGCACCCAGCGCAGCTCGGGCCCATCACTGGTGTGTGGCTGGGGGGAAACGGAGGACGATGATGATACACCTCCCACAGATGACAGCTTGTCCTTACCACTGGGCAGCCTGGCACACATGAGCGACTACATGCTGCAGTGCCTGCGCAACGACAGCAGAGTTGCCCACATTTTAACATGTGCGGACTACAGGGTTGCCACCCTGCTTGATCCCCGGTACAAAGACAATGGGCCCACCTTACTTCCTGCACTGGAGCGTGATAGGAAGATGCACGAGTGCAAGCGCACATTGGTAGACGCGCTACTGAGAGCATTCCCAAATGTCACAGGGGAACAAGTGGAAGCCCAAGGCGAAGCAGAGGAGGAGCGAGAGGTCGCCAACGCAGCTGTGTCACGGCCAGCTCCTCTGAGGGCTCTGTGGAAAGTTTTGTCACCACGCCACAGCTAACTGCACCACCACCTGATACCGAACGTGTTAGCAGGAGGCAGCATTTCACTAACATGGTGGAACAGTACGTGTGCACACCCCTCCACGTACTGACTGATGGTTCGGCCCCATTCAACTTCTGGGTCTCCAAATTGTCCACGTGGCCAGAGCTAGCCTTGGATGTGCTGGCCTGCCCAGCGGCAAGCGTTTTGTCTGAACGTGTATTCAGCAGGCAGGGGGCGCCATTACTGACAAACGCAGTCGCCTGTCCACAGCCAACGTGGACAAGCTGACGTTCATAAAAATTGAACCAGGCATGGATCTCACAGGACCTGTCCATCCCTTGTGCGGAATACACATTTATAACTGCCTCCCTTAACCATATATTCTTGTACTCCAGGGTACTTCTTTATTGAATTCTCTTTTTAATCTTACCATTATTTTGATGGGCAACCCAAATTTGAATGAACCTCTCCTCCGTCTGGGTGCCAGGGGACTAAATATCTGAAAGTGGCCTTCTCCATTGGTGGGTGACATGAAGCCTGATTCTCTGCTTTGGGACCTCTCTCTTCTCTCTGGGTGCTGGGGTCTAAATAACTGAAAGTGGCCTTCTCCGTTGGTGGGTGACATGATGCTTCTGTTGCTGCTATGGGACCTCTCTCCTCTGTCTGGGTGTCCGGGGTCTAACTTTCACGTACTTGCTTGCTGTCTTGGTGGCAGAAATTTAACACTTTTTACTGTCTAATGTCTGGGTGTCAGGGGCCTATATGTTGTTTAATCATTTGTTGTCTTGGTGGGAGATATTAAACTCTTTTTACTGACTAATGACCGCCCCATTGTCTGGGTGTCAGGGGCCTAAATTTCATGTACTTGCTTGCTGTCTTGGTGGCAGACATTTAACACTTTTACTGTCTAATGACCGCCCCATTGTCTGGGTGTCAGGGGCCTATATGTTGTTTAATTATTTGTTGTCTTGGTGGGAGATATTAAACTCTTTTACTGTCAAATGACCTCTCCTCTGTCTGGGTGTCAGGGGCCTACATAAATGATAATGGCATGTTCCACTGAAGGTTGACCTGAGGCCTGTATTGCTGTTACGGGACCGCTCTCCTCTTTGTGGGTGCCATGGCCCTGAGTCTGTTAATGAGGCCTGTGGCACTGCAGGCAAACATGAATCCTTTTTGGCTGTGATGAGAACTTCAACTCCCATAGAATTCCCACCTGATGCCACCCCAACCTCCTATTCCACCTCCTCCTCCTCCAAGTTGCCAATTGATATTAATTAATTTTTATTTATTTTATTTTAAGTCATTTCCTATCCACATTTGTTTGCAGGGGGTTTACCTACATTGTGCTGCCTTTTGCATCCCTCTAGCCCTTTCCTGGGCTATTTTACAGCCTTTTTAGTGCCCAAAAGTTCGGGTCCCCATTGACTGGAATGGGGTTTGGGTTCGGGGTGAAGTTCGGGTCAAGTTCGGATCCCGAACCTGAACATTTTCTACCATGCCAGCTCTGACTAGTCAAGAAGACGCTTGCCACAGTCAGAGCTGGCATGGTAGAAACACATGACTATAATATGCTGGGCCTATTTTGCTTTTACTTTCCACAATAAGCAATATGCTTTGTTTTTTTTACCCCAAGGGGCTGCCAACTCTCCAGATATTTTTTCTACTATTTTACATTCTATGTTACAATCTTAGCAGCCGGCCTATGCGGACACTGTTCTTTTACAATATATTGATGATCTGCTACTCTGTTGTCATAGTCCTGTGTAAAGAGGAATCTTACTCTTTGCTTATTTAACTAGCTAAAATGATTGTAATTTACTGTGACTTTCCTAGGTCACTATATCTCTCCTAGCATTAAAATCCTTTCACTGGAGAGAGTTACTGCTATATAGCAATACCCCATGCTAAAGACTCCAAGGGCTCTGTGTGCATTTATTGGCCTTGTCAGTTATTGCCGCCCCTGGATCAAAGATTGCTCGCAGGTGATGCAGCCACTATATGACTGCCTCAAAGCAGAAATTTTGAATTAACACCAGCAGCTGTAAGTGCATTTCATGCATTAAAACTGTCACCAGAACACCAGCACTGGGCATCCCAAATTACAAAGAGACTTTGATATGGTATTGTCATGAGCAAGGAGGATTTATACTGACAAAAACACGGGGACCGCATGCGCCCCATAGTGTAATATTCTACCAGCCTAGATAGTATTACTAGAGCACTACCTACTTGTTTCCGAGTAGTTGCTACAACCTCTGAATTAGTGCTCAAAACAGAAGACTTGGTACTACAACACCCTCTTATACTACAAGTACCATATTCTGTTGCCGAACTACTACACACCACAAAACTGAAACATTTGTCTCAAGTGAGAATCACAACATGAGATGACACTACTCAGTCCCCACATTACCTTACAGCGATGTACAGTTCTAAATCCAGCTACTCTGTTGACAGTAGATTTAGAAGAGGAGGGGGAGTAGTAGAAATATCTGATCCAAGTGTAAATCATGACTGTCATGAACTAATGATTGCAGAAACAAAAGGGTTACCACATGTAACTGAAACGGCACTAACTAACCCTGATGCTGAGTATTTTGTCGATGGCCCCAGATGGTGGAATGATGAACAAGGACACTTTGTCACCAGGTATGTGGTAATTCAAGATGGTAAGATAATTATACAAAAACCACTCCCATCTTGTGTGTCCACATACGAAGCAGAATTGAAGGAACTCACTGATGCATGTACTTTGGGTAAGGCCAGAATGTAGGATCCAGATGTAGGATCCAGTGAATAAAATAAAAATTTATTTGTACATTCTTTTAATAGAAGAAATAAAAGTCCCTCCTGTACATAAGATTAGTGTTGATCGGGTGCTCGGGCCGAACACATCTACCGAGCACCCAAGCACAATAGAAGTAAATGGGAGAACCAGAGCATTAAACCAGGCACCCCTGTCTGGTTCACAGGAAAAGGACAGAAATTGATGGAAACACCACTAAAATGGTTCGGAAACAGCATGGGGACGATGTCTGGATGCATCTTGGACTCCCAAGTCGTATACAAGGAGATATAAATGTACAGCTGGTATAAGTTATATATATATATAATTATATACAGGAGATACCCAGGTTATACCAGCACGCTTCATATCACTATATACAAGGAGATATATAACTTATACCAGCTGTACATATATAATTATATACAGGAGATACCTAGGTTATACTAGCATGGTCCATATCACTATATACAAAAAGATGTCTAGCTTATACCAGCTGTACATATATAATTATATACAGGAGATAGCCAGGTTATACCAGCATGGTCCATATCACTTTATACAAGAAGATGTCTAACTTATACCAGCCGTAAATATATAATTATATACATGAGATAGCCAGGTATACCAGCATGGTCCATAAAAATAGATATGTATAAAGGCTGAGATGTACCTTTTCTTCAGAATGTTATTCAGATGCAAGGAATGCGTTTCACCTCATGCTTTTCTGCTTGGGCGGACAGTTGACTACCTGAGATATCTAGTAGGAGAGGAGCCTCGAGCATCGGGCTCGAGCACACGGGATGTTCAGCCGAACACCGCCGAGTGCCGAGCCTCACGATGCTCTAGCCAAACAGGTGTTCGGCCGAGCATGCTCGCTCAACACTACATAAGATCTGACACGTTTTGACCTGTACAGGTCTTAGGGCCCTGCACACGACCGTATGCCCTCTGAATATACGGTGCGTGAGCGGGCCATATGTCCCAGCGGCATTGATCGTGTGCACAGGAGTACACAGCATCATAATTTACAATGATGCTGTGGACGTCAGCCCGCCCACAGGGCTATTGTCCTGCACTCATACGGTCCGTGAGTTGGACTATTGTCCCACACTCATAAGATCATATGTCTCGGAGGGCATACGGTTGTGGGCAAGAGGCCTTAATCATAGATCAAGTAAAAATGAATAAGAAGTAGGGCTAGGAATGGATAGCTATTTAAAGGGACTGTGAAAACTGAGGCCGTGTAATACAGCTGTAGAGCTGATTGCTTCAAAGCCTGCTCATTTAGCTCCATAAATGCCATTGCTAGCAAATAAAAAAACACAACCAAGAAAAAACAATGAAACAAAAGAAAATGTTTCCTATATAGGCAGCACTACAAGGAAACTAAAAACACGCTTTTTAGAACATTTAAATGACATAACTACTAGAAATAAAAATCGCAGCATTTCTGTAGCGTCCAAACATTTTATAGAAATCCTAAGGGAATAAAGTAATGTCATAGCCAGACACCTTATTTCTGATATTTGCGGACTCTATACTGACAGGGAATATTCCACAGGATTGGCGGATAGCAAATATGGTGCCGATATTCAAAAAGGGTCCAAAAACAGAGCCCGGAAACTATAGGCCGGTAAATTTAACATCTGTTGTGGATAAGCTGTTTGAATGTTTTCTGAGAGATGCTATCTTAGAGGATCTCAACGGAAATAAGCAAATAACGCCATATCAACATGGCTTCATGAGGAATAGGTCATGTCAAATGAATTTAATCAGTTTCTATGAGGAGGTAAGTTCTAGACTTGATAGCAGCGAATCAATGTATGTCGTATGTCTGGACTTCTCCAAAGCATTTGACACTGTACCTCATAAAAGTTTAGTATATAAAATGAGGATGCTGGAACTGGGAGAAAATGTCTATAAGTGGGTAAGTAACTGGCTGAGTGACAGAAAACAGAGGGTGGTTATTAACGGTAGATACTCAGATTGGGTCACTGTAACTAGTGGGGTACCTCAGGGGTCAGTATTGGGCCCTATTCTCTTCAATATATTTATTAATGATCTTGTAGAAGGCTTATATAGTAAAATATCAATTTTTGCAGATTACACTAAACTGTGTAAAGTAATTAACACTGAAGAGGACAATATACTGCTACAGAGGGATCTGGATAGATTGGAGGCTTGGGCAGATGAGGTTTAACACTGACAAATGTAAAGTTATGCACATAGGTAGGAATAATGCAAGTCACCCGTAGATACTAAATGGTAAAAGACTCTGTAACACTGACATGGAAAAGGATCTAGGAATTTTAATAAACAGCAAACTAAGCTGCAAAAACCAGTGTCAGGAAGATGCCATCCAGGCCAATAAGATAATGGGTTGCATCAAAGGGGCATAGACACCCGTGATAAGAACATAGTCCTACCACTTTACAAATCGCTAGTTAGACCACACATGGAGTACTGTGTACAGTTCTGGGTTCCTGTGAACAAGGCAGACATAGCAGAGCTGGAGAGGGTTCAGAGGAGGGCAACTAAAGTAATAACAGGAATGGGGCAACTACAGTACTCTGAAAAATTATTAAAATTAGGGTTATTCACTTTAGAAAAAGACGACTGGGGAGATCTATTTACTATGTATAAATATATCAGGGGTCAGTACAGAGATCTTTCCCATCATCTATTTATCCCCAGGACTGTGACAAGGGGACATCCTCTGCGTCTGGAGGAAAGAAGGTTTGCACACAAACATAGAAGAGGGTTCTTTATGGTAAGTGCAGTGAGACTATGGAACTCTCTGCCTGAGGAGGTGGTGATGGTGAGTACAATAAAGGAATTCAAGAGGGGCCTGGATGTATTTCTGGAGTATAACAATATTACAGGTCATAGCTACTAGAGATGGGTCGTTGATCCAGGGAGTTATTCTGATTGCCTGATTGGAGTCGGGAAGGAATTTTTATTCCCTTAAGTGGGGAATAGCGGATTCTACCTCACAGGGTGTTTTTTGCCTTCCTCTGGATCAACTAGCAGGATGACAGGCTGAACTGGATGGACAGAGGTATTTTTCGTCCTTATGTACTGTTACTATGTTAGTATGATGGAAAAGCAGCTCCTCTGAAAGTGACAGGTATTAAAAAGTCAGAGTACATAGCAAAGGGGAAGCCTTAAATAACATATATTGGAAAGAGAGGCCTATTGGATTTTACATTAACCCATTCAGGACACATGACGTACCAGTACGGCATGTTTCCCGAATCATAAGGACACATGACGTGCCGGTGCGTCATGTGAATAAAGAAGATCCCAGCGCTGCAGAGGTTAATCATTCAGCAGGCATCCTGTCACAACGCCGAGGGGACCCCATTTCGGCAATCGCAGCAAACCGCAGGTCAATTCAGACCTGTGGTTTGCTGCATTTCCGGTCCATTTGGGTCTCCGGTGACCGGAAAAAACGGAAAAGGACGGTGATTGGTGGTTTGATAACACACCACCAATCACAATCCGAGCATTGGGGGCGGCGGTGCTGTCCTTGGTGCTGATTTGCGGCCCCGATGCTCTCCAAGGTGCTGATTCGTGCGGGAAAAGAGGCGGGAGATTCAAACTCCCGGAGCTCCTCTTCCTGCTGCTGCTGTGAGGACGACGGAGAGCTGCTGTGACCCCCTGTCGGCACCCATCACCCTCAAGGTAGGTCAGGGTCAGTGAGGGAGAAGCGAGATTTAGGCAGGGATAGAAGGGACAGAATAGTTTAGGGAAGAAAAAAAACTTTAACTGTTTGTGTGCAGCACCCAAATCTGGTGGTTGGGGTCCACAGCACTTATCTGTGAGACTCTAGACCCACCCAGGGGTGCTTCTACTTGGCCCCCAGCTCCCCAGGCCCCCCATCTTTTGGTGGTTCTTTTTTTTGCGTGCGCTTACTGTGGCCGGCACTCTTAGCATCAATAGCGTGTTTTTTTTACACTTTTTACAATTTTTACAATTTACTTTTTTACAATTTTTATTCTTTTTAGAGTACGTGAACACCCGTGCCCCCACACACATGCACATACAATACAGTTTTACACACACGCACATACACACGCACACATACCCATGGCCCGCCAGACGTTCTCGGTGGAGGAGGCATACGGCCATATGCTCTCCGACTCTGAGAGCCCCAGTGAGGATGACCCCACGTTCCTCCTGTCATCCGCATCCTCCTCATCATCATCTGATGATGATGAGCCCCAAGGCGGCGGAGACCCTGCCAGGCGGAGCCAAGGACCCCACATGCTAGGGACCACGTGGCCCACAGGGCTGCTCGTACTAGTTTCCCGGCCCACCAAATAAGAGCACCAGAGCCCCTACCGGTGTACTTAGCTGGTGTCCCCCAGTGGACTTCGAGCCTGCGATTCCGAATTTTGTTGGCAATCCTGGAATCCAGATTCACACAGTGGGGTTCACTGAAATATAGTTTTTAGTTTTTTTCAGTGACCCATTGGTGAATCTGATGGTGGAGACAGACCCCGGTCAGTGCAGCCGAGATGAGGACGTTTTGGGGCCTCGTGCTGCATATGGGTCTAGTGCAAAAACCGAGCGTCAGGCAATACTGGAGGGAGTGGAGACATCCTCTACCAGACCCCACTGTACAGTATGGCCATGACGTGCTCACGGTTTGAGGCCATCCGGAAATGCCTGCATTATACAAATAATGCAGCATGTCCCCACCGCAGTGATCCTGCCTATGACTGTCTGTATGAGATACGGCCGGTCATCGATCATTTCGGGGCCAAATTTGCACAGGCCTATGTACCTGGAAGGGAGTTCAATGTTGATGAGTCTCTCGTTGCTTTCAAGAGGAGACTCAGTTTCCGCCAGTACAGTCCATCTAAGCGAGCGAGGTATGGTGTGAAAATGTACAAAATTTCTGAGACTACCTCAGGGTACACTTGTAAATTGCGTGTGTACGAAGGGGCGAGATTCACATATTGAACCCCCAGAATGTCCCCCTCTGGGTGTTAGCGGGAAAATCGTGTGGGAACTTATGTACCCACTACTAGATAAGAGTTACCACTTGTACTTGGATAACTTTTACACTAGTATTTCCTTGTATCAGGCCCTCTACACCAGATCCATTTTTCAGACCGGGAAAGAGCAGATCGAAGTACCTCCAGGAATTGGAGGGCCCGGATCATCCCTGGCCAACATTTTCCAGGTGTGGTCCCCATACTGGAAAGAAGGGACGAACCCAAAAAGATAAGAGTGTCTCACAAGAGGGGATATGGAAGGACACCACCACTCAATGTGACACGTGCCCCGATCATCCAGGCCTCTGCGTTATCGATTGCTTCAGGGAGTATCACACTTCCATGGAGTACTACATTTTTATAATTCCCGACAGTCCCCTAAAAAATATATAAAAAAACTATGGCTCTCAGACTTTGGAGACACGGAAACAATTTTTGTGATTATCATTAAAAATGAAATTAGTTTTAGTGCAGGTATCCTCAAACTGTGGCCTTCCAGATGTTGTAAAACTACAACTCCCCGCATGCCAAGCTACAGCTATCAGCAGGGCATGGTGGGAATTGTAGTTTTACAACATCTGGAGGACCGTAGTTTGAGGATGCCTGTTTTAGTGTCTCCTAAGTTTGAGAGCCATACATATTGAGCAACGCTGCGTCCGTAAAAATCTGCTGTGTAAAAATACCCCTTAAACTAGCCCCTCAAATAAACGACTTAAAAAAATTAAATAAAAACTATGTCAAAAAGTCATTTTTATTGTCACCTAATATTAGAGATGTCGCGAACATAAAATATTACGTTCGGGAACAGCGAACTTCCGCAAATGTTCGCGAACCGGGTAAACCGCCATAGACTTCAATAGGCAGACGAATTTTAAAACCCACAGGGACTCTTTCTGGCCACAATAGTGATGGAAAAGTTGTTTCAAGGGGACTAACACCTGGACTGTGGCATGCCGGAGGTGGATCCATGACAAAATTCACATGGAAAATTACGTAGTTGGCGCTAGAGTTGGGTTTTAATCCATAAAGGGCATAAATCACCTAACATTCCTAAATTGTTTGGAATAACGTGCTTTAAAACATCCAGTTTGTGTATACGATCAGGTATGATGGTGTATCGATCAGGTAGTGTAAGCGTTATGCCCGCTTCACAGTGACAGACCAAACTCTGACAGACCAAACTCCCGTTTAACGCACCGCAAACAGTCCATTTGCACAACCGCAAACTCCCCATTTGCACAAGGTTGGATACCAAGCTAGCCATGTCCTATTCCTTGTCCTCACTGACGTCATTGAAGGTCTCTTACTCCACCCAGCCACGTATAACACCAAGGGTCCCCGAAGGTGACAACAAGCCCCATGGGACGCCTGCTGTGGTTGGTCTTCCACCTCCTCAAAGCCACCTTCCTCCTCTGACTCCTCTTCTTCAGACTCCTCTCTCTGCGTTGCCGCAGGCCCAGCAATCTACGACGACAAGGCTGCTTCTGGTGGTGATGGTGACCACAACTCTTCCTCTTCATGCTCATCTACGACCTGATCCAGCACTCTTCGCAGGACGCATTCCAGAAAAACGCATATGGGATGAGGTCTATGATGTTGTCACCTCCGCAAAGGACGCATGAGCCTACAGCCATTGTGCATGAGCATTCAGTAACACGGCCAAAAATTCCCAGCTCCGCAGAGGCTGCCCTTTTTTTTAAATTAAAAAAATCTGTTCTTACCAGTTTAATCTCTGTTTTGTCCCCTATCACGGGTCGATGTATGGAATAGATTTTAGGAACCGGGAGATGGAAAAAGATGGTTGGTCGGTCCTCTTCCTTCCAATTTGGGGCACTGCGGCGTGCGCTGAGCAATGTACTGTGCCACCCTTTATGAGTGGTGTATTAAGTAGTACTATTCCTATCAGTTTAATCCGGTTACATCCCCTATCAGGGTATGTGAATAGATTTTAGGAACCGGGAGATGGAAAAAGATGAATGGTCGGTGCTCTTACTTCCAATTTGGGGCACTGCACGTGCGCCGCGCAATGTACTGTGACACCCTATATGAGTGGTGTGTTAAGTAGAACTATTCCTAACAGTTTATTCCCTGTTACGTCCCTATTAGGTGACATGTATCGAATAGATTTTAGACAACCGCAAAGAGTTGTCAATAGTTGACACATTCATGATATAAATTTTATTCCTCTATGCGTCAATCTTGGTGTAGTGATGACTGTGCTCACGTTTGGGAGATTGCAGGCGACAGGGCCGGGCCGACACAGAGGCTGGGAGGCTCCAGCCTCAGGGCGCTCCAGCGTCAGGGCGCAGGCCAGCTCCCCAGCCTCTGGGCGGCAGGCAGGCCACTGACCATGTCAGTGGCATTGCGAGGTGTGCGGGCCGCACCGGGTGACACCCGGACCCCTGACCCAACAGCACTAGCATCCCCACTCACCCCCGGCGCTGCACTGACTGTAGATGCTATTTCCTAGCCAGCTAAAGGACCTTCGATGATGTCATGCTCATGTGACCAGACTCCAGTAGGCGGAGCCAGTCTGGAGTCTGCAAGAAGCACAGTTGATTTCCTGGGTTTATGAGTGGAGCCAGTAGCAGGTGAGGTTTTCTCTTGGTGGGTGTATGTGGGTGTAAGTAAAACTCTGCAGGGGGCCTATAGAGATAGTCTGGAGTCTGCAAGAAGCATAAGCCTCTGGGGAAATCAACTGTAATTGGTTTGCTGTAATGCTCTGCAGGGGGTGGGGGTTGCTTTAATGCTCTGCAAGGGGTGGTGGGGTTGCTGTAATGCTCTGCAAGGGGGTGGGGGTTGCTTTAATGATCTGCAAGGGGTTGCTGTATTGCTCTGCAAGGGGGATGCTGTATTGCTCTGCAAGGGGGGATGCTGTAATGCTCTGCAAGGTGGGGATGCTGTAATGCTCTGCAAGGGGGTTGGGGGTTGCTCTAATGCTCTGCAAGGGGGTTGGGGGTTGCTCTAATGCTCTGCATGGGGGTTGGGGTTGCTCTAATGCTCTGCAAGGGGGTTGGGGGTTGCTCTAATGCTCTGCAAGGGGGTTGCTGTAATGCTCTGCAAGGGGGGTTGCTGTAATTATATAGGGTATATGTGGGGCTATCTATGCAGTATATGGGGGTCTGCGCAGTATATGGGGGCTGTCTGCGTAGTATATTGAGGTCTGAGCAGTATATGGGGGCTATCTATGCAGTATATTGGGGGTTTGCCTGTGTAGTATATTGAGGTCTGCGCAGTATATGGGGGCTATCTACGCAGTATATTGGGGGTCTTGCAGAGCAATACAGCAACCCCACCCCTTGCAGAGCATTACAACAACCCCCACCCCCATTGCAGAGCATTAAAGCACCCTGCCGCAGAGCATTACAGCAAACCAATTACAGTTGATTTCCCTAGAGGCTTATGCTTCTTGCAGACTCCATACATGCCACTGGACCAAGTCGCTGCTGCTGGCGCTCCTGCCAGGCTGCCAGCCGCGCTGGAGGATGGAGGAGTAGTGAGCACTTGGCACTGACTTACGTGCTCCTCCCGCTCCGCCTCCTGGCTCGGCTGCTCCGCTGCTCTGGTCTCTGCTCAGTCGCTTGCCTGACTGGCTGCGTACAGCGTTCACTTTGACCTGACGCGCTGTATTCAGTCAGTACTCAGTCAGGTCACAAGTGCGCAATTTGGAGACCAGGAGCAGCGCGGGCAGCAGCACAGCACTGCGTCACGACCCAGCCCAGGCCCCGGAAGGGATAGATCGTGAGATGAGTCTGCCCTGAAGTGAAGTAGGGGGGGGGGGGCGCACTTGGAAAGCTCAGCCTCTGTTGGTGGTGGACCTTGTCCCAGCCCTGGCAGGCGATGGCGGTTTTTCAAAGCCTATGGTCGTGCTGAGGTAGTTCAGTGACAGTTAAGTGACCCAGAAAACAATGATTCTGCAGTGTGGGCCCATTGTTAGAAAGGTGATCATTCACAAAAGAAAATTAATGTTTTTTCTATGAAAAATTATCCCGCTGATCGCTTTTGTTCTGTTCACAATGAAGCAAGTCCTTATCATCTGGGGTGTGCCAACATTGCCCACACACTCATAGAGGTGAGCGCTTCATTGTGATACGCAAGCCCTTTCACCACAACAAGGTAACGATCACGAAGGGGAATTGACACATGTATGTGCCTTTTTTTTGTTTTGTTTTTGCAGCCACAGTGCAGCACCAGAGGCCAGAAAAATTAGGCATGTACACATGGCTGATAAATTAGGTATTGTTGCAGCCGCTGCTACAGGCCAGACAAATTGATGTTTTCCAGGCAGAAAGTGTACTAAAACATTGCGGCTTGAACCCTAGTTGGTGGCGGAGAAGTCAAGCAAGTCATCCGGCATGCAGAGATTAAATACAGCAGCGTGGGGACCATTTTTAGACCAAGGCATCTCATCAGGCCTTTTTTAGTCAAATGTATTCCCCACTGTCAGTCCCTTCGGTATCCACGCCTCATTCATCTTAATAAAGGTGAGGTAATCTAGACTTTTTTGACCTAGGCGACTTCTCTTGTCAGTGACAATACCTCCTGCTGCGCTGAAGGTCCTTTCTGACAGGACACTTGAAGCGGGGCAGGTCAGAAGTTCTATCGCAAATTGGGATAGCTCAGGCCACAGGTCAAGCCTGCACACCCAGTAGTCAAGGGGTTCATCGCTCCTCAGAGTGTCGATATCTGCAGTTAAGGCGAGGTAGTCTGCTACTTGTCGGTCCAGTCGTTCTCTGAGGGTGGACCCGAAGGGCTGTGGTGATGCGTACGACTTAAAAAGCTCCGCCTGTCCTCCATCAACAACATGTCTGTAAAGTGTCCTGTCCTTGCCGGCGTGGTTGTGGTAGGAGGAGGATTACTTTCACCTCTTCCCCTGTTAGATTTCCGTTGTGCTCTGACATCACCCTTATACGCTGTGTAAAGCATACTTTTTAACTTGTTTTGGAAGTGCTGCATCCTTTCCTTCCAGGAATTTGGTAACATTTCAGCCACTTTCTGCTTATACCGGGGGTCTAGTAGCGTGACCACCCAGTACAGGTCGTTCTCCTTCAGCCTTTTTATATGAGGGTCCCTCAACAGGCATGACAGCATGAAAGACCCAATTTGCAAAAGGTTGGATGCCAAGCTACTCATGTCCAGTTCCTCGTCCTCACTGATGTCATTGAAGGTCTGTTCTTCCCCCAGCCAATACAACACCACGGGTCCCAGATAGGTGACAACCTGCCTTCCACATCCTCAAAGCCACATTCCTCCTCTGACTCCTCTTCCTCAGACTCCTCTTCCAGCGTTGCCGCAGGTCCAGCAAGCGATGATGATAAGGCTGTTTCTGGTGGTGATGGTGACCACAACTCTTCCTCTTCCTCTTCATGCTCATCTATGGCCTGATCCAGAACTGTTCGCAGGGCACGCTCCAGGAAGAAACCAAATGGGATGAGGTCGCTGATGGTGCCTTCGGTGTGACTTTGTCACCTCCTCAAAAGGACGCATGAGCCTACAGGCATTGCGCATGAGCGTCCAGTAACGTGGCAAAAGATACCCAGCTCCGCAGAGGCTGTCCTAGCACCCGGTCATACAAAAACTCGTTGACAGCTTTTTCTTGTTGGAGCAGGTGGTCAAACATTAGGAGTGTTGAATTCCAACGTGTCGGGCTGTCGCAAATCAAGCGCCTCACTGGCATGTTGTTTCTCTGCTGAATATCGGAAAAGTGCGCCATGGCCGTGTAGAAATGCCTGAAATGGCCACACACCTTCCTGGCCTGCGTGAGGACGTCCTTTAAGTTTGGGTACTTACACACAAAGCGTTGTATAATCAGATTCAACACATGTGGCATGCACTGCACATGTGTCAACTTGCCCAAATTCAATGCCGCCAACAGATTGCTTCCGTTGTCACACACCACTTTGCCAATCTCCAGTTGGTGCAGGGTCAGCCATTGATCCACCTATGCGTTCAGGGCGGACAGTAGTGCTGGTCCGGTGTGACTCTCTGCTTTCAGGCAAGTCAACCCCAAGACGGCGTGACACTGTCGTATCCCGGATGTGGAATAGCCCCTGGGGAGCTGGGGGGGGTGCAGTTGATGATGTGGAGCAAGACGCAGAAGCATAAAAGAACTCAGCCGAGGAGGTTAGCGAAGAGGATGGAGTAGGAGGAGTAGGAGGAATAGAGAAGGTGGCAGCGGGCCTGCGTGCAAGTCGTGGCGGTGTCACCAACTCCGCTGCAGAGCCATGCATTCCATGCTTTGCAGCCTTCAGCAGGTTTACCCAATAAGCAGTGTACGTGATATACCTGCCCTGACCGTGCTCTGCAGACCAGGTATCAGTGGTAAGATGGACTCTTGCCCCAACACTGTGTGCCAGACATGTCATGACTTCCTTTTCCACAATAGAGTACAGGTTGGGGATTGCCTTTTGTGAAAAAAAAATTCGGCCGGGTACCTTCCACTGGGGTGTCCCAATAGCTACAAAGTTTTTGAAGGCCTCAGACTCCTCCAGCTTTATGGTAAAAGCTGGCGGGCTAAGAGTTCCGTCAAGCCAGCTGTCAGATGCCGGGCAAGGGGTGACTCTGTGACATTGGCTTCTTATGCTCAAACAATTCCTTGACAGACACCTGACTGTGGGCAGATGAGCAGGAACTGCTGAAGGGGAGAGGCGGAGTGGTGGGTGGTTGAGAGAGGGCAGGGAGGACAGCAGTGGTTGATGTGGCTGAAGATGCTGGACCAGGAGGAGGATGGTGGCTTTGAGTTGGTGTGCTGCTTGTACTCATGTGTTGATCCCATAGGCGTTTGTGATGTGAGATCATGTGCCTCTGCAAAGCAGTTGTACCTAGGTGGGTGTTGGACTTCCACGACTCAGTTTCTTTTGGCACAGGTTGCAAATGGCGTCGCTGTTATCAGAGGCAGACACACAAAAAAATGCCACACTGCTCAGCTTTGCAATGACAGCATTCTGGTGGTGGCAGCAGCATGCGTTGATTGGTGTGCTGTCTGGCTGACCCGGGTGCCGATACATGCTGTCTGGCTGTGCGACTAGCTCCTTGCGACGACCTCCCCTACTTCCAACTCGTCTCCTCCTCCTCTCTGTCTCCTCATCTGAACTTTCCCCTGTTCTTCTTCTCTTCAAGCGGGCACCCACATGACATCCACGGACACATCGTCATCATCAACTGCTTCACTTGTATCTGACAACTCAGCAAAGAAAGCAGCAGCGGGTACAACATCATCATCATCACACCGTACGTCCATGTGTGTAATGCTGCCTGACTGAGACATATCCCTGTTATCTACATCCTCTGGCAATAATGGTTGCGCATCACTCATTTCTTCCAACTGATGTTTAAACAATTCCTCTGACTGATCAAGTGAAGCGGCTGTGGTGCTAGTGTTGGTGGTGGCGGCGGGCGGGCGAGTGGTAACTTGAGAGGTGCCCGAAGCTGAGCTGGAGGAGGATGGTGCGTCAAGGTTCCGAGCGGAAGCTGTAGAAGATTGGGTGTCCTGTGTAATCCAGTCAACTATGTCCTCAGAATTTTTCGAGTTCAGGGTATGTGGCCTCTGAACACTGGGCATTATTCTAGGGCCAAAGGAAATCACAGCACCACAACGGCCCCTGCGGAGTGGTCTGCCTCTGCCTGTCATTTTTTTTTTGGTTTAGTGGTACTATGCGTGCAAGGTACAGTGCCACCCGGTATGAGTGGTGGGCACTGGCAGTGGGCACACTACAGTCAGTGGAAGTGGGCCTGACACACACTAGCAGGCAACTAACCTTAGATTAAAGGATAATAATGAAATGCCTTATTTATCGGGAAGCTACTGTGCCACACGGTATGAGTGGTGGGCACTGGCAGGGGGTACACTACAGTCAGTGGAAGTGGGCCTGACACACACTGGCAGGCAACTAACCTTAGATTAAAGGATAAAAATGAAATGCCTTATTTATGGACAAGCTACTGTGCCACCCGGTATGAGTGGTGGGCAATGGCAGTGGGCACACTACAGTCTGTGGGCCTGACACACTGGCAGCAGATGGCAACTCAAATTAGATTAAAGTGTAAAAATAAAATGCCTTTTTTTTATGCAAAGTCCTGTACCACACGGTATGAGTGGTGGGCACTGGCAGTGGGCACACTACAGTCTGTTGGCCTGCAGCCTCTCATACACGGGCAGGCCAGGCAACTGCAATATATATATGGAGAAAAAATAAATAAAAGCAGACTAATGTAGCAGCTCTAAAAAGGGCTTTTTGGGGTGCTGTGACGCTGTCCTTACAGCAGATAAGTCTGTGGACACAAAACACTGGCCTAGCTAACGATTTCCCTATGAATTCATCCGCACACCAGCAGCAGCTGCACTCTCCCTGCTCTCACTAACACACTGTAGCTTCAGGCTGAATCTAAAATGGCTGCCGTTTTTATAGTAGGTGGGAGGGTGTGGGAGGGAGGGTGCTGATTGGCTGAAATGTGTCTGCTGACTGTGAGGTACAGGGTCAAAGTTTGCTCAATGATGATTTATAGGGGGCGGACCGAACATCGCATGTGTTCACCTGCCGCGGCGAACGCGAACAAGCTATGTTCGCAGGCGAATAGTTCGGGACATCACTACCTGCATCACAAAAAGTGTAATAGCGAGCAATCCAAAAGTGATATGCACTCTCAAATAGTGCCAATAAAAACCGTCATCTCATCCCGCAAAAAATGAGCCCCTACATTAGATAGTCGCCCAACAAAAAAGGAAAAAACTGTAGCTCCCAGGATATGGAGATAGTGAAATTATTTAATTTTTTTCTTAAAAGGATAATATAGTGTAAAATCTAAATAAAAAAAGTAGACATATTAGGTATTGGCGCATCCGTAATAATCTGCCATTTAAAAATAACATTTGACCCAACCCCTCGGATGAACAGCGTTAAAAAAATAAAATAAAAACTGTGCCAAAACACCCATTTTTGGGCAAAATTTCAGTTTTAATCTATATTTTTCTGTAATAAAGCAAGGGTTAACAGTGAAACAAAACTAAATATTTATTACCCTGATTCTGTAGTTTGCAGAAACACCCCATATGTGGTTGTAAATGGCTATATAGCCACACGGCAGGGCATAGAACAAAGGAAACGCCGTATGGTTTCTGGAAGGCAGATTTAATTTTTACACCATGTCCCATTAGAAGCCCCCCGTGATGTAGCCTAGACTAGAAACTCCAAAAAAGTGACCCCCCCATCTAAGAAACTACACCCCTCAAGGTATTCAAAAATTATGTTACAAACTTTGTTTACCCTTTAGGTGTTCCACAAAACTTAATGGCGCATGTAGAAACAATTTTAGAATTTAAATTTTTTGTTAGCTTGTCTCAAAAAGTGTAATATAGAGCAACCAAAAATCATATTTACCCTAAAATAGTCCTTATCCCGAAGTTTCCTAGATATGGTCACTGTTATGGAGTTTCTACTCAAGAGGTGCAGCAGGGGGCTTGAAAGGGTACATGGTGTAAATAAACCAGTCCAGCTAAATCTGCCTTCCAAAAGCCGTTTGGCCTAACAGTAGTTTACGACCACATATGGGGTGTTTCAGAAAACAACAGAATGAGGGCAACCCATATTGAGTTTTGTTTGGCTGTTAACCCATTTTTCCAGTAATAAAGTGAGGGTTAAAATGGAAAATTTTCAAAAAATCAAAATTCCAAAATTGTTTCTCCATCTTCCATGAACTCTTGTGGAACATCTAAAGGGTTAACAATGTCTGTAAACCCATCTTTGAATATCTTGAGGGTGTACTTTCTTAGATGGAGTCACTTTTTTGGAATTTCTATGCTAGGAGTGCATCAGGGGGCTTGCAATAGGACATGGTGTTAAAATAACCAGTCCTGCAAAATCTGCCATTCAAAACCCATATGGCGTTCCCCTCCTTCTATGTCCTCCCGTTTGGCCAAACAGTAGTTTAGGACCACATATGGGGTGTTTCTGTAAACTAGAGAATCAGGGCAACCCATATTGAGTTTTGTTTGGCAGTTAACCCTTACTTTATTACTAGAAAAAATGGATTATAATGGAAAATTTTCCAAAAATCTAAATTCTGAAAGTTCATCTCCATTTTCCATGAACTAGAGTTGTTTCGATACCAAAATTTTAATTCGGTATCGATACCATGAAAAAGTATTGCGATACTCGATACCATTCGATACCACGAGAAAAAAATAAAACGCACAGAGTATAATACAACAGTTCTATCCTATTTTTGGGGGACAAGGCGACTAATAGAAAATCGTGCATTTTTTATTATTTTTTTTTCTTTTACGGCATTCACCGCATAAAAGAGGATGTTTTAATAGTTTGAACTTTTGAGACACGGCGATATGTAATATTTTATTTATTTATTGTTTATATATTTTATATGTAAATTTGGTAAATGGGGTGATTTATACTTAATGTTTCGGTGTACTTTTTTTAATTTTTTTTTTTTTTTTTACAGTATATTTATTAACTTAGGGGCTAGAACCTGGGATCTTTTCATCCTATTCACCCTGATACAGCTCTATCAGGGTTAATAGTATCCCACACTCTCCCTGCTGCCCTGTGCATAGTGCACACAGCAGCTGGAGCCGACTATCGAAGCCAGGACTTCAGTAGCGTCCTGGTTGCCATGGTAACTGATCGGAGCCCCAGCATTACACTGGATGGGGAGGGCGCACTTGCCACCAATAATGTATTTTAATACTGGGGACAGGGGGCACACTGGCCACTAATGTTTTAATACTGGGAAGGGGGCACACTTGCCACCATTGACTAGTAACGTTTCATATATAAATGCAGGCAAAGAAACACACTGCCGGCACCTGCCTGTGACAGTGCGCTGCGATCCGCGGCAGTTAACCCCTCAGGTGTGGCACCTGAGGGGTTAATTGCCTCTGATCGCAGTACTGGGTCACATGCAGGTGCCGGCAGCGTGTTTATTCTGCCTGTATTTATATATGAAAGGATACTCCTCATTGGTGGCCAGTGTGCCTCCCCTCCTCCTCCCATCTCTCCTCATTGGCAGCGCGGCACAGGGGGAGGGAGACACTGCCTCCTGCCGAGGAGAACATGGCCGCTCTGACAGCAGCGCAGCCACATTCTCTAATACTGGGCTGTGCAGTAGCACAGCCCAGTATCGATAAAATACTAATCCTGGTATCGAGCTCGATACCAGAGAAAAGTATCGATTCGGTATCTCCTGTGTTTTGCAGATCCGCGGTTTGCGGACCGCAAAACACATACGGTTGTGTGCATGAGGCCTTAATCAGTAAATCCTGCTCTTAGATTGTGGGTGGACATTTGCACGGTTATCAGACCAGTCATTCACATGTGGCTTGGAGGGTGTGTTCCTGCTACACTGCATACCTGAGAGGGAAATATATTCTGTAAATTTGGCAGCATTTAGAACGCCCATTAAAAAAAGGACAGTCTCCTCCTCCCTGTTCCAATGCTATCAATTAGCCACAGCAGGAGAACGGAGCAGCAACCAAGAATAATAGTAAGTGCAGTGCAGTGGTGGGTGCCACGCTACATATCCTGATAGTTAGTTTACAATGTTTGGACCCATGAAAGGTCCTCTGCTTACTTACTATCTAATCACGGTAGCAGGCAGGCCGGTCGGTAGCGTAGAGTCACTCGCTCTGTCACGAGCCAGCTTTGCCTGCTTCATTAATTAAGTGGGAGGAGCTCCTCCCACTTTATTATGAAGCAGGCGCGTGACGGAGCGACTGCCAGCAAGCCTTCCTGCTTCTGTATTTACATAGTAAGTATTAATTCAGAGGATTGCGCTACTTTAATAAAGAATAAGCATTACATAACTACAGTTTACTGCTGTGCGCTGGGCCTGGTGTATTAGAGTAGAGTTTAGCCTCCAGCCCCTCCTCCCTCCCGCTGATACATCGCAGGCCGCGCTGTGCAGCATAGCAGCCGGCGATGTATCAGTGGTAGCAGAGTAAAAATGGCAGCATTCAGCTTTATAAGATGCACTGCCATTTCCCTACACTTTTGGGAGGAAAAAGTGCATCTTATAAAGCGAAAAATACGGTATCTGTTTATCAAAATAATAACATATTTTGCTCCAAAAAATAACAAAAGTTTGCAAGAAAAGAAGGAAGGGACAAGTCAATGTCCCGAAACTCGTCTGGAAGAGAGGGAGCCCCCAAATATTGAATACATTCAGACTGATGAAATAAGCAAGAAGGAGAAGTCAATACGCAAAGTGCAGCGCTGACACATCCGGACGCAAGTGGGGACCAGCCAGCAGCCTTGGTGCACGGGAGAGGAACTGACATCTGAGGTGAGACCGCTCCGGTGTGGGACGCCACAACGACAGAGCGAGAGACTCCTTCAGCAGCTAACTGTAAGTGAACACCTCTCTATATAACCAGGTGCAAGTGCGGCCCCGATAGTAGGACTATAGTAGGACCCGATAGTAGGGTGTGTGGCTGTTTGGATTTATTTTCCACCCACTTTCTACACTGTCTATACTGCCACTGTATCTAATTTCCTTGTATAATACTGTTGAGGGGGCCTTGACAAAGTCTTTTAGTCCTCCTCCACCTCCTGGATGGGCCCCTTCTAGGTCAGGGACACAAAACAGTGTGCTTCCCACGCTTCCTTGTAGCTACGCCCCTGGGCAAACCCATCAGTCAGTACGTGTACTCTTCCACCATGTTGCTGAAATGCTGCCTCCTGCTAAGACGTTCCAGATCTGCTGGTGGTGCAGGTTGTTGTGGCGTGATGACAAAGCTTTCCCACATTTCGCCAATGCTAACCCAGCCTTCTGAGGTGCTGATGGTGACCCAGCTGCCCGTGAGCTGACTTGGGTGCCACCCTGCTGAGAACACGGTTCCTCCTCATCCTCCTCATCCTACTTATCCTCCTCATCCTCCAGAACTGTGCCCTGGCTGGACAATTGTGTTCCAGGCCAGGGACTATGTTGGTGCAGGAACCCACCCTTCGATCCACTTGGATGTCACTGGCCTTAAGATAAGGCGTGTATATAGTTTTGTTTGCTTATATAGTAAGTTTAGCTGCATTATAGTTATATTAATATGTTTTTAAGAAAAATTTTAAATAGTTTGTTAATGGTTTGAGTGAAAGGGGGTGGGGGTGTTGTGTGTGTTCGATTAACTGAATTGATTTTCACTGTCTGGTGTTTAGGAATTTCTGCACCCCAAATTCAGCACATGTGGCAGGCAGAGGATGTGTGTCAAACCGGCTAGGCCCAGACCTGCTAGTATATTTCACCCATTAGCGCACAACACCAGGCCGGGCTGGAGGCTTAGTGGCACAAACCAATGGTCGGTCTGTTGTTCCATGCCTGTGCAACAATGGCAGTTGGCAGCTGCCAGCGTGCAGTGCGTCCAACTACGTACCTCAGTCGAGCTGCACGCGGGGCTCCTCCTCTTCGCTGCAGGCTCCGGACCCGCTTTCCTGCGCTGTCGCAGGCTACGACAGCTTCTGTTGTATCTTGTAGGAGCCGCAGGCGTCCTGGTACCTTAAGGGTTAATGCACACCCCTGATTCCGCCCTCTCTCCAATCCTGGCCAGGCACCACCTTTATAAGGGTGCTTCCCCCTTCCTGCAATGCCTGAGCAATATTGTACTTCCTACAGCTAAGGCTCCTGTTGTTCCTGCATTCGATATCCTGCTTATGACCTCTGCCTGTATCCTGACCTCGTCTCTGCTTGATCCTCTTGTACCTCGCTGCTCTCAAGTTAAAGACCCGGACTGTCGACCACGCCTCTGTCTGCTGTGCAGATCGTTACACCAGCTCCACCTGGACTAACTCAGCTCTCGCTGTTCTCACAGCACTAGCTCTGCTATACCGCTTGTTCAGCTCAGCATTTTCCTGCAGCTGTCTGCTATATTGCCTGTTCCCCGGTGCTAGCATTGGGTCTTTCTGGCCTGCCCGGCCAGCTGCCACTTAACCGGGACCACTCTTGCGGTAGCGACCTGGTGTCTCCCCTGCAGCTGAGTCCAGCTTCCGCATCCTGGAGCGGGATAAAGGGTGAAAACCAGGGGGACACTTAGACTCCGCTCCCAAGTTTGGCCCAAAGCCAAACCGGTAAGTGGCACAGCGGGTCCACACCCGTTGATCCGTTACAGTTTGCTCAGGCCATGGACCCCGCTGGCAAGCCCAAGCCTGTGGTACAAGATTTATACCGAGAGCTGCAACACCAGAGTGAACGCCAAGATATCCTGCTGCAGTGTCTGAACACAATTTCTGCACGTCTGGACGCTCTACCCACTACTGATCCTGCGGCACTACAGGTCCCAGCAACTCCTACTAATTCCGTTGCATCGTCTGCATACCAAGGCACGTCTGCTGTCCAACTTCCCTTGCCTCCACGTTTCAGCGGTGAGTCAAAGGCCTGCAGAGGGTTCCTGAATCAATGCTTGATCCACTTTGAGCTACATGGAGACAAGTTCCAGTCTGACCGAGCAAAAGTAGCTTTCATTGTATCTCTGCTCTCTGGAGAAGCTCTTGCTTGGGCTAATCCTATATGGGAGCGAAGCGGACCCGAGACTGCAAGCCTACAGACCTTCTTAACTGTTTTCCGTACAGTATTTGAGGAACCTGGCCGTGCCTCGTCTGCAGCCTCTGCTCTTCTTCGTCTGCGTCAAGGCGCTAGGACAGTGGGCCAATATGCAATCCAGTTCCGTACACTGGCCGCAGAACTGTCCTGGAATGATGAAGCTCAACGAGCCGTATTCTGGGAGGGCCTGTGTGACCGCATTAAAGACGAACTAGCGGGAAGGGACCTCCCTGGCTCTCTGGACGCTTTGATCACGTTGGGCACACGCATAGATGTGCGGTTTCGTGAACGTTTTCTCAAGCCGCAAGGATGAAGCGGACGTCTAAATTCGCACCTGTCTTCCAGAGGGCTGTTCAGACTCCTGCTGCGATTCCGTCTGAAGAGCCTATGCAGGTGGATCGCCTGAAGCTCTCTGATCAGGAGCGCCAGCGACGGCGAGCAGAGAACTTGTGCCTCTACTGCGGTGGAAAGGAACATGTTTTTCGTACCTGCCCCCAGAAGGCGGAAAACTTCAGCGCCTAGGCTCATTGGGAGAAGTGACCCTAGGTGAAAAAGACAATTCTCCCAAACTTCTTATCCCTGTAATGGTGTCTGCTGGGAAAACCAGTATATCGGTACCTGCCTGCTGCTGCCGGGAATTTTGTCAAGCAAGCCCTGGTGACCCAGTGCCAGCTTTCCACTACCAGTCTGGCGAAGCCTCTGGTCGCAATGATTGTTAATGGACAAACCTTACCCAAACCTATTCAGTTCATCACTGCTCCTGTGAAACTCCAAGTTGGGGTGCTACATTCTGAAGAAATATCCTTCTATGTCCTGCCAGATTCCACGGACCCAGTGATTCTGGGATTGCCCTGGCTACAGCAACATTCTCCCGTCTTAGACTGGCGAAAGGGGATATTCTCCGCTGGGGTCCTCAGTGCCAAACCTCCTGCCTGTCGATGGTCCACCCAATGTCTCCTCGTCCGGTTCCTGTGAACCTGCCTGGTCTGCCTCCGCAATTTGCATCCTTTGGAGATGTTTTCTGTAAGAAGAAGGCATAGACTTTACCACCTCATCGGACTTATGACTGCCCGATCGATCTTCTTCCTGGGACTTCTCCTCCTCGTGGAAGGGTTTATCCTTTATCCCCGCCTGAGACACAGGCTATGACCGAGTATATTAAGGAGAACCTGGAGAGGGGGTTTATCCGGAAGTCTACCTCGCCAGCTGGAGCCGGTTTCTTCTTCGTCTCCAAGAAAGACGGGTCACTCCGTCCATGCATAGATTATCGTGGACTGAACAAGATTACAGTCAAGAACAAGTATCCTCTGCCCCTGATGTCTGAATTGTTTGACCATATCCGAGGCGCACAGATATTTTCTAAATTGGATCTACGTGGTGCATATAACCTGATCCGAATCCGTGAAGGCGACAAGTGGAAGACGGCATTCAATACCCGTGATGGCCAGAAACACAAAGGGGGTCAGTCAGCACGTCCCTGTATGCAGGTGCACGTAGCTATGGCAATTATACATACAAACAAAAAAATGCAACAGCACTCTGCAACCAGAACTCTGCCCAAGATAGAAGCTATAAGAGGACATTAGTGTACGTTTTGATCAAAGGTAATAAGCCACTCGCCACGCCAAGGCTGTCCCGTGAGTGGCACTAACGCTAAATCTGACCTGTTATGGGCCATGACAGCCACATAAAATCCTTCTAATGCTGAATCTTACCTGTTATGGGCCATGACAGCCACATAAAATCCAGGAGTACACTAATGTCCTCTTATAGCTTCTATCTTGGGCAGAGTTCTGGTTGCAGAGTGCTGTTGCATTTTTTGTTTGTATGTATAATTGCCATAGCTACGTGCACCTGCATACAGGGACGTGCTGACTGACCCCCTTGTGTTTCTGTTTAGTATGTGTTGGAGGTGTGGCAACCTCCTCTTCAGTGGTGCACACCTGACTAGTTTGTCTGCCCTAGAGGCTGGTTTTTAATCAGAGTGAGTATAAAGCTGAATGTGCATTCACAGTACCTGCTAGTAGCCATCTGGCTCCTGGAGGAGTGCACAGTGGGCTCAGCATGCATGTTGGTACCTGCATCCCTGGATCTAATGGAGGCTGTTACAGCACCAGAAAGGGTTAATAAGTATGTTTTATCCCAGCATGCATGCTGGGCCCACATTCCCTGGATTTCATGTGGCTGTCATGGCCCATAACAGGTAAGATTCAGCATTAGGAGGATTTTATGTGGCTGCCATGGCCCATAACAGGTCAGATTTAGCGCTAGTACCACTCACGGGACAGCCTTGGCGTGGCGAGTGGCTTATTACCTTTTGATCAAAACGTACACTAATGTACTCTTATAGCTTCTATCTTGGGCAGAGTTCTGGTTGCAGAGTGCTGTTGCAATACCCGTGATGGCCACTATGAGTTAAGTAGTTGGTTATGCCATTCAGCCTTTGCAACGCTCCTACAGTCTTCCAAGAATTTGTAAATCACATCTTCCAGGACCTGTTATACAAGTGTGTTGAAGTGTATCTCGACGATATTCTCATTTATTCAACCAACTTGCCCACTCACCGGAGACAAGTGCGCCTGGTTCTGCAGCGCCTAAGGGAGAATGGTCTGTTTGCCAAGCTCGAAAAGTGTGTCTTTGAGCAGTCTTCCTTACCCCTTCTGGGGTACATTGTTTCCTGCACTGGTCTGCAAATGGACTCCGACAAGGTCTCTGCCATCCAGAATTGGCCCCTTCCTCAAGGTCTCCGTGCCATTCAAAGATTTCTGGGATTTGCCAACTTCTATAGGCAGTTCATTCCAAACTTCTCTTCTCTCACAGCCCCTATTTCTGCGCTGACTAAGAAAGGGGCAGATGCAAAGAAATGGACCCTTGAAGCAGAGTCTGCATTCCGACAACTCAAAGATTGCTTTGCTGCTTCTCCTGTCCTCCATTATCCAGACACTTCCAAACAGTTCTTCCTAGAAGTGGATGCTTCTTCTTTTGGTGCAGGTGCAGTCCTGCTTCAGAAGACCTCCAAAGGGAAATTTGTCTTGTGTGGTTTCTTCTCCAAGCTCTTCTCTTCTGCAGAAAGAAACTACTCCATCGGTGATAGAGAACTGCTTGCTATCAAGATGGCCTTGGAAGAATGGAGATACCTTCTGGAGGGGCTTTGCATCCAGTGGTTATATACACTGACCACAAGAATCTGACTTATCTGCAATCTGCACAGCGTCTAAATCCACGTCAGGCTCGATGGGCACTCTTCTTTGCCCGATTCAATTTCCTTCTGCATTTTCGACCGGCAGACAAAAATGTGAGGGCTGATGCGCTTTCCCATTCCTTTGACCCAGCAGATCAGATTGAGGAACCTCAACATACAGTATCATCGATCCGTCCTGCCTGGTTTCAGTGGCGCCAGTTCGAGTAAAGATATTCCTCCGGGGAAGATTTTTGTTCCACAAGCCAAGAGGAGGAAGATTCTCTACTGGGGACATTGCTCCAAGTACGCTGGTCACCCTGGAGTACGTAAGACCCTTGAGTTGCTGTACCGTCACTACTGGTGGCCCACCCTACCCAAAGATGTCCGAGAATTTGTGTCTGCCTGTACCTCCTGTGCCCGCAACAAGGTTCCCAGACCAAACCTACCTTTACCCATTCCGGAAGTTCCCTGGCAGCATGTTGCTATGGACTTTATCACAGACCTCCCATCCTTTGCTGGCTGTTCTGTAATCTGGGTAGTGGTAGACAGATTCTCCAAGACGGCACATTTTATTCCGCTTCCTGGATTGCCCTCTGCTAGCGACTAGCCTGTCTGTTTTTCGAACACATCTTCTGCCTTCATGGCCTACCACTGCACATTGTGTCCGATCGAGGGTACAATTTACTTCCAAATTCTGGAGACGCTCTGTGAGCTACTTGAGGTGAAGTTGGACTTCTCTTCTGGATACCACCCTCAGTCTAATGTGCAAGTTGAACTAGTTAATCAGACTTTGGAGAACTACCTACGTCACTTTGTCTCTGCTCAGCATGATGATTGGGTGCAGCTCCTGCCTTGGGCGGAATTCTCGTACAACAGCCATTCCGGAGAATCCACGGGCTCTTCTCCCTTCTACATAGTGTATGGACTACACCCTCGTTCTCCTTTACCCCTGTCCGCATCTTCCGAGGTACCGGCTGCTAATTCTTTGTTCAGAGACTTCTTCAGCATCTGGAGACAGACTAAGGATTCCATCTCTCAGGCTGTTACTCGTATGAAGAAAAATGCGGATACCAGACGTAGACCTCCTCCTCAGTTCTCTCCTGGCGACAAAGTCTGGCTTTCCTCCCGGAACATCCGCATGAAGGTACCCTGTTACAAATTTGCTCCACGGTTTCTGGGCCCGTTTGAGGTTCTTGAGCATATCAACGTGTTTCTTATAAACTCCGGTTGCCTCCTTCTCTCCGGATTCCAAATTTATTTCATGTGTCTCTTCTGAAACCGTTGGTCCTCAACTCCTTTTCCAGGCCTCCCTCCACCTCTACTTCCGTGCCTACTGACGGTGAGCCTGAATTTGAAGTACAGAACATCCTCGATTCCAAGGTTGTTGGTGGTAAGAGGTACTTCCTTGTAGACTGGAAGAATTATGGTCCTGAGGAACGTTCCTGGGAGCCGGAGGAGAATGTACATGCTCCGAATCTTCTCAGAAGATTTTTTCAGCACATCAAGGCCAAAAAGAAGGGGCGTGAGAGGGGGGATACTGTAACAATGGCAGTTGGCAGCCGCCAGCGTGCAGTGCGTCCGACTACGTACCTCAGTCGAGCTGCACGCGGGGCTCCTCCTCTTCGCTGCAGGCTCCGGACCTGCTTTCCTGCGCTGTCGCAGTCTACAACAGCTTCTGTTGTATCTTGTAGGAGCCGCAGGCGTCCTGGTACCTTAAGGGTTAATGCACGCCCTGGCCAGGCACCACCTTTATAAGGGTGCTTCCCCCTTCCTGCAATGCCTGAGCAATATTGTACTTCCTACAGCTAAGGCTCCTGTTGTTCCTGCATTCGATATCCTGCTTATGACCTCTGTCTGTATCCTGACTTCGTCTCTGCTTGATCCTCTTGTACCTCGCTGCTCTCAAGTTAAAGACCCGGACTGTCGACCACGCCTCTGTCTGCTGTGCAGATCGTTACACCAGCTCCACCTGGACTAACTCAGTTCTCGTGTTCTCACAGCACTAGCTCTGCTATACCGCTTGTTCAGCTCAGCATTATCCTGCGGCTGTCTGCTATATTGCCTGTTCCCCGGTGCTAGCATCGGGGCTTTCTGGCCCGCCCGGCCAGCTGCCACTTAACCGGGACCACTCTTGCGGTAGCGACCTGGTGTCTCCCCTGCAGCTCCGCATCCTGGAGCGGGATAAAGGGTGAAAACCAGGGGACACTTAGACTCCGCTCCCAAGTTTGGCCCAAAGCCAAACCGGTAAGTGGCACAGCGGGTCCACACCCGTTGATCCGTTACAGCTGCGCAGTGTGGGGTTTGTCCCACAAACACACAAGTTTTAAAATAACCTGATGTCATTTCCCCTGGCTTTGCTGCTGTGGGTGGTGAAGGTGTTAAGCTGAGTGGATGAGGAGGAGGTAGAGGAGGAGGAAGCCGAGGAGGAGGAGGAGGAGGTAACAGGATACAAGAGAAATGCCCAGCAATCCTCGGGGCGGAAGGACATTCGCAAAAATGCTATCAGCCTTTGGGCCAGCTGCTACATTTACCCACTGTGTTGTTGGTTATGTGGACGTTGCCACAGATAGGGTTGCGCAGTGCACACTTGATTTTGTCCCCCCACTTGGTTGTGCAGGGAAGGGATGGCTCGCCTGCAAAAGTAGCGGCGGCTGGGATACACGTACTGTGGGATAGCCACCACCATAAGGTTTTTAAAACTGTCCACCAGACAGAATGACAGCATTTCAAAGGACCAGGAAGTTTGAAATAAGGCATTCAGAGCCATAGGTAGGGGGGTACTTCCTCTTTCTATTTCTTTTTCTCTCCAGTGTTTGGGAGATGGACAGCTGATAGCTGAACACTTCCATGGGATTTGGTGGAGATGCTTGGTGACAATGACAGTTGTGGTGGCGTTGCTGCCTGTTTGCTGGGTGACAGGTGCCACTGTCACTCACTTGGGCTCAAGTTTAGAATGTTTATTTATTATTTTTCTGCATTTTATTTTATTTTAAGTCATTTCCCTATTCACATATGTTTGCGGGGCATTTACCTACATTTTGCTGCCTTTTGCAGCCCTCTAGCCCTTTCCTGGGCTATTTCACAGCCTTTTTAGTGGCCAAAAGTTCGGGTCCCCATTGACTTCAATGGGGTTCGGGGTGAAGTTCGGGTCGAGTTCGGATCCCGAACCCGAACATTTTCGGGAAGTTCGGCCGAACTTCTCGAACCCGAACATCCAGGTGTTCGCTCAACTCTAATAGTGACCCAACCCGAGTGTGTACCATTAATAACCACCCTCTGTTTTCTATTACTGAGCCAGTTACTTACCCACATGCAGACATTTTCTCCCAGTCCGAGCATTCTCATGTTATATACTAACCTTTCATGCGGTACAGTGTCAAATGCTTTGGAGAAGTCCAGATATAATACATCCATTGATTCGCCGTTGTTGAGTCTAGAACTTACCTCCTCATATAAGCGTTTAATAGAACAGGTTCTGTAGACATCTATGTGGAATCAGCTGAAGAGGGTGTAAAAGGACTGCCCTTTTTCTTGACGCTAACATCTACATGTAAGGCTGAGTTGATACTTCACTTATTTGGTCAATTTTGGCCCTGTGACTGCCCAAATAAGTGAAGTGTGCAGTGATTCTAAGAGCGACGCATGTCATCTGCATGTTATACGGACTCACAGTATTATTTCACTACCAAAGCAGACTCCTATGCGTGTTACTGAAAGGCACAGTGTTCTACACCACTATAAAGGCTCTCAACAGCAAGGAGATAGACGTTTTTAACATAATTCGCCTCGAGTATATTCGCATGGAACCAAATTTTTCCCAAAAACGGCAGAAACTGCAAATCTCAAAAAGAAATTCCATTCGTGATGAATTATTTCATCACAAAGCACATTTCTTTGTATGTAACGGGCTATTGCACCGCCCCCATTATTGAACCCCTCAGATGCTACATTCATCGCTGATCGTGGCAACTGAGGCTACAATTTGGCATTTCAGAGGTTGATTGGGGTAAAAAAAAAAAAACTGGACTGTGACTGTGACGAGGGTCATCCTCTGTGTCTGGAGGAAAGAAGGTTTGTACACAAACATAGAAGAGGATTCTTTACGGTAAGAGCAGTAAGACTATGGAACTCTCTGCCTGGGGAGGTGGTGATGGTGAGTACAATAAAGGAATTCAAGAGGGGCCTGGATGTATTTCTGGAGTATAATAATATTATAATAAGGTTATAGCTACTAGAGATGGGTCGTTGATCCAGGGAGTTATTCTGATTGCCTGATTGGAGTAGAGAAGGAATTTTTTATTCCTCTCAAGTGGGAAAAATTAGCTTCTACCTCACAGGGGTTTTCTGCCTTCCTCTGGATCAACTTGCAGGATGACAGGCCGAACTGGATGGACAAATGTCTTTTTTCGGCCTTATGTACTATGTTACTATGTATGTTATGTTACTATTTTATCCATTTGTTCGCGTAGAAGCCATCACGGCCATCTTGATTGAAGACATTCCACTGTTTCTGCAATCAAGATGGCCGTGACTACCTCTTCACGCGCAAATGAGTGAGGTGAGTATGTTTTGTTTTTTTACCCACAGTTTCAGAGAGAATTGATTTGTTACCACAAGTATAAGGAAATTCAGCTTTGCGGTGAATCAAATTTTTCCTGAAATTCGTATCGAAGTCAATTCATTTAACTTTGATTTGTTCAACACTAATGATGATGATAGCAAAGATACCGTACTGCTTGGGGATGAAGGTTGGTTGCCACAAAGAGGACCAGGAAAAGAAGGACAGACTTGTTCTGACTGGGAATACTGGCCAGTTGTATTTTTCCAAAAGATCTTATAATGCTGCTTTATGTGCTGCAATAGACCTCTGGTACCTATAATTCTGCCTGAATGGCCACAGCTTATTTTATTTTGCAGATCTTGCACACCACTTTGGCTTTGTGTGACCACGTTGTGGAGAAAAGGCATCATACAGGAGTTGCTCACACAGAGCAAAAGGCAGCCAGGCTGCGCTTAGCTCTGGCATGTTTTGGGCCTAATCCGCCCACAATGTCAGCGGTAGAGAAGAGTGAATCGAAGCTGACGAAGTGGAATTTAATCCGAATTTCAGGAAAAATTTGATTCGCAACAAATGGAAAATTCCTTGTGCTTCGTGGTAACGAATCACAATTTTTCCTAAAATGGCGGCTACAATGGCGGCTACACATGTGAGGACATGTGGCAAGGAACTCTTGAAGGCGGCATCACCCATAATGCCCTGCATGCAGCCAATCAGCAGCCAACCAGTCAGCCCTGTGATGTTACAGCCCTATAAATACCTGAAGCCATCTTGGATTCTGCAATTTTCCAGCGTTCTGAGTGCAGGAGAGAGGTTGCAGGCGAGTAATAGGTAAAACCTAATTGTGAAAAAAAGCGATTTACAAGTGCAGGGAAAGATTATTTGGGGATCCAAATAGCCATTATACAGCTCTGTCATTCCAGCAATTTGTTCTTTGGGTGCAAGTGCTATGTTGAAAAGACTTTAGTGGCTTAAATCTGTAGAAAAAGAAAATATATATTCTGTTCACTTCTGCAGCTGTATGCGGTGAAAGCGTTTAGTGGCGTATTTCAGTACAAAACAAAATATATATATATTTCAGTACAAAATTACTTTAATATGATGCTGAGATAGCGAGTTTAATTAGATCTAAGCATTGCATTGTGGATTGTCGTGGAAATTTTTATTAGCATAGGGTGACTATAGTGGACTTTCTCTTTAGCTCAGTAGTGTTATATAGGTTTATTTTGTATATAAGGTAAAACTAAAATTATGTCGCACAAGAGTGACAAGGAATTAACCTGAGGTGCACCCACTGGCTGATAACACCCAATCTGACAGAAACGTGGCAATTAAAATTAAAGATAGTGGTAGTGGGGCACTCTATTGAGAACAGCAGAATTTATTTATATAATTAAGTTAAATAGAAGGTGAATATAGCAGCAATAACAATATAAAAATTAGTCAATCAATATACCATCAGTATATAACCTCAAAAAATTCCCAATTGCTGGATGGGGTACCAATCATCCAGATTCAGTGGTCAAAATCATGCACAATGTGCCAATGCGAAAAAAGTAAACAGTTATATTGCGTACCAATGCGAAAAGTTACAGTTCAATGTTCTCTAAATGGATGTTTCAATGTGATAAAATATGCACAGATATCTTCTAAAATTCAAATAAAATATGCCAGGTATTTTCAGCCTTTTTCCGTCTAAAGCGCAATCATGCGCTGATAGTATTTGGAGCGGCATCCCGCTCACTAATCTGAGACAGCGGCGTAGCGCTGTATTGTTCAGATATGCAATCGCAATTTATTATAAAACTGACACGATCTTACCAGGGGGACTTCAGTGGAAGTTCTTGCCCTCGACACGGTGTACCTCTTATGTAATCGTACGCTCCGGTCTCAAGGGTTGTTGCTTGCCAGAAAATCGTGCCAACGATAGTGATGCACGTGGATCCGCAGTAGGTAGATGTCTTCTCTGTGCAACAGATGTTATTTGTGCGAATAGTTCTCAGAAAGCGGCAGATTCCACTCCTCCTCAGGTAAATAAATGTTCGCTTGTCAGTATTCCAATGCTGGGGGATAATACCATACGCGTTTCGGGGTTTAAGGAAATGACCCCACTGATGAAGGAGGAGAAATTAATTCTATTAATTGGTAGGATCTGGGGGAATTGTTTGGGGATCCATATCTTGGTACCTCCAGCCAATTCAGGGCCAGAAGGGTATATTTAAGAATTTTAAAAAGTTGTTCTGGGGTAAGTATGAAGGGTCTTTGTTCTGTTCCATGTGTTTGTGAGTCTATCCCTTTGTTTGAGTGGCTGGAAGCGTGGGGGATGAGAGCCATTTTTGGTCACATTGTTTGGCTAAACTGTTAGGATCAATTCAGAGTTGGGAAAACCATCCACCCAATCTGATTTGAAAAACAGGATAAAAAAAAATTAGTTTTGATTTGAATTTCACTATTTTTAACCGTTTATTTCCCCAATTTTTGATTCTTTGTTAATTCTTTGTTAAGTGAGTAGCCACCATTTTAAGGCAGCCCATGTAGAACTGTTCTTATGTTCTTCCATGTGGCTTGGAGTAACAAGCAAGTCTTTGTTTGAATCCAGGTCTTTTTTACTTTTTAGTTATTTTTATGCAGTGAATTCATTTTAATTTTGTTAGTTTTTTTAAATATTTTGGGGAATTTTTACTTTAATCTGTTTTTCTTTATTTTTGTGTTTTTATCAAAATTTCAGACATCTTTAAGGACATTCCCTACTTTTTTTTACAGGTTTTTTATTACCAACCCATTTTTATTTTTAGGTTTTTATTGTAACCTTTCTATGAATAGTTTGATTTTGTTTTGGTATTAAAAGTATTTTCTTAAAAAGAGAGGGAGCGAGTGAAGAAACTTTGAAATTTACATTAGAAACAGGAAATAAAGATTATATGGTGAGATTGTGTTTTTTTGTGGTAGCTGTGATTTTGAAAGAGGTGATCTTGGTCTGTAGAGACAGCATTATATTAACCTGTAAATCACCCCCCCCCCCCCCCCCAGAGTGGAGGTTTGCTCTGTTTTCGGGGGTGGAGCACAGGGAATAGAGAAACTGGTTTATTTAATTTGGTTTTTCTGTTGGTGGATTTTGGAGAAACCATCTTGTCTTTCTTTGTGTGTCTGGTTTTGTCTGCCATCTTTGATTTGCTTTGTGTGAAGAGCATGTGCTTTTGGCAGACATCTTGGGTAGTTTGGTGCTGCATGTTTTTAAGGAATTCTTTTTATTTGGTTCATTCTTAGTTTTTAGGTTTGAAGTGATTTGTTTGTTTCTACTAGTGTTGATCACGAATATTCGAATTGCGAATTTTTATCGCGAATATCGGCACTTCGAGAATTCGTGAATATTCCTTTTTTTTTTAAATACCAGTCTATGCGAATTTTTACGCAAATTTTATGGAATTTTTTTTTAATTTGCTTGAAGATCTGGAATTCATGGCGAATATTCGCCCAAATATTCGCATAATATCACGAATTCGAATATTACCCCTTCCACTCATCCCTAGTTTCTACCTTAAATATCAGTTTCGTCCAGAATAGTTTTTTTTTTTTTTGTTTTGGTAACAGTCCTGTACCTTTTTCTGCAGTTCTATATTCAATCTTAGCATATTTTTTCCCTCTCCTTTTTTTTTTTTTTTTTCCAAGTGACAGCTCTCTATTCTAGGACTCCTCTCTTTAACAACCAGAGATTAACCCCATATTTCTTTTTACTTTATCAGCAGGAGATTGACTGGAGGAGCCACATTGAGTTAGAGAAAAGCGGGTCTCATTTATTGGGTAGCCTAGCTGACCAAACACAGGCGTAGCTCAGCTGGGAATAGTCCCCTCGAGGGGTCAGACGGCTGCTCAGTACATAAGATCTAGTTATGGGGTGAAGTCCACAAAGCCCCTTAAAGAATGGAGTAGGTGGTCCAAGGGAACTAATTGGAGTATCCCTCTGGAAGGCATTTTTGACGTATGGAAATGGGAAAAAATTATTACAGAATTCAGGCCCAGGCTCCAGTTGGAAAAAACGTTGCAGGTAGCACAATGGTGGCTGCAAAAGTCAATCGTGGTTAGTAAACAGGGAGTACAGAAAACGGTTTAAATCCGGAAGAACCGAGTGATGTATACCTTGCCGGAGGGGGAAACTGAGGTTAGGGATCCGATACAGAAAGCAGAGGAGGCTCTATCTGGGCTGACTTTGTTAAAGCAGGCTGGATCCACTAAACCCGGGCCTACTGAAACACAACCAGTTCCTGAGGTAAGTAATTCCTCAACTGTCACTTCCACCTCCACTGCTGACAGGGTCACTGACTCCGCCAGCTCTTGCCAAACCGTTTCTCAACCCCCCCTTTCCTATCCCTCAATCTTCTCCGGCACCCACTCTTTCTACATTTGCTCCCTCTGTTTCTAACTATGAGGCTTTCTCTACCCATGACCTACAAACAATCTGTGAGTCTAGAGGGATCGACACCAGACTGAAAAATCGGATGGACTGCATCTCTGAGCTAAAAGCCTCGAAAACGACTACAACTCCCAAACTGTATCCCAACCTGGGTGACCTCAGATTGGATGGGGCTGTGAGTGAGGTGATACCCCTCAGTCCTCCCATGAAGCCTCAATCTCCCAGCTGTGCACCCGGCTCTTTGCATATCCCCTAGTTTGAGGCCTATCCAGTATGGGTACAGCAGTATGAAGGACCACCCAATGCACAAGGTGAGCGGGTATTAAGGGAGGGGGTAGTGTGGCATGTCCCTTTTACCCCTGCAAAAATCCAGACAATCCTGGCCAAGTTACCAGACTATAGGACCAACCCACGGGGGTTTGTGAGGATGTTCTGCCAGAGCCAGTTTAGTTATGGCATGAGTGGGATGGATTGTGCCCAGATTCTGCAGGCCAAGGTGGGCCCAAAGGTAGCCAGGGTCATTATAGCAGGTTATAACATCACCACCCACTAGCAGGCCACCTCAGGAGGTAAGGAGTTTTGTATAGCTCTTAAATCCACACTTCTGGAACTATATGGTGCTAATTCCACCTTGGATATGATGAAGTTAAATCAAAACCCAGGTGAAGAGTGTGCTTGTTTCTAGCAGCGCCTGAAACAAGCAGCACTAGACGCGGACCTCCAGGTCGGTCCTGATGTACCACCTGATGGCATGAAGGTCACTCCCACCCATCTCTTGCTCAGGGCCAAATTCTGGAGAGCACTAACACCAAGATTCGGAACCGGCTACTCCTAGCCAGACCCGAATACAGTGATATGTCCATGTCTGCAATTTTGTCCACTCTCGCTATAGAGAGAGAGATGGATAGAAGGAAGCAGGACAAGGCGGCTAAAGTCCTTATATCACAGCACCCTGAAAGAGAATGGAAGAGAAGAGATGCTCGGAGACAAAAGTTTAGTAATTATAAGTGTCATCACTGTGGTCAAGAGGGCCACATCCGAAAGCACTGCCCGAAACCTGTCGATAAACCAGGAGCCAGATGGCAGTTCATCCAAGACAACCTTTCCACGCCTGTCATAGGGATGGTAAGTGATGCCTATGAGTCATCACAGGGCATTGGCAAATCGGTATCAGCGCATATCAACCTTTTTCTTGAGGAACTAAAACACCCCCTTCCTTGCCTCATTGACACTGGTGCAGCCAGAACTGTTTTGAGATCTCAAGATCTTCAAGGCAAGGTTCCCCTCTCTGGGGAGAGCACGCCAACAGTAGGTCTCACAGGTCAGACCGTGTCATTACAGAACACAAAACCACTCCATTGCAGATTGGGTCAGCACACGGAAGCTATTCAGTCAGTATTGGTCTTGGATGACGTTCCCATCAACTTGCTGGGGGCAGACTTCCTATCGGAAATTCAGGCAGTCATTGAGTACACTCCAATAGGCATTGTGGTGAGTAGTGCACTGTCTGAAGAAAGATTGTGCACCATAGTAGCTTTATCCTACCTACATGAGCATGTTTGAGTTCCACCCACCGGCACTCTCAGGAGATGTCCAAATTTGTATTTGGAAATGTATTCCTATTGGTTAAGGCATGAGGTGGATTGTACCTGCCTATCTGTAATATGATTGGGCGGCCATGTGCCATGGAAGGCGGGGTTACCCTAATAAGAAGTCTATACCATGTTAACAAGACACAGAATTTCTTTGGAACTAGGCAGACTGTACACAAGTCGTATTTCATCAGTACTGGCTGCTTCCACTTACAAGTTCTCCTATATCTAAAAGAGCTAATAGTACTTCACAAGGATTCAACGGTACCAGAAGGGACCCGGTTTTCTACTACAGGATGTGCGATCCTTTTTTGTCAGAGTAGGTCCCACTCAAAGAGGCAACCTTGGCGTGGTGAGTGGGCTTATGCCTTTTGATCAAAATGCACACTAATGCCTCTTGTACAGCATGCAGTATAGGGGGCTTATATTAAGCTGAGATAGCGAGTTTATTAGATCTAAGCATAGCATTGTGGATGTGCGATCCAGTTCTGTTTCTCCCCTTGATAGATTATACAGGCATATTTCTTCTTTATTACTGGAGTGGTATTAGCACTCCTCCCATTCAGCACAGGTGGTTTTAATTTCGCAGAAGTCTGTATATAAGTGGTAATTGACCTGCAGTTCTTGATAGCAATGGACATGTTGTGTTAGACAACTGTTCACATGGTGCAGTACTGCGTGGCCTTTGTTTTTGTGGCGCTGTGCTGGTGGTACCCAGTGCCATGGGTGGGATTGTTGGACAGCAGGGTTGCCGTCTGACTCCTGGGTCCTTCCGCCCACCAGGGCAGTGCCGCTTTGTCACCGCACTGTGCTGCACCAATTTTTTCAAAGTAGGTCCCACTCAAAGAGGCAGCCTTGGCGTGGTGAGTGGGTTTATGCCTTTTGATCAAAATGTAGACTAATGTCTCTTGTACAGCCTGCAGTATAGGGGGCTGTACACTTTAATATTACGCTAAGATAGCAAGTTTAATTAGATCTAAGGATAGAATTGTGGATGTGCGATACAGTTCTGTTTCTCCCCTCGATATAAGCATATACTCAGTTCACTTTTGCAGTTATTTGCGCTAAAAGCGTTTACTGGCCTATTTTTGTGCAAAAGAAACATATATACACACTTCACTGTTGCAGTTATTTGTGGCTAAAGCATTTAGTGGCCTATTTCAGTACAGAAAGAAAAATATATTCTCAGTAGAGTATCCGAACTTTAAGATTTTCGAACCCAAACTTTGCCTACTAATGGCATGGCTGTGATTGTCCAAGTGCAGCATGTGACCCAGCCTCTATATAAGCTGGAGTCTCACTCTGCTCTTACTAGTGTAGGGATAGGCTGTTGCTGCTGCTGTGAGAGAGAGATTAGGAAAGAAACTGAAGAGATCTGCACTTGGTGTTCAGTCTACGATCTACAGCGATTTTTTGTTTTTTTGTGTAGCTGCAATGCAACATTTTTGTACTCTGCCCTGAGCCCAGTGACACAGAAAAATAAGATTGAATCCGTCTGTTAGTTAGGTGGGCGTCGGTGGCCATTTTGTGCAAGTGCAGTGTACCAGCACTGCATATGTGCCAGGGACAATAATTTCATCCTGTTTTTGGAGTTCTGTGGGCTACATATACCATTTTTAAGTGCACCTGCACTGCATATGTGCAAGGGGAAGGGAAAATAAGAACGTCTGAGAGTTCAGTGCCCTAGGGGTGACATATTGATTTTTTTTTCTGTAAAGTACCCCTGCGCTGCATTTCTGATAGTAAAAGAAAAAAATCTGTTAAATCCATCTGTTTTATTGTAGGTAAAAAAACAACAACCTTTTTTGGCCCAGAAAGTACCTTTGCGGCCTGTGCTGCATTTGTGATAGTGAAAAATATATACTTAAATCCATCTGTTTCATTGTGTGTGAAAAAAACACCTTGTTTGGGCCATAAAGTTCCTTTACAGCCTGCACTGCATAGCAGACAGGTCAATAATTTACAAAAATTCGTCTGTTCCATTGTTGGGTGACATTATCCCATTTTTGTCCGTTTTATACCCCTGCTCTACATAGCAGACAGACAATTTTTTTTTATTATTACCCTGTTCCATTGTTGGGTGACATTAACCCATTTTTGTCATCAAAAAAACCCTGCTCTGCATAGGTGACAGGGAAATAAATTTCTACAATTGGTCTATTAAATTGGTGGTTGACATTGAACCATTTCTGCGGTATAAAAACCCCTGTTCTGCATAGGTGACAGGTACCTACATTTCTAAAAATCATCTGTTCCATCGGTGGGTGATATTAAACCATTTTTGCCGTATACAAACCCCTGCTCTGCATAGGTGACAGGGACCTACATTTAGTAAAAACTTCTGTTGCTGATCGAAAGATGCGCGACTACAAGCGCACGCTGGTAGACACACTGCTGATGGCCTTCCTACCTGACAGCGGAGGCTCAGTGGTAGCAAAAGGCGAAGGCAGAGGAGGAGGAAGAGGTCGTCAACATAGCTGGGGCACCGCAAGCACGTCAGAAGGCAGGGTTAGCATGGCCGAAATGTGGAAAAGCTTTGTCAGCACGCCACAAGAACCAGCACCATCAGCTGATATGGAACGCCTTAGCAGGAGGCAGCATTTCAGAAACATGGTGGAGCAGTATGTGTGTACATGCCTTCACATACTGACTGATGGGTCTGCTCCATTCAACTTCTGGATCTCCAAATTCGGCACATGGCCTGATCTGGGCCTTTATGCCTTGGAGGTGCTGGCCTGCCCTGCAGCCAGTGTATTGTCTGAACGTATGTTTAGCAGAGCAGGGGGAATTATCACAGACAAGCATCCGCCTGTCCACAGCCAATGTGGACAAGCTCACATTCATTAAAATGAACCAGGCATGGATCCCACAGGACTTGACTGTACCTTGTGCAGAAAAGACATGTATACCGGCCTCACCCAGCGATTGTTATACTCCAGCGCACTTTCTCTTTGTTTTATTTTTATATTTCCCAATGTTTTGGAGTCTACCCAAATTTCAAAATAACAAACAAAAACAAAAAATAGTGTCCTCCTCCACCGCCGCTTTAACCTACACCACCACGTTCACCACCTCCTCAACCTCCTACTCCATACGGACCTCCTCCTCCTAGTTCAAGATTTTTTTTTTTTATTTGTATGTATTTTATGTTAATTTAAGTCATTTCCCTATCCACATTTGTTTGCAGAGCACTTGCCATGCTCTTACCCCCATTTTGCTTCCTTTTGCAGCCCTCTAGCCCTTTCCCTGACTTTTTTAGAGCCATTTTAGTGCCCCAAAGTTCGGGTCCCGAACTCGAACTTCCAGGTGTCCGCTCTACTTTAATTCTCAGTTCACTTCTGCAGTTATTTGTGATCAAAGCGTTTAGTGGCCTATTTAGTTGAAAAGCCTGTTGTGTACGAGTAGAACAAAATTTGGGCCTAATTGACGTTCTGCGGTGCTGTAATATATTCTGAAGCCCTGTTTTCAGTTAATTACTGGAGAAATAAAAATATATTCGCCGTCCATCGTTGCATACATCTGTGTAAAAAATTAGGGCCTAATTGCCGCTTAGCTGTGCAGTGATATATTCGGAAGCCCAGTTTGCCGTGTATTAGTGGAAGAAAATTATATATATTCACCGTTCATCGTTGCATTTATCTGTTGATAAGCCTTGTATAAAATGTAGGCCTGTTTGCCGTTCAGCGGTGCAGTTATATGTGGTAAAGGCCTTTTTGTGGTGACATTTTTTCTGTGAAGAGGGCTTTTTAGGGAAATTTCATGGGTGCCTGTACACCTCCTTTTGCTGTATGAACCAAATTACTTAGTGGTAAAATTCTCAAAGTGAGACTGGCTTTTTTGACAAATTTATGGGTGATTGTACACCTCCGTTTGCGGTATGGGCCGAAATACATTGTGGTGAAATTTGTTATATGAAACTGGCTTTTTTTTCATCACATTTATGGGTAATTAACCACCTCGTTTTGCCGTATAGACCAAAATACTTAGTGGTGAAATTCTTTATGTGACACAGACTTGATGAACTTCACGACTCTTCTGGACTCCAAGCAATCTTGAAGCTTTGTGTTCTCATTGTCTGTAGCTACTAGAGGACTGTTCACGCCAGGCAGGTTTCCACAGAAGTATCTGGCTCGATGAGCAGCCGATACCACACTTGCATTAATCTTTTTTTTTTTTCTTTTTCAAAGCTTTCTTTAAAGTGCCATTGAAAAATACATGCATTAAAGAACAATCTGCAGCTTAAAACAGCAACAGTAAGCTGCATAGAAATTACAAACAACTGAAGTAGATGTCATATCTAGTTTAACACAGAATAGTAGTCTACATCCAAAAGCTCAAGAGAAAATAGATATTATCGTTTGAACTGCCTAAATTCTTCCCAATTCTTCCATTGATTTCTACACTTGATGTAAGTGCGGTTTTCCCAGGCGGCTATCTCCTCAAATCTATAAATGGAGTCAACTTTGTTTATCCAGTGATCAGTTGATGGGAGGTCAGATGAAATAACATATATTTGGAAAAAGAGAGAAAAGTGGGCCCAACCAGACTCGAAGGCATCAATACTGTAACGTTGTGTATGAATAAAAATAAAGTAAGAGAATATAGTAATGTGTAGTAGGAATCTAAATACATAGTGGGTATCAGATAATACCTTAAAACATTTCAAGGGATAAAAACAAGGTAAAACCAAAAATCTGCGTTATGACTCACTTAACGAGGGAAAATGGTCTATGGCAGGGATGGGCAAACTCGGCTCTCCAGCTGTTGCAAAACTACAACTCCCAGCATGCAATGACTGGTTACAGCTATCAGCCTACAGCAGGGCATGGTGGGAATTGTAGTTTTACAACAGCTGGAGAGCCGCAGTTTGCCCATCCCTGGTCTATGGGATAAACTCAAGACACCCATAGGCTTAACTCTTCCACCAGGATCGCATGTAGAATCACAGGAAGAGGCCGTAGTCACCAGGTGGGTACGTCTGGAAACTTCCCTTTTATTAGAATCGAGGGTCAATGCGTTTTGGGGGGCTATACAGTGCACCCCCTTCTTCAGGAGAAATAACATAGGACAAACATAATGGGTATACATATATGTATACCCTTTTATAGTAGTCCATGGTTTGAGTCTTGCACGTGGTGGGGAGGAACTGAATGGTGATGTCACTTCCTATGGGTGTTCACCAAAAATGTCCAAAGATGATCAAAATATGGAGGGATATCCTCATAAACAATGTATATTAAATACAGGTTGAGGTGATGGTCAATAACATTGAAAATAAAATTTCGATAATCTTCAAAATAGATATGTTGCCGTCCACTTACTGTAAGTGGAATGCACATAGAGTGCAAAGGTCAAGGGTACTACTTCCGGTTCGGTTTTACTCCAGATCGTCGATAGTAGAAATGAAATAGAAAGCCCTAATGCAGCTGGCTGGATAGAGTACTGGTTAAGGGCTCTGCCTTTGACATGGGAGATTCTGGCTAGGGTCAGTACTTATTCAGTAGGAAGTCCTTGGGCAAGGACTTCCTAACACTGCAGGTGGCCCCTTGAGCGTGCCCTTAGCGGCTTTGAGCGCTTTTAGTCCGACAGGAGAAAAGCGTTGTACAAATGTTAGGATTATTCATAGTAGGTAGTAGGTACCTGGTCCCTGGGGGTTGTATAATGCTAGTAAAAGTGCTGGAGTCTAGATATGCTGATGATAGGTATGCCCGGACTGAGGAGGATCGCTCTGACGCACTCTGCTTCTGGTCCATGGAACGCAGGTCGGGAGAGCAGCCTCCTCAGCGTGCTTGGGCTTTCAGTGGATGGGGCGCAGGAGGTGGGGTGCTCCTGGAGGACGGAGCGCTTGGGTCCCGTGTACCAGCAACCGGAGGGTGGAACGCAGCTTCATGTGTGTTCCACTGTCATACTGGAGGTGGAAGAGACCGTAAAAAGATAAAATCATAAAAGTGACCGAATGAACACTGAAACACTTGTGTGTGTATATCTAAAAACTATTGTGTGTGGATATATAAAAATAATTTTTTTCGTAGAGGCATGTACCTATTGGTAAAACCAAATAAGAAAAATATAAAATGATGAACAAGAATTGTGTATGTATAAAAGACCTAAATGTATACACATATAAAACGTTACATATATCTCACAAGCAATACAAACATATAAAAACCTATTCGTTAAGTCTGTCTAGACGTGGGCTGAATAGAAGTATATAATTTAATATAATGTTATTATTAGTGTTGAGAGCGAATATTCGAATAGCGAATATTTTGTACAAATATTGACACTTCGCTAATTCGCGAATATTTAGTATATGGTGCTATATATTCGTAAAAACTAATATTTGTTTTTTTTTCCATTTTTTACAATCAGAACCCAAGAATGAGATACCGTTAACGAAGATAGAGAATATAGCGCTATGTTCTCTATCTTTGTTAATTCTAGCAAGTCAACCAATAGGAAAGTCATAGCTTATTCAAAGTGTCATTCGCAGTACGCAAATATTACATTATGTAATAATCGCGTACTGCAAATGAAACTTTGAACGGGGTATAACTTTCCAATTGGTTGTCTTGCTAGAATTTACGAAGATAGAGAATATAGCGCTATATTCGTAGTCGTTATCTTCGCCAATTCTAGCAATACAAGTAAACTTGGCTATACACAGCTCTAAGTTGGATGCGCAATGCGAGAATACTAAGTAATATTAGTCGCATTGCGCATCTAACTTAGAGCGGGGTATATGCAACTTACTTTACTATTGTTTGCCTGGGTAGAATTAACGAATATGATGAATACGCATATAGCGCTATATTCTCTATATTCGCTAATTCTAGCAAGCCAACCCAATAGCAAAGTTTACTGTACCCAGCTCTAAGTTAGATGCGCAATGCAAAAATATTACTTTGCCTATTTTTGGCAATAAATAGAATAATGAGTCAGTATCATATTTATTGAAAAAAATAGGGAAAAGTAATATTTTCGCATTGCGCATCCAACTTAGAGTTGTCTATAGGCAACTTTCCTATTGGCTTGCTAGAATTAGCGAAGATAACGAAGATAGCGCTATATTCTCTATATTCGTTAATTCTAGCAAGACAACCAATAGCAAAGTTGCCTTTATACCCCGTTCAAAGTTCAATTCGCAATACGCGAATAATTAAATTGCATATTATTCACGATAAATCGAATAATGACGAATATTTGATTTAGACGAATATATGACAAATATTCAATCGAATATTCGCAAAATCTCGCATAATCGAATATGGCACCTCCCGCTTATCACTAGTTATTATGGACAAAATATATGAAGAGAAGAGGAAAAAGAGACCAAAGTGGTATCAATCGGGTGGGTATCAATTAGTAAAGGTATGTAGGGCAGTGGTACACATAATATAAAAAAAAAAAATTCTAATTTATTTTTAAATTTTTTTCCTCTTTCTTTCTCCCCTTCTCTCCTACATAGAAAAAAAAATTATATATATATATATATATATATATATATATATTTATACATATGTATTGTGACAGGACCATGGGGAAAGTGATAGAAGGAGTCTACATTTCTCCTAGGTTCCTGTCTTATATGTTCTAAAAGCAGCCAGGGAATTGACAGCAAGGAAAACTAGGTTTTCCCATTGCAAGAGTTTTGTTAAAAACCCGGTTAGAAGGGCCTGGCTGCTTGGAGCAGGGAGAGTTGGGTGGGTCCCTGCTCCAATTAGCCACTCCAGGTATTCAGGGTAACTGTGGCTAATCACCTGGAACCTGGGTGAGCTATAAAAGGGCAGACAGCTCACTGGCTGTGGCTCTCTGCTCCTGGGAACAACGCTGGTGTGAGTAAAACAAACTGTGTGTTTTGTTGATGGAGCTGGGCACAAGGCTCAGTCTCATGTATTACTTGTTTAGACGTAGCGGCCAGACGGCCAGGTAATTTATTTATTTTGAACTGTTTTTGTTTTATATTTTTACCTGCAATAAAACTGGCTGAGGCCAGTTGCATCAAACTTGCGTGGACTGGACTGTGATTTATGTGCCTATAGCGCCCGTCTATCCCAGGAGACGGCGATCCCGGAAGCTAATTTTGTTATATATGGTGGAGGCTGCACTGGCATAAAAATCCAGCAAGTTTTATGTCCTGGGTTAAGTCTGCTGTGCTTGTAAAGCCAAACAGTGCAGACATGGAGGAAGTTGTTAAACAGCTGATCCAGGCTAACATTCAGCTCCTGAAAGCAAATGCAAACCAGCAGGAGACAAATGCTAACCAGCAAGAAACTAATCGGTTGCTCATAGAGACTACACAAGCTGTGCTCAGAGAACAGCAATCAGTTAATAAAAGTCTGGTGGAGCAGATAAAGGTGCTGGCTGAAAGGCCCCAAGTCCGGGAGGAATCCATCTCTGCAGGGAGGAGAGTGCAAGTTTACTTCAAAAAATGGTTGCAGAGGATGATGTGGAGACATACCTCACCGTGTTTGAAAGAACCGCTGAAAGAGAGAAACTCCCAGTGGAACAGTGGGCAGACACCCTTGCTCAATTTCTCAGTGGGGAGCCGCAGAAAGCCTACTTTGATTTGAGTGAGCAGGATGCCAGACAGTACCACAAACTAAAAGCAGAAATTCTCGCTCGCTTTGGTGTAACATCTGCGGTCAGAGCCCAGCGAGTGCACAACTGGACTTTCCAACTGGATAAACCAGCGAGGTCGCAAATGTATGATCTTTTCCACCTGGCTAAAAATGGCTGTAGCCAGAGGTATGTACAGCCGCTCAGGTGGTTGAAAGAGTGGTCCTGGACCGGTTTGTTCGTGCTCTGCCAGTTCGGATACAGCGCTGTGTTGGTCAAGCGGATCCCAGGGATGCGGATCAGATTGTCGCCCTAGTGGAGCGGTATCTGAACACTGAGGAGTATCTACAAGACTTCTGGCTCCTTGGGGCTGGCCGAGCAGAAGAGAAGACTGCTGATCGCGGTAAGACTGTTCCTGATCTAAAGGGGGCGAGGGAGGGCCGTAAAGTTGGAACTGAGACTGACCTATTAGCCCAACCTCTTAAGCCAGTTAGCCCTAAACAGCCTGGGGCTGTCAAAAACATTGTTTGCTGGAGGTGTCAAGGACTGGGCCACGTGGCTGCCAATTGTCCATTGGTTGATAAGCCTATGGAGTGTGACAGTGGGCGGAGGAGGTCATTATTTGCGGGACCTGCCTACTTTGCTTTGCCAACCCCAGATACGGAGCGACAAACTTGCAACTTGGTGATCGAAGGACACTCAGTGCAAGCTCTGTTGGACTCTGGTAGTCTATTGACTTTTGTGCATGGCAGCCTGGTGGACACTAGGAAGCTACAAAAGAGACAGATGGGGGTCATCTGCATACATGGTGATACAAAATAGTACCCCACTGCTATAGTCTCTTTTGAAACCCCGTGCAGAAAAGTAACCCATGAAGTGGGGGTTGTAAATAGTCTGATGCATACTGTCATTGTGGGGTGTGATTTTCCTCTGTTTTGACAAATGTGGAATATGCTTGATAAGTGTTTAACCCCTTAAGGACCGGGCTCATTTTCACCTTAGGACCAGGCCATTTTTTGCAAATCTGACCAGTGTCACTTTATGTGGTGATAACTTTAAAACGCTTTTTCTTATCCAGGCCATTCTGAGATTGTTTTTTCGTCACATATTGTACTTCATGACACTGGTAAAATTAAGTCGAAAAATTTCATTTTTATTTATAAAAAAATATCAAATTTACCAAAAATTTTGAAAAATTAGCAATTTTCCAAGTTTCAATTTCTCTACTTCTATAATACATAGTAATACCGCCCAAAAAAGTTATTGATTTACATTCCCCATATGTCTACTTCATGTATCGATCATTTTGGGAACGCCATTTTATTTTTGGGGACGTTACAAGGCTTAGAAGTTTAGAAGCAAATCTTGAAATTTTTCAGAAATTTTCAAAAACCCACTTTTTAGGGACCAGTTCAGGTCTGAAGTCACTTTGTGAGGCTTACATAATAAAAACCATCCAAAAATGACCCCATTCTAGAAACTACACCCCTCAAGGTATTCAAAACTGATTTTACAAACGTCATTAACCCTTTAGGTTTTCCACAAGAGTTAATGGCAAATGGAGATAAAATTTCAGAATTTCGATTTTTGGAAAATTTTCCGTTTGAATCCATTTTTCCAGTAACAAAGCAAGGGTTAACAGCCAAACAAAACTCAATATTTATTGCCCCGATTCTGTAGTTTTCAGAAACACCCCATATTTGGGCGTAAACTGCTGTATGGCCAAACGGTGGAGCGCAGAAGTAAGGGAACGCCATATGGTTTTTGGAAGGCGGATTTTGCTGGTCTGGATTTTTGACACCATGTCCCATTTGAAGCCCCCGATGCACCCCTAGAGTAGAAACTCCAAAAAGTGACTCCATCTAAGAAACTACACCCCTCAAGGTATTCAAAACTGATTTTACAAACTTTGTTAACCCTTTAGGTGTTCCACAAGAGTAATTGGCAAATGGAGATGAAATTTCGGAATTTCTATTTTTGTTACCTTGCCTCAAAAAAGTGTAATATAGAGCAACCAAAAATCATATTTACCCTAAAATAATACAAACAAAACTGCTACCTTATCCCGTAGTTTCCAAAATGGGGTCACTTTTTGGAGTTTCCACTGTAGGGGTGCATCAGGGGGCTTCAAATGGGACATGGTGTCAAATAACCAGTCCAGCAAAATCCGCCTTCCAAAAACCATATGGCGTTCCCTTCCTTCTACGCCCTGCCGTTTGGCCATACAGCAGTTTACGACCACATATGGGGTGTTTCTGCAAACTACAGAATCAGGGCAATAAATATTGAGTTTTGTTTGGCTGTTAACCCTTGCTTTGTTACTGGAAAAATGGATTAAAATGGATAATTTGCAAAAAAATAGCTGTTTTGGGACAGTTTTGTATTTTTGTTATTTACATCGTTGAACTGACAGGTTAGATTGTGTGCTATTTCTATAGAGCAGGTTGTTACGGACGCGACAATACCAAATATGTCTACTTTTTGTTTTTTTGTTTCAGTTTTACATAATAAAGCATTTTTGAAAAAATGATTTTTTAGTGTCTCCACATTCTGAAAGCCATAGTTTTTTTTTTTTTTTGGCAATTGTCCTATGTAGGGGCTCATTTTTGCGGGATGAGATGGCGGTTAGAATGGTACTATCTTGGGGTGCATATGACTTTTGATCACTTGCTATTACACTTTTTGTGATGTAAGGTGACAAAAAATGACTTTTTACAACGTTTTTATTTTTTATGTTTACGGCGTTCACCTGAGGGGTTAGGTTATGTTATATTTTTATAGAGCAGGTCGTTACGAACGCGACGATACCCAATATGTATACTTTTTTTTATTTATTTTGGTTTTACACAATAATATCCTTTTTGAAACAAAAAAAAATATGTTTTAGTGTCTCCAAAGTCTGAGAGCCATATTTTTTTCAGTTTTTAGGCGATTGTCTCAGGTTGGGTATAGTTTTTGCGGGATGAGGTGGCGGTTAGATTGGCACTATTTGGGGGGTCATATGACGTTTTGATCGCTTGCTATTACACTTTTTGTGATGTAAGGTGACAAAAAAATGGCTTTTTGACAAAGTTTTTATTTTTTACAGTGTTTACTTGAGGGGTTAGGTCATGTGATATTTTTATAGAGCAGATTCTTACGGACGTGGAGATACCCAATATGTCAACTTTTTTTAAATTTTTTTACATTTAACACTGAAAAGCATTTTTGAAACAAAAAAAATCATGTTTTAGTCTGAGAGGCATAGTTTTCTTATTTTTTGGGCAATTGTTTTATGAAGGGGCTCATTTTTTGCGGGATGAGATGGCGGTTAGATTGGTACTATTTTGGGAGGCATACACCTTTTTGATCGCTTTGTATTACACTTTTAGTGATGTAAGGTGCCAAAAAATGGCTTATTTACACCATTTTTTTTTTTTTTTTATGGCGTTCACGTTAGGGGTTCAGTCATGTGATATTTTTATAGAGCTGTTTTTTACGGACGCGCGATACCTAATATGTGTAGTGTATTTTATTTTTTTACTTTTTATTCAGTGATTTGTGGTTTTTTTATTTTCACTTTTTTTCACTTTTTACATTTTTTGGACCCAGACCCACTTGGTTCTTGTAGATCCAGTGGATCTGGTGTCTATATAATACAGTACAGTACACTATATAGTGTACTGCACTGTATTTTTACTATTCACAGTCTGGTCAGACTTCTGCCTCTAGCAGAAGTCTGACCAGAGTTACTATACCATGGCAAGCAGGACGCTTCTGAAAGCGCCCTGCTGCCATGGTAACCATCACCCACTGCCATTAGAGAGCAGTGGGTGATGGATGGGGAGGAGGGAAGCTCCCTCCTCTGCGATCCCATCCTGGGGGCTGCATAGGCACAGCAGCCCCCGATGGGAGAGGGAGGGAGCTCCTCCCTGTTAACACTCTTCCATACCGCGGTCCGTCCGGACCGCGTGAAGGAGGTTAAACGGCTGGCATCTGCAGCACAGATGCCAGCCGTTTTCTATCAGAGTGCCAGCAATGTGCTGGCACTCTGATAGACCCACTAGACACCAGGGAATTATTACAAGGGAGGCGGGCGGGGGATCGCTATGGGGGCTGCAGGGGGTTAAAAATTTTTACTTTGGGGCAAATTAACTCTCTGATCCGCTGAAACCGCTGCAAACCGCAGGTCTGAATTGACCTGCGGTTTGCAGCGATCGCCGATACGGGGGGGTCACATGACCCCCCTCGGCATTAGAACATGGTTCCTGCTGATCTACATCAGCAGGAACCATGTTGCTACTGCGCCCACATCGGGTGCAGTAGCAGTTTAAACACAGGGCGTACATGTACGCCCTTGGTCCTTAAGTACCAGGACGCAAGGGCGTACATGTACGCCCTTCGTCCTTAAGGGGTTAAGTGGGTCTGCTGTAGATCCTATTCCTCTGGCTGAACCTGTAAATGTGCAAACAGTAGGGGTGACCCACAGTGAAACCGAGGGTTTTCCCTTAGCAGTGTGTAACAGATTGACCTTGTTATATTAATTTATGTTCGGCTGTCTGTACACTCACCCCCCCCCCCCATTAATTTACCAAACCAATAATGTGTGAGTCACCAGACATCTGTTGTATTTTGCTCAACCTGTGCCCATTATTGTTGCAGGTTATGTAAATGTATTGATTGTCTGTGCCTCTTCCCTTTTTCCTGTCCCATTGTTTCCCAAGTGTCGGGCGGTGTCCCAGGGACCCTGCAAGACTTGTTTAAACTAGCTGCTTTGTCCCTCCTAGACCTCCCATCGGCCCTTGCTATTGGTCCCCCCCCCTTCCTTGTATTATTGTAATCTATGTACTATTGGTTGTAAATGAGGCTGTTGGAGGTTTTAAAGGTGTGTGCCATTACTAGTAAAGTCAGTTGACTCCCAAACTGTGTGTCGTCCAGTTATTGGGGGAATTGTCTCATGGACATTGACCTGCTTCTTCAGCTACAAGGGGATTTATGCAGAGATTTTGATGCTATGTCTTGGAGCTCCGCAACAATTGGTGGCAAGCAGCGGGATACAAGCCCTGCAGCAGAAGAAAGCAGCGTTTGAATGGAACCGTGAATGGAGACGAACTATGCTGGATTAAAACGGACAACATTGAAGGAATTGCTGGAAGCGAGAGGGCGGATAGCCAGCAATAAAACGAAGGCTGTGCTAATTGCTGAACTGACTGAGGGAGACCGGGCACGCAGTATGGCTACAGAAACTGCAGAGTCAGAGTTCGACAGAGAGGTGAAACGCAGGCTAGCATTTTATGGAGAGAATCCCTCCATAGAGCTGGTACAGGCAACCATGAACCAAGTGGATGGCTTGATCACTGCAAGGGAGGAGAGAGAGAACCAACTCCGGATAGCACAGCAGCGGGCATTGGAAAGACCGCCAACTATTACTTCAGCTCCAGAACCCAAAAAAAAAAAAAAAGGAAAAAGACTCATACACAGAGTGGGCATGCCGCATGCAGATGGCAGCCCTAGCCTGGCTACAGGCAAGCCAAGCTATTTTAGCGGAGGAAATTACCCAGCTGGTCCTACTGGAACAATTTTTCAATGGACTAAATCCAGAAGTGCAGGAGTGGGTAAGGGACCGGAAACCTACCACTCTATCCGATGCAGCTAGACAGGCGGATGACTACCAGGATGCCCGCAGACAATCCAGGGTAAGCTTCAGACCCAATCCCAGACCAATACACCCTAACCCTGGGCCACCAGCATCACAACGCACGGGGCTCCTGCCTAGTATCCCAGCAAACAGATACCCTAATCGCAGCGCCATACAGTGCCATGCCTGCAAAAAGTTTGGGCATTATCAGAGGGACTGTACCCAGAACCGAAACCAGGCTGCATGGATCCGTCCAGGTCCACCCCCTCCAGCGCGGGCAGCCGTCCACTACTACCATACGGAGGCTGTCCCGCTTAACATCAGAGCAGAGGATCCAGAGGAACACTTGGGTGTTCTACACGAGGCAGACCCAATACAGGCGGAGACTGATAATCGACAGCATCACAGGCAGACGGTTATCCTCAACGTCAAGGAGACCCAGGGGCTGCGCGATTCCAGTGCCACCCTCACACTGGTGCGACGACATCTGGTTCCAGAGAAAGACCGCACTGGGGGTTCTGTAGCTGTACGGGTGGCGGGAGGGACCATCCACAGATTACCCACAGCCAGGGTACATCTACATTGGGTGTGGGGGCGGGAATGGTTAATGTTGGGTTGATAAAAGACCTACCTGCTGATGTTTTGCTGGGAACTGATCTGGGCGCGATGACTTCCGCGTTTGTACCACCCCAGGGTATCAACGAGACCTATCCCGTTACCACCAGGTCACAGGCCCACTCCATGAACAACCCAGCACACTCTGAGGTCCAGGTAAGAACCCTTCCCCACAGCATTCACCCTATCCCCTGGGATACCCTCGCAGCATTTGGGCAGGAAACCCTTAGTGACCCTACGTTTCAGGTTTATAGGGATAAAGTTAACCAGGCCCAGATCGGAATAGAAGGAGAAAGATATTTTTGGCAGCAGGGGTTATTGTACCGGGACACTGAAAGGGTCACAGTAGGGTCCCCACCTATCCCCACCCGACAGCTAGTAGTCCCACAGAAGTACAGGAGGGAGTTATTACAGATCGCGCATGATATCCCCCTGGCAGGACACTTAGGGGTCAGCCGCACCAGGCACAGGCTTACCCACACTTTTTTTTGGCCTGGAATCTCTAAAGATGTTAGGCAGTACTGTCAAACATGAGACACATGCCAACGAGTAGGTAAAAGAGGAAATCGCCGCAAAGCTAAGTTGCAACCTGTACCCATCATCGAAGAACCGTTCGGACGGGTAGCGGTAGATATTATAGGGCCGTTGGCCAAACCCAGCCCGTCAGGCAAAAGGTATATTTTAACTATAGTGGATTATGCAACACTGTATCCAGAAGCTGTGGCTCTGACTAATATTAAGGCAGAGACGGTGGCTGAGGCATTGATGCGAGTCTTCTCTCGGATGGGTTTTCCCAGAGAGATAGTCTCGGATCAGGGCACTCAGTTCATGGCCGAAGTCACCCAACAGCTGTGGAAACTGTGCGGCATCAAATCCATCGTTAGTTCAGCTTACCACCCCCAGACGAATGGCTTGTGTGAACGATTTAATGGCACCTTAAAACAGATGCTTAGCACCTTTATTAACACCCGTCGGGACTGGGAAAAATTCCTACCCCACCTCCTTTTTGCTTATAGGGAGGTGCCGCAGGAATCTACAGGGTTTTCGCCGTTCGAACTACTGTTCGGACGGAGAGTTAGAGGGCCCCTAAATTTAATCCGGGAACACTGGGAGGGAGCAGTAGGTGAGGATGGTACCCCTGTCATACCCTATGTGCTGGAGTTCTATGACCGCCTGGAGGAATTGACTCAGAAAGTGCATACTAACCTCCAGGCGGCACAGACCCATCAGCGCCGATGGTATGACAGAGGTGCCAGGGACCGGAGCTTTCAGATTGGCCAAAAGGTGTTGATTTTGAAACCTTTGCGCCATGACAAGCTCCAGGCCGCCTGGCAGGGCACATACCAAGTGGTGGAGCAGAGGTGCAACACCACTTATGTGATCGGCCCATGCTCTGGTAGTGGGCGGAGACGCATGCTCCACGTGAACATGCTCAAACCTTACTATGAGAGAACAGAGGATGTGGCCGCCATATGTGCGCCCGCATCTGACGACTTTGAGAATCTTCCCCTACCAGATCTCCTGGGGGAGCATGATAAACTAGAGACCCTAGATGAAGTCCAGCTAGGGGAGAGACTAAGCCCCCAAGAGCGTATCCAGGTGCGACAACTGTTAGCCACAAAGGGCGCCACATTCTCTAACACACCTGGCTACACCCCACTGGCTACCCATAGGTCAGACGCGGCCGATCAACCACCCCTTAGACAGAATTCCTGAGGCTGTCCGGGAGCACATGAGACAGGAAATTCAGGAAATGCTCCACTTAGGGGTCATAGAAGAATCAGATAGCCCTTGGTCCTCTCCAGTAGTTTTAGTACCAAAACAGGATGGCACGACCCGCTTTTGTGTAGATTACCGGAGACTTAATGATAAAACAGTCTCTGACGCATACCCTATGCCCAGGATAGACGATGTCTTAGATAGGATGGCTAGAGGTCAATACCTCACGACCATTGACTTATGTAAGGGCTATTGGCAAATTCCCTTAGCGCCAGATGCCATTCCCAAGTCAGCCTTTGTCACACCGTTTGGCCTCTACCAATTTAAGGTCATGCCATTTGGGATGAAAAACGCAGCAGCCACGTTCCAACGTATGGTGGACCGGCTGCTTGATGGCTTCCAAGATTATGCATGTGCATACTTGGATGACATTGCTATTTATAGTGAAACCTGGGAAGAGCATCTGAGACACGTAAGTGCTGTGATAGACCGCATCAGAGAGGCTGGCCTAACCCTAAAACCCAGCAAGTGCCATATTGGGATGGCAGAAGTACAATACCTAGGACACCGGGTGGGTTGTGGGAAGAAAAAGCCTGAGCCCGCTAATGTAGAGGCAGTAGCCCAGTGGCCAACCCCCCGCACCAAAACTCAGGTGTTAGCCTTCCTAGGGACCGCGGGCTATTATCGGAAATTTGTCCCAAACTATAGTACCCTGGCCAAACCCCTCACTGACCTCACTAAAAAGAACCTCCCCCGCCAAGTAGTCTGGACCCCAGAGTGTAAGCAGGCATTCTAGCAGCTCAAGCAGGCTCTTGTTAATAGTCCTGTACTCGCTGCTCCCAACCCATCTAAAAGATTCCTCGTTCACACAGATGCGTCAATGTTTGGATTGGGAGCGGTACTGAGCCAAGTTGGAGAAGATGGCGGGGAACATCCCGTAGCTTACTTGAGCCGGAAGCTTCTACCCAGGGAAATGAGCTACGCCGCCATCGAGAAGGAATGCCTGGCTGTGGTGTGGGCCCTAAAGAAGCTTCAACCCTACTTGTATGGACAGCAGTTCACATTACTCACGGATCACAACCCGTTAGTATAGCTAAATCGTGTGGCAGGGGACAATGCCCGGTTGTTGCGCTGGAGCTTGGTGTTACAATTTTACAATTCACTACCGCCCCGGGAAACAAAATGGCAATGCTGACGGGTTATCACGACAAACTGAACTGGAAAAGTGATCCGTGAGTACTTTCCAGACATCCTCAAGCCGATCCGTTGGGGATCAGACTGTGTATGCTGGCTTGTGGTTAAGGGGGAGCAGTGTAACAGATTGACCTTGTTATATTAATTTATGTTCGGCTGTCTGTACACTCACCCTCCCCCCCATTCATTTACCAAACCAATTATGTGTGAGTCACCAGACGTCTGTTGTATTTTGCTCACCCTGTGCCCATTATTGTTGCAGGTTATGTAAATGTATTGATTGTCTGTGCCTCTTCCCTTTTTCCTGTCCCATTGTTTCCCAAGTGCCGGGCGGTGTCCCAGGGACCCTGCAAGACCTGTTTAAACTAGCTGCTTTGTCCCTCCTAGACCTCCCATCGGCCCTTGCTATTGGTCCCCCCCCCTTTCCTTGTATTATTGTAATCTATGTACTATTGGTTGTAAATGAGGCTGTTAGAGGTTTTAAAGGTGTGTGCCATTACTAGTAAAGTCAGTTGACTCCCAAACTGTGTGTCGTCCAGTTATTGGGGGAATTGTCTCGTGGAGATTGACCTGCTTCTTCAGCTACAAGGGGATTTAAGCGGAGATTTTGATGCTATGTCTTGGAGCTCCACAACACAGTGCTTGCAGGTGATACTGATTATGTCCCAGAAGTTGGACTCCCTGATTTGCCAGTCTCCAGTGACAACTTTGGGACAGCTCAACTCAGGGACCCTACACTAACCCATGCATGGCAAAGTGTAAAAGTAGTCAATGGGGTGTCTCAAGAACCTGGGGTAGAGAAAATATTTTCCAATTTGCTTTAGAGAATAAACTCTTTTATATAGAGTTGATGAGAAAAGTGGACAAGTTGTGGAGCAACTTGTGGTCTCAAAATCACATCGCCAAAAGGTGATGGATCTAGCGCATTCACATGTGCTAGGGGGGCACTTGGCCTATGAAAAAATCAAAGACCGGATTTTGCAGAGGTTTTATTGGCCCGGGGTACATAAAGAGGTAAAAGAATACTGTGATTCATGCCCAGAGTGTCAGTTACGCAACCTGCTGGCGACCTTTAGGAGTCCGTTAGTGCCACTCCCAATTATTGAAACTCCCTTTGAGGAGGATTGCAATGGATTTGGTGGGACCTCTTGTTAAGTCTGCCAGAGGTCACCAATACACTTTGGTTGTCCTTGATTATGCTACCAGCTATCCAGAAGCAATACCTCTAAGGAAAACCTCTGCAAAGATGATAGCCAAGGAGTTGTTCCAGATGTTTACTAGAGTAGGCATACCTAAAGAAATACTCACTGACCAGGGGACGCCCTTTATGTCAAAGGTTACAAAAGAGTTGTGCACACTGTTGAAGATAACTCACTTGCGTACCTCACTCTATCATCCCCAAACAGATGGATTAGTCAAAAGGTTTAATAAAACCTTAAAAGGGATGCTCAGAAAAGTGGTGGCACAGGATGGTAAAGACTGGGATTGTCTTTTACCATATCTTATGTTTTCTGTACGGAAGGTGCCTCAACCATCTACCGGATTTTCTCCCTTCGAGCTAGTGTATGGTCGGCACCCTCGGGGTCTTCTGGATATTGCCAAAGAGACCTGGGAGAGTGAGGCTACACCCTACAAAAGTGTAATTAAACACATGGAACAAATGCAGGAAAGGATTGAAAAAGTAATGCCCATTGTAAAAGACCACCTGCTGCAGGCCCAGGAGAGTCAGTCCTGGGTTTACAACAGGTCGGCTAGAGTAAGAAACTTCAACCCTGGGGATAGGGTACTAGTCCTTGTCCCCACAGTAGAAAGTAAATTTTTGGCCAAATGGCAAGGACCTTACGAAATAGTAGAGAGGTCGGAGAGGTGAATTACCGGGTTCACCAACCAGGTAGACGTAAGCCCTACCAAATTTATCATGTGAATCTAATCAAGCCCTGGAAGGACCGAGAGGTGTTGTTAGCAGCTAACAGCTATGGCAAAAAGGAAAATAGCGTTGAGATACCAGAGGTAAAAATTGCAGACACCTTGTCGGGATCTCAAACTCAAGAGGCAAAGGAGTTTGTTCAGAAAAATAGAGATGTCTTTTCTGAGCTACCTGGTCGAACAGATATAATTAAACATGACATTGTAACTGAACCAGGGGCCAGAGTAAACCAAAAGCCTTTTAGAATACCTGAGGCTAGACGTAAAGCTGTCTCCCAAGAAGTCCAAACAATGCTTCAGTTAGGGGTTATAGAGGAGTCCAATAGTCCTGATGGCACCATACGTTTCTGTAATGACTTCAGGAAACTGAACATGGTCTCAAAGTTTAATGCTTACCCAATGCCGCGAGTGGATGAGCTGATTGACAGGCTTGGTAATGTGAGGTTCTTTACCACATTAGATCTTACAAAAGGTTACTGGCAAGTACCGTTGACTGATAAGGCCAAGGAAAAAACAGCCTTTAGTGTCCCTGATGGCCATTTTCAATGTAGTCCTTCCCTTTGGTTTACATGGGGCCCCGGCCACATTCCAGAGAATGATGGACACAATTTTAAAACCACATTGTAAATAAGCAGCTGCCTATTTAGACGATGTGATAGTCCATAGCACGGATTGGGAAAGCCACCTACCCAGGGTACAAGCCGTCCTGAATTCTATTAGGGAAGTGGGTTTGACAGCAAACCCAAAGAAATGTGCCATTGGGCAAGAAGAGGCAAAGTACTTGGGGTACACGATTAGGCGAGGGGTTATAAAGCGAAGGATTCAACCATGGTCAAATGGACCCCGGAGACGGAACAAGCCTTTAAGAACCTGAAGCAGGCTCTATGTGCCCAGCCAGTGTTAGTCACACCAGACTTTAACCACCTCCCGACCGCCTAACGCAGAGATGCGTCCTGCGGGCGGTCGGGTTATTCCTAGTAGACGTATCGGCGCGTCATCTCGCGAGAGGCGAGATTACTCGCCGATGCAGCCGGCGCATCGTGCGACACCAAGTGTTGCAGAATAACTTGGTCATCAGCCTGCCAGCCAATGATCATCGCTGGCAGGCTGATGACTTTTAAAAAAACTAATGGCAAGCCATATAACACATCATATTTGTAAATATGATGTGTTAAATGGCTTCTGTGCCCTCTCGGTTGGACCCAGGAGAGAGCACACCTACAGTGAGTACACCAAGCACCACACTTCCAGGCCCTGATCACCCCCCATCACCCCAATTAACCCCTTGATCACCCCTCTCAGTCACCTGTCAATCATCTAGTGAAAGGGAAAAAAGTGATCAGTGTAAACTGTCCCTTTTTTTTTTTTTCACCAGGATTGACTTTTAGATTTAGATTAGTTTAGGCCCCCTTTGGTAGGTAGTTAGCGTTAGCGCCCAGCCCACCGCATCGCAGTCACTGATTCACTGATTAGCGTAGCGCTAATCAGCATTTGTACTTTTATAGTATCTGTAAGTGATCAGAACTGATCCCGGTCAGATCTATAATAGTATTAGTGTCACTTTAGTTAGCCCCCCACCCAAAACGCAGTGTTTGCCTGATCAGGCCTGATCGGTCGCCCACACGTGTGTTCACCCACGCCCGCCCCGCCTAAGTGACAAAAAAAAAAAATTTTTATTACTGCACAATCACTTCACAAGCGCTGCGGTGATAAAAAAAAAATCAGTTTTGATATTTTTTATCAATTGCAGCGGCTTCCTGTACTTCGCTACCCTCCCATTTGTAAGACAGACTTGCTTTTTTTCTTGGGTAGTCAGGGAATACCCCCTAAATTTAGTCGTCCAAATGTCAAATAAGGGGTATTCTCCTGAAGAGGCCTACAGGATTCTGACCCAGTCGGATGAGGAATGGGAACCCTCATCTGACGAATCCAGCGGGTCAGAATACGAACCTGTAGAAAGCAGTGGCAGTCTGACCCAAAGTTCGGACGAGGAGGTTGAGGTCCCTGATACCACCAGGCGTACCCGGCCCCGTGTCGCTAGACCACAGGTAGCGCAGGATCCGTTTTAAGGGCAGCAGAGTGGGGCTGGCGCTGCCGGATTACGTGGTGAGGCATACACCAACAGCGCAACCCATCCTGGACCTTCTACCAGCACTGCCGTACAACATGGTGAAGTGGCGAGCAACAGAAGGGCAGTTGAAGCTGGTACGGTGGCACGTGCAGTAATTCTCCCGTCGCAGCCACCGCAAAGACAGGCCTGTAGAGCCTAGAGTCCCTGAGGTGCTGGCAAACCCTGATTGGCAGCCCCCATCCTCAGCCGCACCAGTAGTTCCCCCTTTCACCGTCCAGTCAGGAGTTCGGGTGGAGACAGCTCAGATCGGATCGGCACTGGGGTTTTTTGAGCTGTTCTTCACTGCGGAGCTCTATGACTTAGTCGTGGCAGAAACAAATCGGTATGCCACTCAATTTATAAACGCCAACCCGGGAAGCTCTTATGCCCAGTCTTTCCGGTGGAAACCAGTCCAAGTTTCCGAATTTAAAACTTTTCTGAGCCTTCTCCTCAACATGGGCCTGACAAAAAAACATGAATTGCGGTAATATTGGTCCACGAACCCAATTTATCACATGCCCATGTACTCTGCTGCCATGTCCAGGACACGTTTTGAGAGCATCCTGCATTTCCTGCACTTTAGCGACAACAGCACCTCCTGTCCCAGAGGCCACCCAGCTTTTGACCGGCTCCATAAAATTCGGCCCCTCATAGACCACTTCAACCAGAAATTTGCAGATTTGTATACCCCCGCACAAAACATCTGCGTAGACGAGTCCCTGATGCATTTTACCGGGCGCCTTGGCTTCACACAGTACATCCCAAGCAAGCGAGGGTCAAATTGTATAAGCTCTGTGAAAGGGCCACAGGCTATACACACAAATTTCGGATCTATGAGGGAAAAGATCAGACCCTGGAGCCGATCGGTTGCCCTGACTACCTGGGGAGCAGTGGGAAGATAGTCTAGGACTTGGTGTCACTCTTATTCGGCAAGGGGTACCATCTTTATGTGGACAATTTCTACACAAGTGTGCCCCTTTTCAGGCATTTGTTCCTAGAACAGATTGACTGATGTGGCACCATGCGACCTAGTCGCCGGGGCTTCCCCCAACAGCTCATTACCATCCGTCTTGCTAGGGGGGAGAGGGCTGCCTTGTGTAACCAAGAACTGCTCGCGGTGAAATGGAGAAACAGGCATGATGTTTACATGCTCTCCTCCATTCACGCAGACACGACAGTCCAAATCGAACGGGCAACCAGTGTCATTGAAAAGCCCCTCTCGGTCCACGACTATAATTTGCTCATGGGAGGGGTGGACTTCAATGACCAGATGTTGGCCCCATATTTGCTTTCCCGACGCACCAGACGCTGGTATAAGAAGGTGTCTGTATATTTAATTCCATTGGCTATGTATAATAGTTTTGTTCTCTACAGTAAGGCTGGGAGAACAGGATCCTTCCTCAAATTTCAGGAAGAGATCATCGAGAACCTCCTGTATCCAGGAGGTTCCGGGGCCCCAACCACCAGTGTAGTGAGCCGTCTACACGAGCAGCACTTCCCCAGTGTCGTTGCTGGTACCTCAACCCAACCGTCACCCCGAAAAAGATGTCGTGTCTGTAGCAGGAGTTAAATAAGGCGTGACACCCGTTATTTCTGTTCTGACTGTCCTGACCACCCTGCCCTATGCCTAGGGGAGTGTTTCCGGAAGTACAACACTCAGGTACAATTAGGGATGTAGGGACAGCACAACACAGGTAGTTTTTCCACTCAGGCTCTAGGGTCTCTCAGGATACTAGGTTTTGAGAGACCCTAACACATAGGGGTGCTGGTGTGCTACAGCAGAAATGTGAAACGGTAGAAACGTCTCCTTTCACTTGGAATAAAGTGCATAATGTACTTCGCACCATCTCTGTGTGATTTACACTTTACACATTGTCCCATGGGAAAGGAGAGGTTTCTGCTAGGAAAATAAAGAGTGAAAAGAAAAAAAAGAAAAATAAATTAAACAGGTAGCAAGAAAAAGAAATCTTGAGTTAGTTTAGGTTTTTTTGATGTTCAGGTTTTATAAAAAAAAAGTTTTACAATGTGCCGGTTTTATAAAGTTTGTAACGTTCAAGTTATGAGCCTGCTGCCTGTTTTTTCTTCTTTTTTTTTTTTCCCCCTAACCATCCTTTATTTTCCAGGTAGACCAACGGACCAACCGATGAAAATGCTGCAGCACTGATGTGCATTCTGAGAGAAGCATTGCGCTGCTGTCAGAAGACACGTGAAGTCGGTGTATGCGGCGCTGCAAGACGAGATTTCTCCTCTGCAGTACAGGTACGTTTGCCCAGGCATATGAGCTGAGGAGAGGTGTTGGAGTTCATATGCTTTGGCAAACACTTTGTATCAAAAATCTGGCAGAGATGTCTTCCTCCATAACGATCGATTGATCGATGTGAATGGAGAAATCACGTTTGCCAGGACATAGGAGCTGAAGTGGGTATGGATGTTTGGGCGGAGCCCCTATGTCCTGGCAATCGCCAGGCCCCTCTTTTTTTTCTTGCATATTTTTTGGCAGAGATTTTTTCATCCACATCGATCGATGCAAATGGAGAAATCTGTGCCGTTCATTTTTTATTTCCGCCCAGAGGCTGAACGTAAAAAAAAATCTCATTACCCGTATGCTCAATATAAGGAGAATAGCAGAAACTCCTAATGCTGGCCATACATGTAATGATTGCGGAGACGCTCAAATGCCAGAGCAGTACAAAAACCTCACATGTAACATAGTAACATAGTAACATAGTATATAAGGTCGAAAAAAGACATTTGTCCATCCAGTTCGACCTGTTTCCTGCAAGTTGATCCAGAGGAAGGCAAAAAACCCCTGTGAGGTAGAGCAAATTTTCCCCACTTAAGGGGAAAAAATTCCTTCCCGACTCCAATCAGGCAGTCAGAATAACTCCCTGGATCAACGACCCATCTTTAGTAGCTATAGCCTGTAATATTATTACGCTCCAGAAATACATCCAGTCCCCTCTTGAATTCCTTTATTGTACTCACCATCACCACCTCCTCAGGCAGAGAGTTCCATAGTCTCACTGCTCTTACCGTGAAGAACCCTTTTCTATGTTTGTGTACAAACCTTCTTTCCTCCAGACGCAGAGGATGTCCCCTCGCCACAGTCACGTGACCCCATTTTGGAAAGAAGACACTCCAAGGTATTCGCTGAGGGGCATATTGAGTCCATGAAAGATTGAACTTTTTGGCACAAGTTAGCGGAAAGGGAGACTTTGTGAGAAAAACAAAAAAAATCTAATTCCGCTAACTTGTGCCAAAAAAAAAACTTCTATGAACTCGCCATGCCCCTCACGGAATACCTTGGGGTGTCTTCTTTCTAAAATGGGGTCACATGTGGGATATTTTTACTGCCCTGGCATTTTAGGGGCCCTAAAGCGTGAGAAGAAAAATGCGTAAAAATGTCCTCCTGAAAGGTACTCATTGGAATTTGGGCCCCTTTGCGCATCTCGGCTGCAAAAAAGTGGCACACATGTGGTATCGTTGTACTCAGGAGAAGTAGGGCAATGTGTTTTGGGGTGTATTTTTACATATACCCATGCTGGGTGAGAGAAATATCTCTGTAAATTGACAACTTTGTATAAAAAAATGGAAAAAGTAGTAATTTACAGAGATATTTTTCACACACAGTATGGGTATATGTAAAAATACACCCCAAAACACATTTCTCTACTTCTCCCGAGTACGGAGTTACCACATGTGTGCCACTTTTTGGCAGCCAAGATGCGCAAAGGGGCCCTAAATCCAATGAGTACCTTTAGGATTTCACAGGACATTTTTACGCATTTGGATTCCAAACCACTTCTCAGGCCCTTAAAATGCCAGGGCAGTAAAAATACCACACAAGTGACCCCATTTTAGAAAGCAGAAACCCCAAGCTATTCTGTGAGGGGTATGGTGAGTTCATGTAAAATTTTATTTTTTGTCACAAGTTAGTGGAATATGAGACTTTGTAAGAAAAAAAAAAAAGAAATTCCATTTCCGTTAACTTGGGACAAAAAATAAAAACTTCCATGAAATCACTATGCCCGTCAGCTAATACCTTAGGGTGTCTACTTTCCGAAATGGGGTCATTTGTGTTTGTTTTTTACTGTCTTGGCATTTTAGTACGTCAGGAAACAGGACAGGTGCTCAGAAAGTCAAAGTGCGGAAATTCACTTTTTTGCACCATAGTTTGTAAACGCTATAACTTTTACCCAAACCAATAAATATACACTTATTGCATTTTTTTTAATCAAAAACATGTAGAACAATAAATTTAGAGAAAAATTTATAGAGAAATGTAGTTTTATTTGACAAATTTTCCAACAAAGTGAAAAATGTCATTTTTTTTGCAAAATTTTTGTCAAAAAAAGTAAAATATCAAAAAAAGTAAAAATGTCAGCAAGAATGAAATAGCACCAAATGAAAGCTCTATTAGTGAGAAGAAAAGGAGGTAAAATTCATTTGGGAGGTTAGTTGTATGGCCGAGCAATAAACGGTGAAAGTAGTGTAGTGCAGAATTGTAAAAAGTGGCTTGGTCATTAAGGGTGTTTAAGCTAGGGGGGCTGAGGTGGTTAAAAAAGAGTTCATTGTGCAAACAGATGCCTCTGATGTTGGCATAGGGGCTGTGTTGTCACAAGTGAGGGATGGGGAAGAGCATCCAGTAGTTTACCTGAGTAAAAAGTTAAATGAACATGATAAGAAATACTCAGTTGTAGAAAAGGAGTGTTTTGAAATTAAGTGGGCCATAGAAGCTCTCAGGTATTATTCGGTAGGGAGAACATTCAAACTTGTAACTGACCATGCCCCCCTTAAATTGATGTGCCAAAACCGTGAGAAAAACAGGCGAGTGACCCGATGGTTCATGTCTCTTCAGGATTATAGTTTTACAGTTGAACAAAGACCCGGGCGTCAGCTTGGAAACGCCGATGCCCTGTCCAGGGTGTACTGTTTAAGGGCACAGTGTGTTCCTACCCCAAGGTCGAAACATAGGGGAAGAAAAGTGACAGGACCATGGGGAAAGTGATAGAAGGAGTCTACATTTCTCCTAGGTTCCTGTCTTATACGTTCTAAAAGCAGCCAGGGAATTGACAGCAAGGAAAACTAGGTTTTCCCATTGCAAGAGTTTTGTTAAAAAACCCGGTTAGAAGGCTCACTAGCTGTGGCTCTCTGCTCCTGGGAAAAACTCTGGTGTGATTAAAACAAACTGTGTGTTTTGTTGATGGAGCTGGGCACAAGGCTCAGTCTAATGTAGTGAGTAACTACTTCTTGTTTAGACGTAGCGGCCAGACGGCCAGGTATTTCATTTATTTGTTTTGATTTATATTTTTACCTGCAAACATCAATAAAACTGGCTGAGGCCAGTTGCATCAAACTTGCGTGGACTGGACTGTAATTTATATGCCTATAGCGCCCGTCTATCCCAGGAGACTGCGATCCCGGAAGCTAATCCCGTTACAATATATATATATCCATGAAAAATCAACGCAGCACTCTTCTTATGAAAAAAACGCAGTGTCTTTATTCACACATGTGACACAAAATAGGCAATGTTTCAATCCCCTTCCGGGATCCTTCTCAAGCCAAGTGCATGGATATACATACCTGATGTCAAGGGTGAGACGCGTGCACCTGAAAATTATAAAAGCGAGTGCTGCCGGAATTAATACAGACTATTATATATGTAAAAATATACATATAAATCTAAATGAAGCTGGATGGAGGAATCTTATTCTATGGCTATTTTAATGGGTAGAGAGAGGAGGGAAAAAAAAAAAGTGTGTATATATATATATATATATATATAGAAAATGGCGGCACTGACAAGTGGGTGCATGCTCCAATGGGAATAAGCCTCTTACCCCGTATATATATTAGAAAAAAGGACGGCACTCCTGAGTTCAAAAAAATAAGAATCTTTTATTCACCCATGTGGAGCAACGTTTCGGCTCATCAATCTTGAGAAAGGCTCTATTGATGAGCAGGAACGTTGCTCCACATGGGTGAATAAAAGATTTGTATTTTTTTTAACTCTGGAGTGCCGTCCTTTTTTTCTACTATATAGCGTTATATATAGTATATATATATATAACAATATGTATGGAGGTCACCCTAAGTAAAGATGAATCACCGTTATGGTAGATGGAAGAATGTTTGGAAACGCTGTTGGTAAGGATCTTACGTTTAATATTTGATCGGTGTTCATTTAGACGTTCTCGGAGGGATTGGGTAGCTCTACCCACATATTGCAGGTCACATGGACAGTGTAGGAAATATATGACATTGCTGGATCCACAATTAATTTTTTGTTTAAGAGGAAATGTTTCTTTCATGGAGGTAAGTTTTCCCCCTATGTGAGATGATGGAGCAACACATGCACCTCTCCACATTGCATTCAAAGGACCCTACTTAACCTAACTTGTGCCACATCTGTGTGTGCGTTCAATCCGCAACCATTATATTAATTACTCCAGCAGAGTGATTTTTTTTTTTGGCACTCCCTGACCTAGTGTAATGGCCAAAATCTGTATTTTTCTTTATCCAGTACCTTACTGCATGGCAATACAGTTTGAATCGTGAAAATTTCATTAGCTTGGGCCTAGTGTAGTGGCCAAAATCTGCATTTTTCTGTATCCAGTACCGAACTGCATGTCAATACAGTGTGTATCGTAAAAATTACATTCTCTTGGGCCTAGTGTAGTGGCCAAAATCTGTATTTTTCTTTATCCAGTACCTTACTGCATGGCAATACAGTTTGAATCATGAAAAATACATTAGCTTGGGCCTAGTGTAGTGGCCAAAATCTGTATTTTTCTGTATCCAGTACCTTACTACATGTCAATACAGTGTGTATCGTAAAAATTTCATTCTCTCGGGCCTATTGTAGTGGACAAAATCTTTTTTACGGTTCGCTAAAGACAGGACAGTACTGGATACAGAAAAATACAATCTGTGCCACATCTACAGACAAAAACCATTAATATGAAGAAAGAGAGCACAAAGGGACGGGAAAGTGGGTGTGATGCTGATGATGCAAGCAGATGCCATGGCCCTGGGCGTGATGCTGATGGTGCAAGCAGAGGCCGTGGCCCTTGGCGTGATGCTGATGTGAAAGCAGAGGTCGCAGCCCTGGGCGCAATGAAACAGTGCCTGCTGCCAGTGCACTAGAAAAAAACAAAAAAATCCACCCTACCCAGCTTCATGTCCAACTTAGCTGGGTGGTGCAGGACAACACTGTCCAAGTTGGACCGGTGTGAACAAGTGGTCGGTTGGATTATGCTTCCAGTCGGTTAAGCACCACCCTCTCTTCCACGTAGTCCAGTCTCTGTAGCCAAGAGTCTGGTCAACTGAATCCTCACTCTGATCCTCCTTCCTCCCACCATGTCGCGTCTAGCCAAACAAGTGATCCCACACTCGGATATTCACATGATCTCTTTTCATCGCCAGTACTTGGTTTGGCTCTCTCGCCAAGCACGCTTGAAGAGGTACCTGAGATATTGTGCCCTGATTCCCAACCTCTTGAGCCTTCACAGTCTTAAGAAGATGACGGTTGTGAACGGCAATCATTCATTCACGGGGTGGATGATGACGAGACACAGTTGTGAATCACTGAGGTTGTGGTTAGGTCAAGTCAGGAGGATGAGCAAAGTGAGGAAGTGGAAAAGGAGGAGGTGGACAATGAGGTCACTGACCCAACATGGGAAGGTGAAAAGCAGAGCGAGGACAGCAGTACAGAGGGGGAGGGATCCTCAGCACCGCAAAAGTCTGGAAGAGGCAGTGGGGTTGCAAAAGGGAGACGTTGGCCCTCACCAAACAGGACCGCAACCGTTACACCACCATGTGTAAATCTACCTTACCAAGGGGTAGGTGTTCCTCAGTATGGTGCTTTTTTTAAGGACAGCGCAAATGACAAAAGAGTGGTAGTTTGCAACCTGTGCCATACCAAAATGAGCGGGGGCGTGAAAACTAGCAGCCTCACCACCACCAGCATGATCTGCCACATGGCATCCAAGCACCCTAATAAGTGGGCCGAATGCCTGGGTCCACACTCTGGGTCTGTGGGTCCCACCACAGGCTCCTCTTCCCCTGTGTTACGCACTGCTGGCCAATCCCCTGTCGAAGGCACAGGCCAGATGCCCCTCGCCCTGCACCTGGACCTTCGAATGAACAGTTAGCAACATCATCTATTTCCCTGTCCCATTGCAGCGTCCAAATGTCGATAACACAGGCATTTGAACGCAAGTGCAAATACCCACCCACAGGCCATAGCACTAAATGCGCAACTTTCAAAATTACTGGCCCTTGAAATGTTGCCATTTAGGCTTGTGGACACTGAGGCCTTCCGCAGCCTGATGTTGGCGGCCGTCCCTTGGTACGCAGTCCCCAGCCGCCACTATTTTTTATGGTGTGCTGTGCCCACCTTACACCAGCATGTGTCCCACAACATCATCTGTGCCCTGACCAACGCATTTATTGGGAAGGTCCACCTTACCACTGACACATAGACAAGTGCTGGTGGCCAGGGACGCTACATATTCCTGACCACACACTGGGTGAATGTTGTGAAGGCCGGGAGTGAGTTGTACCCTGGGATGGCACAGGTGCCTAGGGGAGCACCCAGAAATTTTGTCTAGAGGGTCCGAAAAGAAAAAAGTGTGCAGCAGAAGAAGAATTGGCCCCACCCATTTTTCCAAAGCCCATCCTACATATAATAGTCCACTCCCAACAAACACCATACAGCTGAAATGATTTTGTTGAGGATAAAGGTAAGAGTCTCACCCTCATCCTAAATAGACACACTGTACCCAATACTCCACCATACAGGACCCAAATATAAAGCTCCTGTACTCACACTGCCCCCTCGTAGCTCCATGGCAGGAGCTGTTGCAGTTTCACTTCCTCCCTCCTAGTCCTGAAGGCACCAAAAGAGGAGTGGAGGAGGAGCTGCGTGATATTAAGGGTGTGTAGGTCCGGGTGGAGGAGCCGGCTTTACATATCATACAGAGTGGAGGACCTGTCCTGGCTACACTGCTTGCTTCACATTATACAATAGACAAACTGCAGGCTACAGCCAGGAAGCTCCTCCACTCTCCTCCCTCCCCAGATTCTGCTCAAGGCCTGTGGTCCCCCCACCATCCGCTACCCACCCGTGGCCTGCCGCCCCATTGGTCGTCCTCACCTATGTTGAATCCTCCTTCTGTAAATGTCAGGGGGAGGAGCCGGAACATCTCCTCACCTACATCCAGTGATGTGACCTTTGATGTAGATGTTCTCTTTTCGCATCTTCTCCATTCAGACCAGACCGCCATGATGATTTTTCAGCCATCTCTTGTCTCTGCAGAGACTGACAGACATTAGTTTCCCAATTTTTCATCATCTTCACATATTCTGAACACCCCATCCTGCCATCCCCAATACTGTGCCTGCTGTGCTTCCCAATACTATACTGCAGAAACTGTCCCCTGAAAAATACTAGTATCACACAGATAGTGCCCCCTTCAACAATTATTGGCAGACAGTGCTCTAAAAAAAATAACTGTGCCCAGTAAATAGTATCCCCAACACTAATAGTATAAACATATTGTCCCCAAAAATAATTGTGCTAAGCTCATACTGTGTCAGGGTGTCCACCAAAGTAACAGTGCTCCCCAGATTTCCACCAATAGAAATCATTCTCTGCTTGAGCACACTTAGTAATAATGCCACCATAGTGCCCATACTAGTAATCATGTTCCCCATTGCCCCCAGTAGTAGTAAAGCACACCATAATGCCCCCTAGTAGTAATAATTCTCCTTATAATATGACAGTACAAGAATTACCACTGCTTAGTGCCCGCAGTTGAGCTAATGTCCCCATAATGTATGCCAGTATAAAATACCCCTATATAGTGCCCCAGTAAATGCTCCCATAGTGCTCCTCCCCCCCTTCCCCATAGTGCTACGATAATTTGCAAGTATAAAATACCCCATCTTAGTGCCCCTAACACATGGCTCCATGGTGCTACTCTCCCCCTTCCCCATAGTGCCCCCCATAATATGCCAGTAAAAAAAATGCCCCTTCATAGTGCCCCCAGCAGATGCCCCTATAGTGCTCCTCTCCCCCATAATGTGCCAGTAAAAAATGCCCTTTCTTAGTGCCCTTCATAATGTGTAAGTAAAAAATCCCCCTTCTTAGTGCCACCAGATAATATGCCAGTAAAAAATCCCCCTTCTTAGTGCCACCAGATGCCCCCACAGTTCTCTCTCTCCCATAGTGTCTCCATAATGTGCCAGCTAAAAATGCCCCTTCTTAGTGCCACCAGATACCCCCATAGTGCTCCTCTCCCCCATAGTGCCCCCCAAAAAGTGCCAGTTAAAAATGCCCCCTCTTAGTGCCACCAGATGTTCCATAGTGATGCTCTGTCCTTTAGTGCCTCCCATGTGCCTTTAAGAAATACACCTTAGTGCCAGATGCCATAGTGCCCCCTATATTGTGACAGTAAAAAACATACCATAGTGACCCACAAATAATGCCCCTATAGTGCCACCAGATGCCCCATAGTGCTGCTCTTCCCTATAGTGCCTCCCATAATGTGCCAGATGCCATGGTGCTCCCCATAATATGCCAATAAAAAAGCCCCTTTAGAGCCCCCATAGTGCTCCACTCCCCCATAGTGCCCTCAAATAATGCACCTATAGTGCCACCAGATGCCCCATTGTGCTCACCCCAAAATGGGGCAGTAAAAAAGTGCCCCCAGATTCCCCCATAGTGCTCAAGCAAAATGTGCCAGAAATAAATGCCCCCATAATGCTCCACTCCCCCATAGTGCTCCAAAGTGCCCCTAAATAATGCCCCTATAGTGCCACCAGATGCCAAATAGTGCCCCCTCTAAAATGGGGCAGAAAAAAATTCTACCAGATTCCCCCATAGTGCCCCCAGATGCCCTCATAGTGCCACTTATCCAAAATAGACCAGTGAGAAATGCCCCCATAGTGCCCCCCAAAATAAAATGCCACCAGGTGCCCCCTAAAATGTGCCATCTATAAAAAAACAAAAAAAACACTAATATTTACCTTCATGAGGCTAGCAGCAGACCTCTTCCGGCCTGTGTTCTGCGCTGTGTGCTGCCCGGCTCAGGCGGCGCGATGATAATGACATCACGCCACCTGAGCCGGCCTCTCAGAAGAACAGGGAAGGGAGATGCCTCTTCCTCCCCTGCCGCAGCACAGCCATCTGTATCGGTGTCCTGAGGATGGTGAAACACATGAATATGGAGATGAACGCTTCAAAATGGAAGTGCTCATCTCCTACTGCCTCCCCACCGCCATCCGCAATTAGAACCAGGGCCGGGTCCAAGGGCGGGTCCAGACCCCTAAAACCCCCCCTGTCGGTGCACCACTGCAGGTTCTACCCACGCCCAGGATTGCGGGCCCTACTTCAATCAGGATCTCCGCCAGCAGCTTTGTTACTGGCTCCAACCCCCACTTCTCCTCCGCTGCCTCCTCCTCCACTTTCACCTCCAGCAGCAGTCAGCCATCAGTCGCTAGCTGGAAGCAGTGTATCAATGCAGTGGGTAAGCGTCAACAGGCTGTGCTGTAGCACACAGCCGCAGAGCTGTGGCAGGATATAAGGGACCAGACCGAGCTGTGGCTCTCACCATTCAACCTACAAACAGGCAAGGTTGTGTCTGACAATGGCCTTAACTTGGTGGCACCTTTGGAGCTCGGCAACCTGACACACATTCCATGCCTAGTCCACGTCTTAAACTTAGTGGTTCAGTGGTTTATCAAAACCTACTCCAATTTGCAGGAGCTAATAGTGAAGGCGCGAGCTTGTTTGCCCATTTCTGAAAGTCGTTCACAGCTTCAGCCAGTCTGTCAACGCTGTAGCAGCGCTTGCTGCTTCCAGCTCACCGACTGTTGTGCGATGTGGAAGTTGTGGAATACCAGCTGAAACATGTTCGTCGCCTTTCCAGTCAACTGCCACTATTCACAAGCGAAGAGTGGGCATTGATGTCAGACCTATGTGAGGTTTTAAAAAATTCTGATGAATCCACACATATGGTTAGTGGCGATGACACTATTATCAGCGTAACCATCCCACTCCTGTGTCTACTCAAACGGTCGCTGCTCACAATTAAGGAGGATGCTTTGAATGTGGCAGGCGAGGTAATGGGAGGAAATGATACAGGGTGATTGCCAGACCTCCCATAGTTCGTCTTCTCAACTCAATTTGGGCCATGAAGAGGAGGAGGAGGAGGAGCTGGAGACACTTGCCTCTGCTATAGAGGCTATTACCCATGGAACTTTAATTCCATCTGTTCAGCGTGGATGGGCAGAAGAGGAGTAGGAGGATGAGGGCATGGAGAGTCATCCTGAAGTTGACATTGACGTCTTGCCTGTTGGTACTCTGGCACACATGGCTGACTTCGTGTTAGGCTGCCTTTCCTGCGGCCCTCGCGTTATACGCATTTTAGGTAACACAGATTACTGGGTGTTCACCCTTCTCTACCCCCGCTACAAAAGAGAAATTCTCATCTCTCATTCCTGTGGTGGAGAGGACAAGTAAAAAGTTGCAATACCAGAAGGTACTTGTTGACAGATTGCTCCAAAATTTTCCATCTGACAATGCGGCCGCCAGAGTCCGTACTTCCTTAGGCAACCGAGGAAGTGAGACAAGAGGAACACACAGTAGTTCCAACGAAGGCAGGGCTACACTTTCCAAGGCATGGAACACTTTCATGACACCCTGCCAGAAACCTCACCCTGAAGCACGGCCTAGTGCTACAAGGAGGGAAAAGTTTTGGAAGATGGTGAAGAAATACATTGCAGACCATGTCAGCCTCCTAAATGATCCCTCAGTACCTTACAACTACTGGGTGTCCAAGCTGGACACGTGGCACGAACTTGCGCTCTACGCCTTGGAGGTGCTGGCCTGCCCTGCCACCAGTGTATTGTCTGAGCGTGTATTTAGTGCTGCTGGTGGCATTATAACAGATAAGCGTATCCTCTTGTCCACTGACAATGCTAACAGGTTGACTCAGATAAAAATGAACAAGGTCTGGATTGACCCTGACTTGCTCACCTGTAGGCCATCACAGCAATGATTTATGAGGTTCGCTCGGCTTCAGTCCCTCACCTCTAATGTTTTATACGGTCTGCTCACCTGTAGGCCATCACTGCAATGTTTTATGGGGTTCACTCGGCTTCAGGCCCTCACCTCTAATGTTTTATACGGTCTGCTCACCTGTAGACCATCACTGAATGTTTTTTATGGAGTTCGCTCAGCTTCAGGCCCAGACTACAATTTTTAAAGGGACCGCTCACCTTCAGGCCCTCAACTATAATGTTTTTGAGGGTAACCAGCAGGCCCTGGCTCCAAATGTTTATGAGGGTCACCAGCAGGCCATTAATCATAATTTTTCAATTGTGTGTATGATGCCCTCATTTATGTGTAATAAAGGGTGTATTGGAGTACCGGTTCCTTGTAATTTTTGCTAGACCTTTCACTTTTTTGAGGAGGCGGTATTTTGGGCGTCATTTTCTCGCTATATAAAAGTGGCGGACAACTGGGACAATATGGTTCCCAGCAGCAACATTGGAGTCCAAAATGCACCCAGACATGGTCCCCATGCTGTTCCAGATCCATTTCGGTAATGTTTCTGTCACTGTCTGACCTTTTCCAATGAACCAGGCACCCTCCCGTAATCCGAGCAGGGGGTCCCTTGGTTGTCTCCCATTGATTTCCATTCTACTGGGGTGCTCGGCCGAGCACACGAATATGGCTATGTGTTCGGACCGAGTGCCCGAACACCCAAACACTTTGCTCGCTCATCACTAGTCCTGGACAAAATAGAAAATAAATTTCTTCTCACCCCACATCCATCTATCTCTCACTTTTACTTTCTCCTGAAAATACATAAGACCCTTGAGTCACCACTCGGAAGACTCATTAGATCAGGGATAGGGTCCCTTACTGCAAACCTATCTGCTTATGTTGATCAATTCCTTCAGAAATATGTACTTCCACTACCATCCTATTTGAGAGACAGCAGCCATTTGCTTAATATATTAAACCATTTCCAATGGAAAGAGGGCCATTTCTGGGTAACTTTAGATGTTACTGCTCTATACAGTAAAATCCAGCATGACTTAGGTATTCTAGCAGTAAACCACTTCTTACAAACTGACTACGCTATGCCCCCATAAGACTTCATTCTCCAGGCGATCGAGTTCATTCTACGAAACAACTACTTTTCGTTTAATAATAAATTCTACATACAGGAAAAAAGTGAATGGGTGTGTTGGGTGTGCAGAAGATCTACACACCAGGATGGGTACCAATTGGCGCACAATGACGACCTTGAAGCGGGTGTATAATTAATGACGGTTTTTATTGACTACGCGTTTCGGGGTGCAAGTCCCCCTTTTTCAAGTCTAGAAAAAAAGAAAGCGACAAAAACAGGTGCAGGGCCAAAAGGCTCCTTAAAATAAATATATATATATATACACATACAACCCTTAAAGCATCTGAATATTAAAATGCTATGTGTTTACTCATAAAATTCATTAAAATGCCAAAAGCGTACATGTTAAAAGCCTTATTGTAAATTAAATCAATATCGTAGTGTAAGAAGATCATAGCTACTAAAATAATAAGGAAGTAGATAAATATATAAATATATCTGTTGAAGGAGGTGGGGAAAAAAATAGAGATTGTCACAAGCATCAACATGCAAACTATAATCAAAGTTAGTTTAAAATGATATAAAATAAGTATAAAATAAATGATATATGGTAAAATAATATATTGATAAATCATGTTGAAACCGACATGGTTGCTAGGGGTGATGATTACCTGGAATGCCGTGCTGCTAGAAGTATCATAGGCCACAGGGATAACTGCAATGATGAGTGGTAAGTACATTTGATGTGGTGAAATGCAATGTTCTTAGTTATTATTTCTTGGTTCCTTAATTAATAATAGTGTGCTCTCCTGAGGCTGCAGCACGCGCTGCTTGAAGTAAGGGCGGAGGGAGGGGGGGGGGGTTCATTAATTATACACCCGCTTTAAGGTCGTCATTGTGCGCCAATTGGTACCCATCCTGGTGTGTAGATCTTCTGCACACCCAACTCACCCATTCACTTCTCATCAGTCCCAAGGGGGTTTGGCAACCACCCAACTGGACTGAGCGGATACCGGCAGCACCGAGCTCTTCAGTTGCCCTCACAAGCTTTGTGCCTATCAATTTACACAACGAAAAAGGTGAGCGCGACAACACTATTTTAACATATTTCAACCAAATTTTCTGAAACATACTATCCTATGAGCGCCTTTCTCCCCCTATTCTTGACATACAGGAAAAAGGGACTGCGATAGGGACTAAATTTGCCCCATCATATGCCAACCTTTTCATGGGTCTATTTGAAGAAAAATTCTATCTCCTAGCCCACTCCAATATAAACCTATATCATAAATATATTGACAGGGCGTGGCCTGACCGAGCTCGATGGCGGCTGCTGGTTAGCAGAGCTCCCGCCACCAGACCCTATCTCAGCCTAAATCTTAGCACTACCCTGTGTCTGGCATGAAGATCCAGCCGAATGAGAGCCTGCCAGACGTCACAGAGCAGCAGGGAGACCTGACCTCGAGGCAGGACATGGAAAAATACCTCAGCAAACCGTCCTCACAGGCGGCAGCGAGGACCCCCAAGATGGCGCCGAAGCAGCATGGCACGGCCCCGTCAGGTACAGCGGACTCTCAAGCGCTGAAAGACAGTGAGTCTTTAGGGGCATGTGGCTTACAGCACAGAGGTGAGCAATCTGACCTCACCAGAGAGTACCTAGATGGTGCACTGCAAATGGCACTGGCTCCGCTGGCTGCGGACCTGACAACTATCAAAGCAGAGGTCTGCCATATTGGGGATAGGGTGGATACCTTCAATTCTGCAGTAAAAGACACTTTACACGCTCACACCAGGGCGACGAACAACCTCCTGCTGCAGATGGAGGATCAGGAGAATAGGAATAGGCGCAGAAACATTAGAATCTGGGGTTGGCCGGAGGCAAAGGATAAGGAAGATCTGTTCCAGACTATGGACTCTCTCTTTAACATGCTTCTGGGCCCAGGGCAAGCTGACCACATCACGGTTGAGAGAGTACACCGTGCCTTGCGGCCTAAGCTGACCTCCCTGAAAACCCCAGGGATATAATATGTGGCATCTTGAGCTACAGGGACACTGAGATGATTTTACAAGCGGCAAGGAAAAAAGGTGCAGTAAAATTACAAGGGGTTAGTGTCCAGCTATATCAGGACTTAGCAACTTCTACCCTTCAAAAACTGAGGATTTTAAAACCGCTCACTGACCTCCTCCGCTCCTCTAAGACTCCCTACCGATGGCTTTTTCCCTTTGGCCTCCTGATAACAGCGGGTAATCGTCACATAACTGTCCGCGCACCTGAAGATCTTCTCTCTGTGTGGGACACTTTGCATCTGTCGACCTTGGAGATTCCCTCGTGGATGCCCATCCCGACTACAGAGGACCTCCCGCAGCTTCCCACGGGAACTAAGTGGTTGCAACCAATACCTCAGAGGCCCGGGAGGAACAAAAAGGCACCGGCAAAGGATATGCCAGGATGAGGGCCAGGCACTGGCAGTATACTACTATTGATGCCAATAGCGGCTGTAGCTAGGCCTATGACCTATGGCTTATTGAGGAGCCTTTAACAGCCGTTTATTATGTTTCCTTTACTAACAGTTTACTGTGTTGTCTATAATTGCCTTTAACAACCGATTATCAGGTTGTTAGTAGCAACAGTTTGTTGTACTGTCTATACTTGCCTTTAACAACAGATTATTATATTGCCTTACATTGCCTTTAACGACCTTTTTTTTCTACAGGTATATGTTGATATTGCTGACCCTGCTCACTATGTCTTAATGTTGTCATACTCCCTGCTTTACGGTTTATGGTTTATAGTACTAAGAGCTCTCTTCTTCACCTATACGGGGTATACCTCATGGGTGGGTTACAACAGGTAGTTTTTGTTCGCCTTCTATAATTAATAACTAAGCTGGGAAAGCAGGGTACTGGGCTGGTCGGGATGCACACAAAGTTTGCATGAGTACGTATCCCCCCCTCCTGGTACAACATTCCATTTGTAATGGAAATTGCTCACCAGAAATGTTCGCAAATTTTGTGGTTTCATTTGTTGTGTTATATACATCCTTGGTATTTAGACATACATACGACTTTCGCATGTGGCTCTATGGATTACTCAAATGGCTCCGTTAATGCTTAGGTTTTCCACCTTCAATGTCCACGGTTGCAACAACCCTATCAAACGCAGCAGAATATTTCAGGTCCTTAGGAAAATCGCTGTAGACATAGTCCTCCTACAGGAGACCCATTTCACAAGTTCTCGGGTACCTAATCTGGGTAGCTCTTCTTTCGGATTATGGTACCATGCTTGCTCTGATAGCTCCTCCGCACGGGGTGTTAGTATTGGATTTTGACGTGGTGTTCCCTTTACCCTCCATTCGGAGTTGAAAGACCCTGAAGGACGGTTTCTGCTATTAAAAGGCGAGTTGGGGCACTTGACGGTCACGATCTGCAATATATATGCCCCGAACATAAGAACGGCTAGTTGGTTAAAGGATACATTAAATATGATTAATACCTTTGCCACGGGTGTCCTACTGGTGGGGGGCAACTTCAATCTCACCCTAAATCCTCTGCTCGACTCCTCTACACAGAAATCTGCTGTATCATACAGGGCCCTCAGGTCAGTTCATACATGTCTTAGAGACCTCCATCTCAGTGACATATGGAAATCGGTGCATGGTGACAGACGGGATTACACTTTTTATTCCAATCCCAATAAATCCTACCAGAGATTGTACTACCTTTTCATCCCTGATAGATACCTGCCGGATGTACAATCCTCAGTGGTCCATAATATCACGGTGTCTGACCATGCACCGGTCTCCTGTGTTATCTGTTTCCCAGACCTGTGTGGCAGAGAGTGGACATGGAGACTGAATCATACCCTCCTCGACTCGAAGGCGCAGGTCAATTCTATATCACAGAAACTACAGGAATATTTTACCCTAAATGCTTATTCTGCACCGTCAGGGGCTTTAATATGGGAAGCACATAAGGCGGTGATTGGAGGGGAGTTTGTGGCGTTGGGTTCTCATATTAAAAAGGTCAGGATGAAGCAAATGTCGGATTTACTAACCCGTATCTCCACACTGGAAGCGTCTCATAAACGGTCACTAGCGATCAGAGATCTAGCAGAGTTAAAGGCCCTTAGGCAGGAACTTAAGGGGTTACTGAATGCGAAAGCGGCTAAAGCACAAGCATTACGTTCACGGGAATAGAGGGGGTAAGATAATGTCGGCCCTAATTAAGAAACGCAATGATCAGGCTTTCATCAAACAAAGAAGTTCACAGGATGGGTCCCTATCTACAGACACCCATAGTATATCAAAAATATTCAGGGACTATTACCATGCTTTGTATAACTTACGGCCTACTGAGACTGGAGCTGAATCAGATGCTAGAGAGGAGGAGGTGGGGGGGTTCTTGCGTCAATTAGACTTGCCTGTCATCCCAGAGCATTCTAGAGAGACTTTATTGGCTCCTGTAACTCTAGACGAAGTCCAAAAGGTCCTTAGATATACACCCAAGGGCAAGAGCCCAGGCCCTGATGGTCTCACAGTAGCTTATTACAAACGATTCTTTCCAGTCTTGGGTCCGCAACTTGTCATCTTTTTTAATTCATTGATGAATGGGACTCCTTTGGCCAAACAAGCACTAGAGGCACATATTGTTGTCCTGCCAAAACCTGGCAAGGACGCTGAGATTCCTTCCAGTTAGAGGCCAATTTCTCTAATAAACGCGGATGTAAAATTGTGGGCGAAACTATTGGCCAACAGACTCTCTCAACTGCTCCCTGGCATTATATCACCAGAGCAGCCTGGATTTGTGGGGGGCAGGGAGTGCAGGGACAGCACGTTTCGGGTTCTTCAGGCACAGCAGTTCGCCTTGAAACATGGCAGGAGACTTGCTCTCCTCAGTACTGATGCCGAGAAGGCGTTTGACAGGGTGGACTGGATTTTTATGAAAGCCACCCTGTTGAAATTTGGCCTTCCTTCACGGTTCGTAGGTGCAGTGATGTCTCTGTACTCTGGCCCATCAGCCAGAGTCCAGGTAAATGGTGTCCTTTCCCCCTCATTCAATATAGCGAATGGGACGCGACAAGGATGTCCGCTCTCTCCCACACTGTTCATACTCTGCCTTGAGACGTTTATTCAAGCACTGAGACAGGACCCTGTAATCAGGGGTTTGAAAGTAGGCCCTGAAATACATACTGTAGCCGCGTTCGCGGACGACATGTTGCTGTTCATGACAAATCCAGAGGAAGCGTTCCCGGCCCTCCTGAAACAACTAGACAGATTTGGATCTTTATACAATTTTAAAATCAATCTCTCCAAATGCACTGCCTTAGGTATAAATATCCCTGGGTCTATAGTGGGGATACCTAAGAGAGATTTCCCTTTTTAAGTGGCATGATTCCCACATTGGATACTTGGGCATTAAAGTGACGAGGGACCCCAGCCAACTGTTCCCCATGAATTATTCCCCTCTGCTCTCCAGCATTAAACAGCAACTTGTAGACATTAAAATCCCCTTTTTATCTTGGGTAGGCAGGAAAAACCTACTGAAAACTTATGTCCTACCCAGGCTTCTATACATGCTGCAGACCCTCCCCATCTCCCTACCTCAGTCTTTTCTAGCTCAGACCCGCAGACTTTTTTCATCCTTTATATGAGGAAATAGTAGTCCTAGGCTAGCCTACAAGATATTGGCCAGATCTAAACAGAAAGGGGGTTTTGGGCTTCCAGATGTCGCTGGATACTACAAGGCATTACAAATAAGATTGCATTCGGAAATGAGCAACCCTAACACTAGCAAATAGGATGCCAAATAGCCAGGAGGTTGTTAGGCCCGGGGATTGGCGAGGTTATGGGATCCTAAGGTCAGTTGTAAAAAGGGCTCTGATCACCATAATTTACTGAAGGGAGTACTGGAGACGTGGGCCAAAATGTCAGCGCACATCTACCCATCTCAATGCCTGTCACCATTCACCCCTATCTGCTACCTGCCCTTCCTGCTAGTGAAAGATTTCAAGGATGACTTGGGAATATGGTCAGTACTAGGAACTGGAGCAGTGGGAGACTTTGTGCAACAACGTAGGGTTCCTTCACTACAAGAGCTCAAAACTAGCTTTCCACATATACCGTGGTCCCCTTTACATTATTCGCAAGTCTCGAAAATATGCAATCAATACATTGCCTGCACCCCTGCTCACTACACACCTACTTGGTATGACGCGGTCCTGACACGGCAAGTGGGCAAAAAAGGGACAATATCACTGTTATATAATAGATTATTGGACGCTACCGACTCTACTAGGACCCTCTACATCACACACTGGAAGAGAGACTTGGGCACCGCATTTGATGCTGAGACAGTGGATCGGATTCTATGTCACTCACATGGTTATTCCCGCTGTGTCAGAATTCAGGAAAATGCCTATAAGATAGTCACTAGGTGGTATAATACACCTGACAAGCTACGAGCCATGGATTCCTCACGTTCAGACCAGTGCTGGAGATGTGGCGCTACCATAGGCACGTTGTTTCACATATGGTGGTCGTGTCCACTGATATCCCCCTTTTGGGATATGATTTCCAAACGTATACAGGAGATCCGCCCTGGTTCTTCCTCGCTCACCCCATCTATAGTATTGCTCAACTTATCCAGTACCGGCTTTGTGCTGACCAAACACTCCCTATTGGCCTCCCTCGTGTCTGCAGCAAAACTGTTGGTCCCGATGTATTGGCTATCTACCACAATGCCGCAAATTGGGGATTGGATTAATAAGGTTCACGAACTATGTCAGTTAGAGGAGTTGTCTAGCTGGGAATCCTTATCGCATGATAAGTACCTTCTGACATGAAGTCCATGGCTCGAATGGCATAAAAAATGATCATTACATACCGGTAATGTTGTTTTCCGGAGTCCATGACAGCACCAGGAGAGAGGGATCCTCCTCCCAGGACAGGAAACCACAGGTATAAGTTCTTCAAAGATGCCCCTCCTCCTCAGTGGTTATCATAGACGAGACTTAAGGACATCTTCACCATTCCTGGAACAGCTCTGTCCCATATTTTCGGTCATTTTCCGAGTTTAGCATCATAACAAGACTTTTTTTTTTTTTTTCCTGCACACCCGTGAAGCAGAACCAACACCCAGAGAACAGAGTGGAAGACAAGAAACGGAAAGGGAAAATAGGGGGGGAATTAAGGTGGTGCTGTCATGGACTCCGGAAAACAACATTACCGGTATGTAATGATCATTTATCCCTTCGTCCAATGACAGCACCAGGAGATATCCCAGAGAGTGAAATTCAGGGAGGGCCCACAGCCTGAAGGACTTTACGTCCAAAGGAAAGATCAGACACTTCCGACAGGTTTAACCTGTAGTGCCTAAAGAAGGTGGAAGCAGAAGTCCAAGTTGCTGCTCTGCAAATCTCTTGAATTGAGACTTCCGCTCTCTCTGCCCAGGAAGTTGCTACCGCTCTAGTGGAATGGGCCGACCAACCGGACGGGACAGGTTCCTGCATAGAAACATATGCTAAAGAAATGGCCTGCTTTATCCAGCGGGCCAAAGTACCTTTACTGGCAACTTTACCCTTATTAGGGCCCGAATGCAAGACAAACAGGGAAGAACACTTCCTCCAGGATCTGGTAGCTTCTAAGTATTGCAGGACACAACTCCTAACATCCAGGGAATGACGTTCTGCTTTCCCCTCATCCTCATAAAAGGAAGGAAGAATCACTTCCTGACTTTTATGGAATCTGGAGACCACCTTGGGCAAGAAAGCTGGGTCTGGTCTAAGCCGAATACAATCATCCTGGATGACCGTATAGGGTGGACTAATTGAAAGGGCCTGTAGCTCACTTACCCTCCTTGCGGATGTAATAGCCACTAAAAAGATACACTTTAAAGTCAAAAACTTAATCGGTAAAGCGTCCAGAGGTTCAAAAGGAGGCTTTTCTAAAGCCCTGAGAACTAAATTGAGATCCCAGGGGGAGCCCTGAAATTCCTAGCAGGAATACCCCTAGATAAAGCTTTACAGAATCTTATAAGCCAAGGGTGACACGCTAGCCTGTAGTCGAACAGGACACTGAGTGCGGCTATCTGGACCTTAATAGTACTCAACGCAAGGCCCTTCTCCACCCCTTTCTGCAGGAAATCCAAAACTTCACTTAACTTCAGAGGGCAATCAGTGCAAGGAGCAATGCCTAGAAATCTAAAGAAGGTGATCCAGGTCCTGGCATAGATATTTGTTGTAACTGGCTTCCTACTTGACAGCATGGTGGCAACAACTGATTCAGAGAGACCCCTGTCTAGTAACATGCGCCGCTCAAAAGCCATGCCGTCAAATGGAGTCTTTTCATCGGAGGGTGTAATAAAGGGCCCTGATAGAGAAGGTCGGGGATCTCTGGAAGAACCCACGGGTCTGCTGCCGACAACACCCTCAGCCAATAGAACCATGCTCGACGTGGCCAGAAGGGGGCAATCATGATGACCTGAGCTCTGTCCTCCCTGATTTTCTTGAGGACTCTCGGAATCAATTGGAGGGGCGGAAAGGCGTACAACAGCCCCTGACCCCAGGGTTGAACTAAGGCATCTACCGCCTCTGGCTGATCTCGGGAGATAGGGAATAAAATCTTCTTACCTTCCTGTTCTCTCTGGTAGCAAAAGGTCTATTTGAGGGGACCCCCACAGGGTTACTATTTTTGCGGAAGACGGAAGGATTCAGCGACCACTCCCTCTGATCTAGGGATCGGCGACTCAAAAATCGGCTTTCCAATTCTCTGACCCCTGATGTGCAGGGCTGAGAGAGACAAGGCTACCCCCTCTACTAGGGAGAAAATCTGAGTTGTCAGGGACAACAGGGTTCTCGAACGGGTACCTCCCTGATGATTCAGATAGGCTACAACAGACGTATTGTCGGAAAGAATCCTTACGTGCCGATCCCTGATCTGAGGAAGCAGTCCCTGAAGAACCAAAAAACTGCCATTAGCTCTTTGAGATTTGAAGAACTGTCCAACATCTGGTAGTTCCATAATCCTTGAAGCAAGGTCTCCCCAACATGAGCCCCCACCCCCTCGGGCTGGCATCTGTGGTGATTATAAGGGGATCTTCGATCCTCCATGGCACCCCCTGCTCCAGGTTTTCTATCGAAAGCCACCATTCCAGTGTCCGGCAGGTCTGTGCTGATATTACCAGGCTGACGTCCAGGCTCTCTACTTCTCCTGACCAGTTGTTCAAGATCTCCTCCTGAAGGGCCCTGGAATGAATCTGGGCCTACTGGACTGCTGGCATGCACGCAGTTAAGGTTCCCAGTACTGACATTGCTTTCCTCAAAGATACTCCTGGATTGATCATCAGGGTGTGAACTACTGACCTTACTTTCTGAACTTTCTCCGGAGTCAGGAAGGATTTCTGTACCGTCGAATCCAGCAAGATTTCCAGAAACCGTTGCCTTTTTTCTGGAATCAATCTTGACTTCTCCTCGTTCAGTATCCAGCCCAGGGTTGCCAGAATTTCTCTCACCTGTTGGACCTGGAAAAAGCATTCCCGATGAGATTTTGCCACAATTAAAAAATCGTCCAGGTAAGGGACAAATAGAATATCCCTTTCCCTGATATGTGCTGCCATTTCCGACACTAGCCGTCAGAATATTCTCGGAGCCATGGAGATTCCAAACGGGAGTACCTGGAATTGGAAGTGTCTCAGTTCCCCCTGGAATCTTAAGGCCACCCTGAGGTATTTCTGGTGTCCTGAAAAAATCGGAAGGTGATAATAGGCGTCTTTGACATCCAAAACAGCCATAAAACAGTCTTTGTACAGAAGCTGGGTTACCGTTTTCACCGTCTCCATTTTGAACCGCTGATACACCAGGTATTTGTTTAAGGATTTCAGATTTATGATAGTCCTGAATTCCCCACTTGGTTTCTTCACCAAGAATAGAGTGGAATAATAGCCTCTGCCTTTCTCTTCCTCTGGACACTGAATGAGAGCCCCTTTTGAAGAAGCTTCATCACCTCTTTTTCGAGCGCTGTTTGAGTCGTATGGTCTACTTGCGTTATTTTGAAGTGCTCCGGGGAACCCTCTGAAATTCTATTCTGAACCCTTCTTTTAGTGAGCTCAGGATCCAGGAGCTGCTTGATATTTTGGACCAAGCTGGGAGGAAAAATTGAAGCCTTCCTCCCACCCTGGCGTCATTGGGAGCTGTCTTTTTAGGGGGCTCTCTAGACTGATTTTTAAACAAGAGACCCTTGGATCGGGAAAATTTCCATCTGTCATTTCTATTTGTCGGGCTCCTATTTCTGTCTCTGGTGTATTTATTCCCTTGGGAAAAACGGTCCCGCTTGCGAAAGGAAGACTGAAAGGAGGATGGAAATCCTTTCTTTCTGTCTCCTGCTTTTTCTAGAATATCATCTAGAGAGGAGCCAAACAAATATTTCCCTTCGCATGGAAGACCGCACAGTCGGTTCTTAGATGCCACGTCCCCTGACCAACTCTTGAGCTAAATAGCCCTACGGGCGGAGTTAGCCATGGATGAGGCCCTAGCGGACAAGCGTACCGCATCCGCCGAGGCATCGGCCAAAAAATCAGCCGCTTTCCAATAGACTCGACTGACTCCAGCAATTTATCCCTTGGTGTCTTATCCCGGATCTGAGCCTCTAACTGTTTGATCCACAGAATCTGGGCCCTAGCCGTACAGGTGGAGGCTATGTTCGGCTTAAAAGATGCACCAATAGACTCCCATGTTCTTTTCAAAAGGTGTCCGCTTTCCTATCCATAGGATCTTTTAGATTCCCAGGTCATCAAAGGGTAGGGAAGTTTTCCTTGATACTTTTGCGATGGGTACATCTATTTTAGGGGCTTTATCCCATACGGAACACTCTCCCTCTTCAAATGGGTACTTTCTCTTAACCATGGATGGAATAAAACTTCTTTTGTCTGGATGTCTCCATTCCCTATTCATCATGGCCTCTACATTTTTATGAATAAAAAGGCTCTTTTTTTCCTGGTCTGTAATCCACCGAACATTATGTCCTGTATAGAGCGGACCTCTTTAGCTTCCTCTAGATTCATGGTCGCCCTTACCGCCTTAATCAACTGGTCTACATCTTGTACTGGAAAAAAAGGCCTGCCACTATCCACCTCATCTGAGGATGATGTCCCGAATTTCTCTCTCCACTCTCTAGCCCCTCTTCTGCACTAGAGATGTCAGACAATTCCATGGATCCTGACGTGCCATCTTTAACACTCCTCCGCCTACGTTCCTTACTTGTCAAGGCGCTTAGCTCTTCCCTAATCATCTTCTTCATGCATTTAACCATACTGGGAGATTCCTCAGCTAGGGTACTTTCAATGCAAGTCTTACATAATGGTTTGGTGTACGAGGCATCAAGTCTGGCTTTACAAATACCACATTCTTTGTGACGTGCTTTTGTAGTGGCCTTTTTCGGTTTATCGCTTCCTCCCTGGAATTTTTAATAACATACGATCAGGGATTTAAAGAAGATAAAAGCGAGTTACTTACATAACTTCAGACCCATACCAATCATACCGTAGGTGCTGGGGTAACTGGGTCCCTGGGGTTCTCTCCAGAGCTTTCCATACTGGAAGACCTCCCCTAGCCCCCTGGATCTGGAAGGTCACTGCAAAGATCCCAGGGGGAGGCTGGCTGGTTCAAGGTTGTGCAAGGCAGGCAGAGCAGAGCAGAGCAGAGCAGGATACCTGGTCAGAGTGGGCTGTGACACAGAGCAACAAGGCAAGATACCAGGAGGAGTGCTTGAACAGGGCCCCACAACGCTGAACGCTGTGCCCTGTGTACCGAGCGCTTTATTTTTGAATTTGCCGCGCTCCGGCTAAGCTCCGCCCCCCCCCCCGTACGTCACCCGGCTACTTCCGGGTTGCGGCTTCCCTGCCGCGCGGCAGCAAGGCCGCGGCCGTGCTCCCTCCCGCAGACCGCCCGACCGGCAGAGCAGTAAGTAGGGAAGGGAGTGGTGGGAGGGGAGAAACTGCCTCCGATGTTTCTTCGCAGTGTGCGTAGCGGGGACATCACCCGGCGCACACCTCCAGCCAGCCCCAAATCCGCATAAGGGAGAAACTACTCCCCAGAAAATAACAAATCTGTAGTTGTCCTTCCTAGGACAGGAAACCACTGAGGAGGAGGGGCATCTTTGAAGAACTTATACCTGTGGTTTCCTGTCCTGGGAGGAGGATCCCTCTCTCCTGGTGCTGTCATTGGACGAAGGGATAAATACCATTTACATTAATACTAATTATGGGCAAGATTGGCTACACCGTGCACCGTCTGGCGCTATGAGATGTTGGAAGACCACTGAACAGTGGATATATATATTCTATCGCCTGAATGTTGATACTTTAGGTGATTATGCTGTAATGTTTTAAGATAAATGTAATTGCATTGTACTATGGGCTACAATAGATTGTATGTTTGTGGTCGGCTCGGCTATCAGAAAGGTGTACCTAACCTATCTAACCCTATCTACAATAAGCAGTAGAGTTGTGCCATAACTGCTGCTGTAGGGCAGCCTAAAGAGGGCCACCCTAATATGAAATGACTGATAAGATGGTGTGGGTGGGTGGGTGAAATCAGCTGAATCGGCGTCAGCCTGGGCCCACAGGTGCCTATAAATAGCCTAGCAAACAGCCAGCCTAGGCCCACAGGTGCATGTAGACAGCCTCGTAATCAGCCTCCCCTCCCACAAACACAGCACTACTTGCTAATACAAGTCTAATCACTTGCTATGTCTAATCACTAGTTATGTATCTCAAAATTACAAGACCAAGGATGATGTTGTTATCGTTTGGTTCCTAATGATGTACATTCTATGATGTCTTACTCATTATTTTCAGCAAGATTTGATAAAAAAAATATATATATTGACAATATCATTTTCATCTGGGACAACAACATCAACACCCTTAAAAACTTTATAGATTCTGTTAATGGTAATGCCTGGGGCCTTACATTCATACTGGAATACAGGCCCCCTGAGGCTGTTTTCCTAGACATTCATCTTATCTCCCAAAATAATGAAATCACTACAAAGACTCATTTTAAAAAGGTTGATTCAAACAGCTATTTAGATTTCAAGAGCTGTCATCACTAAAAATGGCTAAAAAACATTCCCTACAGACAGATGAAAAGGGTCAGGAGAAATTGCTCTGAAGAGTCCACTTGCAAACAACAACTGATGACTCTCTCAGCTCGCTTTTGTGAGAAAGGCTATCCCAAAAAGCTGATCAAAGACTCCCTTGAGAAAGCCCTTAGTGTTAATCAAAAAGAGTCTCTAAAAAAGAGACGACTGACATCAGGGCTACACCACTTGACAACAGTACATCCCAGTTCAGAACAAACCTTATCACCAGATATAATTCCAGACACCGATATCAGACAGATACTGACCAAACATTGGAGTGTGTTACTAAAAGATCCAATACTCAAAAACAAACTTCCTCGTCTCCCAATGGTCACCTATCTGCGCGCCAAAACTCTTAAAAATATGATCGCACCATCTTGCCCCCGCCTTTCTCCTAAAACCGTAAGCATCCCATTTCCTCCAACTAAACTCAGGGACAAGGACAAAGTAGGGTCCTTTAAATGCAATGTGGAGAGGTGCATGTGTTGCTCCATCATCTCACATAGGGTGAAAAACTTTCAGAGTACCTCCACGAAAGAAACGTTTCCTCCTGAAAAAAAAAATGAATTGTGAATCCAGCAATGTCATATATCTCCTACACTGTCCATGTGACCTGCAATATTTGGGTAGAACCACCCAATCCCTCTGAGAATGTCTAAATAAACACCGATCAAATATTAAACGTAAGATCCTTACCCATAGCGTTTCCAAACATTTTTCCATCTACCATAACGGTGATTCATCTTTACTTAGGGTGACCTCCATACATATATATATATATATATATATAGTAGTTCAAAAATTGCAAGGCAGCACTCCAATCTTCAAAAAAATTCCAGTGTTTATTCAGCCCAGTGTGGCAACGTTTCAATTGTTCACTACAATCTTTCTCAAGCCATACCAAATAAAGTGCTCAGTGCAATATATATAGTCAAGTCACATGATCATCAATTAATTAGTGATAAAAACATGATTACAATAAAATGTAAATTTGTAATACTAAAGTGCAAAAAGTGCCAAATGTGCAAATTACATAAACAAATACATGTGAAAAAATATCCATGTTCCATATGATACAATTTTCTGATAGTGTAAACATTAAAAACAGTTAATTGACTTGAAACCCACAGGTGTATAAGATAAATAATAATCATAATAGAAGGGAGACAATCTCACAGAAGCGGAATCACCATAGGATCCTGGACGGCGTCTCACGGAGTACAGCGCGCATGCGCGAGATTCACAAATCTCGCGAGCATCCCCATACATCAGATCCAGTGTCCCTAACAAAGATGGCGTTCACGGGCTTCATGTCATCTCTGCGGCTGCGCGGACTTCATCAAGTCTCGCAAACATTACATTTCAAGCACACCAGTCCGGACCATATCTAATATGGCAACCCCGGCATCTCAGGTGTAGTGCGCATGTCCTGTGTATCACAACTCCGTATCCACAACTCAATGTAAACATCCAACATACCCTGAGGATATTATAATGGAGGCATAGGATTGTCCAAGAATCGGACTCATCACAGCATCCATATATCACCATGGGTCATACATACTTCAGGCTCCCCATTTTAGGTGTATGATGCAAATGATGAGTCCATCCGAGAGAACGGACTCGCCATATCATGCCAACAACCTTGGGGCAATTCATACATAACATCCAACACCACTAGGTGAACCGGTCAGTAAGGGATACATGAAGTGACCTATCACAGTCCTCATGTAAAAACCCCTACCTCCAGTCCCCTATTGTTAGGTGATTTGACTCATATCACTCATTATCACGGAGTGTTCAAAAAAACAAATAAAATATGATTAAGCGGCAGAGAAAACATGAATCCCATGACATCTAGTAATAATCTTTTTAAACATAATTTTTCACAATTCAGAATCCATCTGGTCCCATGGATAAACTTCCCTCTGTGAGAATGTCCCTTGCTTGAAAAAATCTGTAAAGAATATAAGAGAAATAACACACAATTAATAAGTGTTTGAACAGTAAAAGAAATTTTTCTCCATATATAAAAAATCCTTTTAAAATAAAAAGCTCTTTTCTAGAAAGAGAAAGCCACTGAACACTTCATTTAGTCTCCCTCCCAGGTATAGATAGGGCGAGAATACACCACAGGGCAAAACAACGCACAGCATCCTATGTCACACGGAAATCAACATTGAGTCCCCTAGGTTTAAGGGTTCCCAGTGTGTAGATCCAATATAGTTCTTTATTTTTTAAAAGCTTCACCCTATCTCCCCCTCTTCGTGTCAAAGGGATGTGATCTATAACTCTAAATTTTAGATCCCTTTCCGTGTGTCCTGCCTCCTTAAAATGCCTCGAGACTGGGAGGTCCATTTTTGTTTTCTAATGGAAAACCGATGCTGATTAATCCTGGTTTTTACATCCCAGGTCGTTTCTCCCACATAACATAAGGCACATGGACATGTAAGCATGTACACTACATATGTGGAATCACATGTCAATAAGGCTCTGATTTTGACCTCTCTACCTGTAGATGGGTTCAAAATGTATTTCCTCTGATCAATAATGGACAATTTACACAATTGTAACATGGATAACATCCAGTTTTCTGACAACCGAAAAGGCCTCCTTCCCTGACTTTTGAAGGTCCAACATCAGACCTGACTAATTTGTCCCCAAGGTTATTACTTCTCGATACGAGAGCAATGGGGGTGTTTGAAACTCCTGAATCTGGGGAAACTTGATGTCAAAATACCCCAATGTTTCCTAATCACCTTTGCTATATTATTGCTTTCGCTACTATATTCTGATATGAACGGAATCCTTTGAGTTTTTCTTTTGGTGTTTTTCCTCTTTCATTACTGATTTTTTTTAAACTTTGGTCAATCAATCCCCTAGGGTACCCTCTTGCCCGGAACTTGGCACCCATCTGGTCAAATCTCTGTCTCTTCACCTCTACATCCTCCACAATCCTGTCAACTCTCACCAACTGGCTGTAGGGTAGGGATTTCACCATCGAGGGGGGATGGTTGCTTTCAAACCTTAATAATGTGTTTTTATCTGTCTTTTTGACAAAAAGATCACTAACCAAACACCCCTCCTTGATAGAAATCTCCGTGTCCAAAAACTGTATTTTTTCAGATGAATGTGTCAATGTAAATTTTACCGTGGGATCCACATCATTTAAGAATAGGTGGAATGCCTGGAGGTCCAACGCCGCGCCCACCCACACCAGAAAAATATCATCTATATAACGCCACCACCCCAGCACGTGGCTGAAGTGGTGGCTCCTGTACACAAATGTGTCCTCCAGGTGAGTCATATAGATATTAGCGTAGGTGGGCGCCACGTTGGACCCCATGGCAGTCCCACGCAACTGTACATACCAACCATCTCTAAACAAAAAATAGTTTCGTGTCAGTATAAACTGGAGTAAATCAATCAAAAATTGTTTGCACTCGGACGTGAAGTTGCTGTTGACCAAACATTTCTCCACTGCTGCTATACCTCGTGTATGGTCTATAGAGGTATATAAGCTGCTGACATCAAAAGATGCCAACAGAGCCCCTTTCGGTATTTGTACCCCTTAATCCTATCCAAAAATCAGCGGTATCTCGCACGTATGACTTGGCATTAATTGCATACTTCCTCAGTATCTTGTCAAGGAAAATCGCCACATTACAAAACAAAGAATCCCTCCCAGACACTATAGGGCGTCCGGGGGTTCCTTAAATCCTTGTGGATCTTGGGCAAGGTGTACAGGATGGGTGTAACAGGTTTATCACAATATAAAAACTTGAAGAGCCTGTCATCAATAATCCCGGCATTGCGGGCTTCACTTAAAATGGCCTTAAGTTCCTTCAAAAAAATAAATTTTGGATCCTGTGCCACCCTCCTATACACCTGTTGATCCATCAGTTGTCTCTCAATTTCCTGAATATAGGCCACAGTGTCCATGACCACAATCCCACCACCCTTATCGGCTGATTTGATGGTGAGATTGTGGTCCCTGGACAAAGAATCCAAAGCTCGAATTTCACCTGAGGTAATATTAGCCCTCCTTAAAGGGACATTATAGGAGCACTCTTTTACAGCTTCCAAATCCCGTTTGACCGCTGATTGAAATGCCTCAATTGCTGGATTATTAACTATAGGTAAAAAGTCACTTTTTAGAAAAAGTCCAACATTTGACAGGCTCAATTCAGTAGCAGACTCTCTGGATTACACCAATGGCTATATTTATACTTGGCAAAATGACATGAAGAAAGCCCGACGGCCGGGCAATGATAAGAGAAATCAGAACATCGGTACACCAAAAAGGACGACAGGTGGTGACCAGTTGTATTTTACAGAGTCTGATGATAAGAATATGTTCTTATGCTATCCTTTTCCTAGACAAATCTCCAGGACCGTCCATATCAGAAGGGGAGGTCGGCGCCAACATAGAAGGAGAAAAAGGGAAACCATCCAGACCTCAGAGGAACAGACAGACCCAGAAAAAGAGGATATTGTGGTAAATATTTCCTCTATTACCTTAGATCCAGAACAACAACTAGTCCTTAATAAGGGTTTATCGTTTTGTCCATCCAAAAGAACTGATTGGTTTAACACAGAAATTGACATTCAAAGGTTTTTCCGTGCCATTAAACTGAAGATTACTTTTGCACAAAATGAGCGACGTGAGCAGCCCAGCAGAGAGTCTGCTACTGAATTGAGCCTGTCAAATGTTGGACTTTTTCTAAAAAGTGACTTTTTACCTATAGTTAATAATCCAGCAATTGAGGCATTTCAATCAGCGGTCAAACGGGATTTGGAAGCTGTAAAGAGTGCTCCTATAATGTCCCTTTAAGGAGGGCTAATATTACCTCAGGTGAAATTCGAGCTTTGGATTCTTTGTCCAGGGACCACAATCTCACCATCAAATCAGCCGATAAGGGTGGTGGGATTGTGGTCATGGACACTGTGGCCTATATTCAGGAAATTGAGAGACAACTGATGGATCAACAGGTGTATAGGAGGGTGGCACAGGATCCAAAATTTATTTTTTTGAAGGAACTTAAGGCCATTTTAAGTGAAGCCCGCAATGCCGGGATTATTGATGACAGGCTCTTCAAGTTTTTATATTGTGATAAACCTGTTACACCCATCCTGTACACCTTGCCCAAGATCCACAAGGATTTAAGGAACCCCCGGACGCCCTATAGTGTCTGGGAGGGATTCTTTGTTTTGTAATGTGGCGATTTTCCTTGACAAGATACTGAGGAAGTATGCAATTAATGCCAAGTCATACGTGCGAGATACCGCTGATTTTTGGATAGGATCAAGGGGGTACAAATACCGAAAGGGGCTCTGTTGGCATCTTTTGATGTCAGCAGCTTATATACCTCTATAGACCATACACGAGGTATAGCAGCAGTGGAGAAATGTTTGGTCAACAGCAACTTCACGTCCGAGTGCAAACAATTTTTGATTGATTTACTCCAGTTTATACTGACACGAAACTATTTTTTGTTTAGAGATGGTTGGTATGTACAGTTGCGTGGGACTGCCATGGGGTCCAACGTGGCGCCCACCTACGCTAATATCTATATGACTCACCTGGAGGACACATTTGTGTACAGGAGCCACCACTTCAGCCACGTGCTGGGGTGGTGGCGTTATATAGATGATATTTTTCTGGTGTGGGTGGGCGCGGCGTTGGACCTCCAGGCATTCCACCTATTCTTAAATGATGTGGATCCCACGGTAAAATTTACATTGACACATTCATCTGAAAAATACAGTTTTTGGATACGGAGATTTCTATCAAGGAGGGGTGTTTGGTTAGTGATCTTTTTGTCAAAAAGACAGATAAAAACACATTATTAAGGTTTGAAAGCAACCATCCCCTCGATGGTGAAATCCCTACCCTACAGCCAGTTGGTGAGAGTTGACAGGATTGTGGAGGATGTAGAGGTGAAGAGACAGAGATTTGACCAGATGGGTGCCAAGTTCCGGGCAAGAGGGTACCCTAGGGGATTGATTGACCAAAGTTTTAAAAAAATCAGTAATGAAAGAGGAAAAACACCAAAAGAAAAAACTCAAAGGATTCCGTTCATATCAGAATATAGTAGCGAAAGCAATAATATAGCAAAGGTGATTAGGAAACATTGGGGTATTTTGACATCAAGTTTCCCCCAGATTCAGGAGTTTCAAACACCCCCATTGCTCTCGTATCGAGAAGTAATAACCTTGGGGACAAATTAGTCAGGTCTGATGTTGGACCTTCAAAAGTCAGGGAAGGAGGCCTTTTCGGTTGTCAGAAAACTGGATGTTATCCATGTTACAATTGTGTAAATTGTCCATTATTGATCAGAGGAAATACATTTTTGAACCCATCTACAGGTAGAGAGGTCAAAATCAGAGCCTTATTGACATGTGATTCCACATATGTAGTGTACATGCTTACATGTCCATGTGCCTTATGTTATGTGGGAGAAACGACCTGGGATGTAAAAACCAGGATTAATCAGCATCGGTTTTCCATTAGAAAACAAAAAATGGACCTCCCAGTCTCGAGGCATTTTAAGGAGGCAGGACACACGGAAAGGATCTAAAATTTAGAGTTATAGATCACATCCCTTTGACACGAAGAGGGGGAGATAGGGTGAAGCTTTTAAAAAATAAAGAACTATATTGGATCTACACACTGGGAACCCTTAAACCTAGGGGACTCAATGTTGATTTCCGTGTGACATAGGATGCTGTGCGTTGTTTTGCCCTGTGGTGTATTCTCGCCCTATCTATACCTGGGAGGGAGACTAAATGAAGTGTTCAGTGGCTTTCTCTTTCTAGAAAAGAGCTTTTTATTTTAAAAGGATTTTTATATATGGAGAAAAATTTCTTTTACTGTTCAAACACTTATTAATTGTGTGTTATTTCTCTTATATTCTTTACAGATTTTTTCAAGCAAGGGACATTCTCACAGAGGGAAGTTTATCCATGGGACCAGATGGATTCTGAATTGTGAAAAATTATGTTTAAAAAGATTATTACTAGATGTCATGGGATTCATGTTTTCTCTGCCGCTTAATCATATTTTATTTGTTTTTTTGAACACTCCGTGATAATGAGTGATATGAGTCAAATCACCTAACAATAGGGGACTGGAGGTAGGGGTTTTTACATGAGGACTGTGATAGGTCACTTCATGTATCCCTTACTGACCGGTTCACCTAGTGGTGTTGGATGTTATGTATGAATTGCCCCAAGGTTGTTGGCATGATATGGCGAGTCCGTTCTCTCGGATGGACTCATCATTTGCATCATACACCTAAAATGGGGAGCCTGAAGTATGTATGACCCATGGTGATATATGGATGCTGTGATGAGTCCGATTCTTGGACAATCCTATGCCTCCATTATAATATCCTCAGGGTATGTTGGATGTTTACATTGAGTTGTGGATACGGAGTTGTGATACACAGGACATGCGCACTACACCTGAGATGCCGGGGTTGCCATATTAGATATGGTCCGGACTGGTGTGCTTGAAATGTAATGTTTGCGAGACTTGATGAAGTCCGCGCAGCCGCAGAGATGACATGAAGCCCGTGAACGCCATCTTTGTTAGGGACACTGGATCTGATGTATGGGGATGCTCGCGAGATTTGTGAATCTCGCGCATGCGCGCTGTACTCCGTGAGACGCCGTCCAGGATCCTATGGTGATTCCGCTTCTGTGAGATTGTCTCCCTTCTATTATGATTATTATTTATCTTATACACCTGTGGGTTTCAAGTCAATTAACTGTTTTTAATGTTTACACTATCAGAAAATTGTATCATATGGAACATGGATATTTTTTCACATGTATTTGTTTATGTAATTTGCACATTTGGCACTTTTTGCACTTTAGTATTACAAATTTACATTTTATTGTAATCATGTTTTTATCACTAATTAATTGATGATCATGTGACTTGACTATATATATTGCACTGAGCACTTTATTTGGTATGGCTTGAGAAAGATTGTAGTGAACAATTGAAACGTTGCCACACTGGGCTGAATAAACACTGGAATTTTTTTGAAGATTGGAGTGCTGCCTTGCAATTTTTGAACTACTATATTGAGGACTTGGTTGCTGGTCGTCGGCAGGTTTTGCACCCGTTATTTTAAAGTGTGCTGCTTTTTCACTTTTTACTTTATATATATATATATATATATAATCATAGAAAGGAACGCAGCACTCTTTCAGACGTAAAAAAAGCGGTGATTTATTCAGCACATGTGTCAGCAACGTTTCAGCTCTCTCACAGAGCCATTATCAAGCCAAGTGAACAAACATAACATAGTTGTGCATATATATACTCCTGTGCAGGAAGTCATTAGTCTCATATCCTGTGTAATTACATACAAGTGTGTATAAAAAAGGTGTGATCAGTCAAAATACAATTGATTGCAAAAAACGTGATTCTGTGCATAGACATCGTGTTCCCCAGCATGAGGTATCTTAAAACATATTCATTCGTGATACATAAAATTTATCTTCATATAAAAGTGTTCATCTTCATGTGAAGTCACACGATGCAGTGAAGTTAAAAACTCATGGCTTGTATCGCTTCATAAGCATATACAAAGAAAGGAACAACCTGCAGGGAAAAGGAGTCAAAACCATTACTTATGTGGGTTACCTTATGTTGTTTGTAAGGTCTTCATTCATGTAACTTGGCGTCCCTCATGTTCCACACTGCATGCACACGCCCCTCCAGCCGCGTCACCACCACAACCATGATGGGGCGTAACAAGGATGGAAGGGCATGCGCCCTGCGCAGCAAACACACTAGGAGCCATCTTGGGTAAGGGTACATTAGCGTCACGTTCACATGGCACCACGTCCCTCCAAGAAAAACGCAGGCGATAAAATCTATCAACACCACCATATAACTCACAACCCCTCTCACCAAACATCATAATCCCCACACGGGACAGTTAAACAATATTTATGTCGATCATGGATAGTGTATTCGGTAACCCAAATAAGTATAAGGGCCGACACCTTAATTACCCTGGTCAGCTCACATACTATAGTTCATTATAATAAAATATATAGATCATATCATTATTGCACAAACATTAGCCATATCACTTTATATAGCAACCAGAATTTTTCAAGGACTATCATTAGCAGCCTATAGAATCATAACGCCTATACTCATTAATTTACTTAATCATTCCTGCTGTAACCCTAAACTCCACATTTAACCCCTTTGGCATAAGTGTATCTAACCGGAAAATCCATCTTAACTCACTCTTTTTCAGTATCGATATTCTATCCCCCTCTTTTGGCATATTAATCTGTTCTAAAATCATAAACTTTAGATGCTGTTCCTTGTGTTTCTTCTCAAAAAAATGTTTTGACACCGGGAGATCTTTCCTCTGATCCCTAATGCTCTGTCTGTGGTTGTTGAGGCGTGTTTTCATTTCTGTGGTAGTTTCCCCCACGTATAATAGATTACAGGGGCACCACAGAACATAAACGACCCACGATGAGTCACAGGTAAGGTACTGTTTAATTTCAAAATATTCTTTTGTTAAAGGGTGTATAAATTGTCTGCCTTTCTGCATGTACCTGCAGTTTATACATCTCAGGCAGGGATAACTCCCTCTGCTTTGTGTTCCCAAAAAGGTCTGTCTCATCGGGGTTGATTTATAGGTATCAGTTTTGACTATCCTATCACCAATATTCCTACTTCGTCTATATGACATTAGTGGGGCATCCTGGAAGGCGGAGATCATCGGATATCCACCTTTCAGGACCACCCAATGTCTTCTGACAATCCGTTCTATTCTGGGACTGTAGACACTGTATGTAGATACAAAAGGCAATCTATCAGTATCCCTTTTTCGTTTATTCGTACGTATCGTGTCCCTTGATTGGGACTTGACTTTTGACATATGTTTATTTACCAAGGATTTGGGATAACCCCTTGAAGTAAAGGATCTTCCCATATCAGTCAAAGCTGTATTTAGATGCTCATCATCATCTACAATCCTTTTGATGCGGAGCATCTGACTATACGGCAGGGAATCTATCATTCTCTTAGGATGACCGCTGTTGTAATGCAGTAGAGTGTTTTTATCCGTTGCTTTAATATGTAAATCAGTATGAATCTGTCCATCTCTCACGTACACCTCTGTGTCCAAAAATTGGATCCTCTCAGTAGACGCAGTCATGGTAAATTTTATGTTCATGTCTATGTTATTGAGGAAATTATGGAATAATTCCAGATCATCTTTAGTACCAGTCCAGATGAGGAACACGTCATCAATGTACCTCCACCACTTCAGGACCTGGCTAAAGTGGGGAGATACATAGATAAGGCGCTCCTCAAGTGAACGGACAAAGATATTTGCATAAGTGGGCGCGACATTCGAGCCCATGGCCGCGCCCACACACTGCAAATAATATCTATCCTGAAAGCTGAAATAGTTGCAATACAGTGTCAGTTCCAGAAGATCCAAAAGAAACTTCCTGCATGTCACCGTATATGTAGAAGTTTCCAACATAGATGCCACTGCCTGTATACCTCTATTATGATCTATAGACGTATAGAGGGACACAATATCAAAAGACACTAAGGTACACCCTGTTGGTACCTGTGTCATAGTCAATTTATCCAAAAAATCACCTGTATCTTTAATATACGATTCCGCTCCCATTGCATATTGCCTCAATACTTTATCCAGAAATATAGAAATATTTGATAAAATAGAACCCCTGCCCGAAATAATCGGTCGTCCAGGCGGTCTATTTAAGCTTTTGTGAATTTTGGGCAGTATGTATATTAATGGTGTAACTGGTGTTTTAATTATCAAAAAATCTTTTAAATGTTGTTCAATAATCCCCTCTCTTACTGCCGTATCCAATAATGTAGCAATTCTGTTAGCGATATCAAATTTCGGATCTTTTTTCAATAACACATAAGTATTACCTGTTGTCAACTGACGTTCTATTTCATGAACATAATCCTGTGTATCCATAACCACGATCCCACCACCCTTATCAGCAGGCTTGATGGTGAGATCGTGGTTATGTGTAAGTCCCTCAAGGGCATGTAGTTCCTCAGTAGTGATGTTCGGATTCAATACAGGGTCACCCTGCACTTCTTGCCGTAATTTCCCAACATCACGCTTGATACATTCCATGAAAGTTTCCATGGAATGTGACCCTATAATTGGCATAAAGTCACTCTGTATCCACAAATTAAACTGTTGCAAAGTTAAAGGACCACCTTCCACAGTACTGCATATTTTCTCTGATGATCCAGTCGAGCTGGAGTCAAACCAAATCTTCAGCTTAATTGATCTGAAGAAGCGGTTCAAGTCCAGCTCCAACTGGAACCAATCAGTTTTATTTTGTGGACAAAAAGTCAATCCCTTATTTAAAACCTGTATTTCAGAAGGTGTTAGTTCATGTGAGGAGATATTTACCACTACATTATAATGTCCTATTTCTTCCGCTGTATCCTGGACGTCGCTTGTCTCTGTGGTCGCGGTAATTTGATTTTTCCTTGTTCGGTGGTGTTTACGTCCTCCGCTTCTTTTAAGTTTTGTCCATTCAAATTGCCGTCTCCTAAAAAAGGTTCCTCCCCCCTATGTTGATTGTTAAATTCTCCGCTTTGTTGCCGCATCTGTGTTTCATTACGTGTATCGTTCATTTTCTTATAGACCTTTTTGGGATATTGCTTCTCCATATTTTTATTATCCCAGTTATAGACACGTCCATTTTTATAATCCTGTTCATCCCGGTACCATTTTGTACGTTTAGTGTCCTCAAGTTCATGTCGCGTTTTACTCAAAAAACCTTGTTGTTTCTCCAGAAACGATGTTAAATCCTCTGCAGACATGTTAGATCTTAATGTTGTTTCCAACTCATGTACTTTCATTTTAGTTGCAACAAGATCCTTCTGCAAATACTCAATATTGAGCAGTATAGTGTCCAAAGCATATTTGTTTGAGATAGCTTCGAATTTCATCCGAAAATCCATATCATTGGTGAGCATATTAGGCTTTAACCGCGTTCTCATTCCTCTTGGGATGCGGTTACTCTTGTAATATTTCACAAGGGTTAATAAATGCAGCTCCAGGGATAATGTCTTTTTAGTAACTCCCTCATAGTCACGTTTCAAATTAATGACTGAAGGTGTATTCAAGAAGTTGGCTTCACCTTCTACTGCCGCAATAATCCTTTCCACATCCAGGTCACTATATGTAAAACCATGTGCATCTTGATTAGATGATGGAACCTCCATACCTGTTTGTAGGTCTTTCTTTCTGTAGACAAAAGTATTCCAGCTGGGTGCAACGCCTCTCAGGACTTTAAATATTCCAATACGATCAGGCAGCACTCCACTTTAACACACGGTGCACCGTGTGTTAAAGTGGAGTGCTGCCTGATCATATTGAGTATATATATATATATATATATATATATATATCGATATATAGTACAAAAAACAACGGCACTCCAGAGTTAAAAAAATACGAATCTTTTATTCACCCATGTGGAGCAACGTTTCGGCTCATCAATAGAGCCTTTCTCAAGCTTGAGAAAGCTCTATTAATGAGCCGAAAAGTTGCTCCACATGGGTGAATAAAAGATTCAAATTTTTTTTAACTCAGGAGTGCCGTCCTTTTCTCTACTATATATACGGGGTAAGAGGCTTTTTCACATTGGAGCGAGCACCCACTTGTTGTCAGTGCCGCAATTTTTCCTGTAGATATTTCTTATTTGGTTTTACCAATAGGTACATGCCATTATGAAAAAAATGTCTTTTTATATATCCACACACACAACAGTTTTTTAGATCTATTGCACTTTTATGATTTTATCTTTTTCATGGTCCCTTCCACCTCCAGTATGACAGTGGAACGCACTTGGGTCCCGCTTGCTGAGACACAGGACCCAAGTGCTCCATCCTCTAGGAGCATCCCACCTCCTGTGCCCCATCCACTGGAAGCCCGAGCGCGCTGAGGAGGCTGCGCTCCACGACCTGTGTTCCAAGGGCCGGAAGCAGAGTACATCGGAGCGATCTTCCTCAGTCCGGGCGTACCTATCATTAGCATATCTAGACTCCAGCACTTTTACTAGCACTATACAACCCCCGGGGTCCAGGTACCTACTATGAATAATCCAAACATTTGTATATCGCTTTTCTCCTGTCGGACTAAAAGCGCTCAAGAGCTCCAGCCACTAAGGGCACGCCCAAGAGGCCACCCTGCAGTGATAGGAAGTCTTGCCCAAGGACTACCTACTGAATAAGTACTGACCCTAGCCATAGTCTCCCATGTCAAAGGCAGAGCCCTTAACCAGTACACTATCCAGGCAGCTGCATTAGGGCTTTCTATTTCATTTCTACTATCTACAATCTGGAGTAAAACCGAAACGGAAGTAGTACCCTTGACCTTTGCGTTCCATATGCATTCCACTTACAGGAAGTGGACGGCAACATATCTATTTTGAAGATCATCGAAATTTTATTTACAATGTTATTGACCATCACTAGAGATGAGCGAACACCTGGATGTTCGGGTTAGAGAAGTTCGGCCGAACTTCCCGAAAATGTTCGGGTTCGGGATCCGAACTTTATCACGAACCAAATTGAAGTCAATGGGGACCCGAACTTTTGGGCACTTAAAATGCTGTAAAATAGTCCAGGAAAGGGCTAGAATGCTGCAAAAGGCAGAAAAATGTAGGTAAATGCCATGCAAACAAATGTGGATAGGGAAATGAATTAAAATAAAATAAAATAAATAAAAATTGACTAATATCAATTGGAGAGAGGTCCCATAGCAGAGAATCATGCGTCATATCACCCACCACTGGAGAAGGCCACTTTAAGTTATTTCGGCCCCAGCACCCAGACAGAGGAGAGAGGTCCCACAGCAAGGAATCATGCGTCATATCACCCACCACTGGAGAAGGCCACTTTCAGTTATTTCGGCCCCAGCACCCAGACAGAGGAGAGAGGTTCCACAGCAAGGAATCATGCGTCATATCACCCACCACTGGAGAAGGCCACTTTCAGTTATTTCGGCCCCAGCACAAGGACAGAGGAGAGAGGTCCCACAGCAAGGAATCATGTGTCATTTCACCCACCACTGGAAAAGGCCACTTTCAGTTATTTCGGCCCAGCACCCAGACCGAGGAGAGAGGTCCCACAGCAAGGAATCATGCGTTATTTCACCCACCACTAGAGAAGGCCACTTTCAGTTATTTAGGCCCCAGCACCCAGACAGAGGAGAGAGGTCCCAAAGCAAGGAATAAGGCGTCATATCACCCACCACTGGAGAAGGCCACTTTCAGTTATTTCGGCCCCACCACCCAGACAGAGGAGAGGTTCATTCAACTTTGGGTTGCACCGCAAGATCATGGTACAGTTAAAAAAATAAGGATTCAATAAAGAAGTCCCCCGGAGTACAAGAATACATGGTTGAGGGGAAGGCAGTTATAAATGTCCATTCTGCACAAGGGAGGCACAGGTCCTGTGGGATCCATGCCTGTTTCATTTTTATGAACGTCAGCTTGTCCACGTTGGCTGTGGACAGGCGGCTGCGTTTGTCAGTAATGACGCCCCCTGCCATGCTGAATACACATTCAGACAAAACGCTGGCCGCCGGGCAGGCCAGCACCTCCAAGGCATAAAATGCTAACTCTGGCCACGTGGACAATTTGGAGACCCAGAAGTTAAATGGGGCCGAACCATCAGTCAGTATGTGGAGGGGTGTGCAGACGTACTGTTCAACCATGTTAGTGAAATGCTGCCTCCTGTTAACACGTTCCGTATCAGGTGGTGATGCAGTTAGCTGTGGCGTGGAGACAAAACTTTTCCACATTTCTGCCATGCTAACCCTGCCCTCAGAGGAGCTGGCCGTGACACTGCTGCGTTGGCGACCTCTTGCTCCTCCTCTACCTTCGCCTTGGGCTTCCACCTGTTTCCCTGTGACATTTGGGAATGCTCTCAGGAGCGCGCCTACCAGCGTGCACTTGTACTCGCGCATCTTTCTATCAGGCTCCAGTGCTGGAAGTTAGGTGGGCCCATTGTCTTTGTACCGGGGATCCAGCAGGGTGGCAACCCAGTAGTCCGCACACGTTAAAATGTGGGCAACTCTGCTGTCGTTGTAGTCGCTCATGTGTGCCAGGCTCCCCAGAGGTAAGGACAAGCTGTCCTCTGTGGGAGGCGTATCGTAATGGTCCTCCGTATCCCCCCAGCCACGCACCAGTGATGGGCCTGAGCTGTGTCGGGTGCCACCCCGCTGTGAACCTGCTTCATCCTCATCCTCCTCCACCTCCTCCTCATCCTCCTCGTCCTCCAGTAGTGGGCCCTGGCTGGCCACATTTGTACCTGGCCTCTGCTGTTGCAAAAACCTCCCTCTGAGCCACTTCTAACAGATTGGCCTGAAAGTGCTAAAAATGACCCCTCATCCTCCTCCTCCTCCTCCTGGGCCACCTCCTCTTCCATCATCGCCCTAAGCGTTTTCTCAAGGAGACATAGAATTGGTATTGTAACGCTGATAACGGTGTCATCTCCACTGGCCATGTTGGTGGAGTACTCGAAACAGCGCAACAGGGCACACAGGTCTCGCATGGAGGCCCAATCATTGGTGGTAAAGTGGTGCTGTTCCGCAGTGCGACTGACGCGTGCGTGCTGCAGCTGAAACTCCACTATGGCCTGCTGCTGCTCGCACAGTCTCTCCAGCATGTGCAAGTTGGAGTTCCACCTGGTGGGCACGTCGCATATGAGGCGGTGATCTGAAAGGCCGAAGTTCTGCTGTAGCGCAGACAGGCGAGCAGTGGCAGGATGTGAACGCCGGAAGCGCGCACAGACGGCCCACACTTTATGGAGCAGCTTTGACATGTCGGGGTGGTTGTGAATGAACTTCTGCACCACCAAATTCAGCACATGCGCCAGGCAAGGGATGTGCGTGAAAACCGGCTAGTCCCAGAGCTGCGACGAGATTTCGCCCATTATCGCACACCACCAGGCAGGGCTTGAGGCCCACCAGCAGAAACCGCTCGTCGGTCTGTTTTTCAATACCCCGCCACAACTCCTGCGCGGTGTGGGGCCTGTCCCCCAAACATATGAGTTTCAGAATGGCCTGCTGATGTTTACCCCGTGCTGTGCTGAAGTTGGTGGTGAAGGTGTGTGGCTGACTGGATGAGCTGGTGAAAGCAGAGGAGGAGGAAGCCGAGTAGGAGAAGAAGGCTACAGGAAGCAAAGAATGATGCCCTGCGATCCTTGGCGGCGAAAGGACGTGCGCCAAGAAACTCTCCGCCTGGGGCCCAGCCCCCACTACATTTACCCAGTGTGCAGTTAGGGAGATATAGCGTCCCTGGCCGTGCTTACTGGTCCACGTATCTGTGGTTAGGTGGAACTTGCCACAGATGGCGTTGCGCAGTGCACACTTGATTTTATCGGATACTTGGTTGTGCAGGGAAGGCACGGCTGTCTTGGAGAAGTAGTGGCGGCTGGGAACAACATACTGTGGGACAGCTATGGACATCAGCTGTTTGAAGATGTCTGTGTCCACCAGCCTGAATGAGAGCATTTCAAAGGCCAGTAGTTTAGAAATGCTGGCATTCAGGCCCAGGGCTCGAGGGTGGCTAGGTGGGAATTTACGGTTTCTCTCCAAGATTTGTGAGATGGAGAGCTGAACGCTGCCGTGTTACATGGTGGAGATGCTTGGTGACGCAGGTGGGTTTGTCGGTGGCACATCCTCTGTTTGGTGGGTGGCAGGTGCCAACATTCCTCCCGAGGCGGAGGAAGAGGCCGAGGCAGCAGCAGAAGAGGGAGCAGGGGGATCCAGAGTGAGTTCCTTGCTTTTAAGGTGTTTACTCCACTGCAGTTCATGCTTTGCATGTAGATGCCTGATCATGCAGGTTGTGCTAAGGTTCAGAACGTTAATGCCTCGCTTCAGGCTCTGATGGCACAGCGTGCAAACCACTCGGGTCTTGTCGTCAGCACATTGTTTAAAGAAGTGCCATGCCAGGGAACTCCTTGAAGCTGCCTTTGGGGTGCTCGGTCCCTGGTGGTGGTGGCCAGTAGCAGGCGAACTCTCTTGGAGGCGGCTGTTCTGCTTTTGCCCCCTGCTCCCTCTTTTGCTACGTTGTTGGCTCAGTCTCACCACTGCCTCTTCCTCTGAACTATGAAAGTCAGTGGCACGACCTACATTCCATGTGGGGTCTAGGACCTTATCATCCCCTGCATCGTCTTCCGCACAGTCTTCCTCCCTGACCTCCTGTTCGGTCTGCACACTGCAGAAAGACGCAGCAGTTGGCACTTGTGTTTCGTCATCATCAGAGAAGTGCAGACTGCGATGAGATGGTATTCCCATGTCCTCATCATCAGGAAACATCAGTGGTTGTGCATCAGTGCATTCTATGTCTTCCACCACTGGGGAAGGGCTAGGTGGAATCCCTTGGGAAACCCTGCCAGCACAGTCTTCAAACAGCATAAGAGACTGCTGCATAACTTGAGGCTCAGACAGTTTCCCTGATATGCATGGGGGTGATGTGACAGACTGATGGGCTTGGTTTTCAGGCGCCACCTGTGCGCTTTCTGCAGAAGACTGGGTGGAAGATAATGTTGTGAACGTGCTGGATCCACTGTCGGCCACCCAATTGACTAGCGCCTGTACCTGCTCAGGCCTTACCATCCTTAGAACGGCATTGGGCCCCACCAAATATCGCGGTAAATTCTGGCGGGTACTGGAACCTGAGGTAGTTGGTTCACTAGGACGTGTGGCTGTGGCAGAATGGCCACGTCCTCTCCCAGCACCAGAGGGTACACTAACACCACCACGACCGCGTCCGCGTCCCTAACTAGAATTTTTCCTCATTGTTACCGTTCACCAAGCACCACAATAAGAAAACAAATATTTGGCCCAATGTATTGATTTTAAATTCAGGCCATTTTTTACAGGCACCTAACACTATCTTCCTATTTATTTATGTAGCGTATTACACTAATCCAGGCACAGCAGTAACCACTGATTTAGGGGAACATCTCTTTTAGGGCTAGTATTTAGGCCCTGGATGAAAGGTATCCTTTTATGGACAGATTTAAACTAGGCCTGCAACAGCTGCAACACCAGATTCAGGGTATTGCTATTTTGGCAATTGAATTTCACCCTAGAACAAAATATATGTTTTGGCGGACACTATTATAGTTTGCCAGCCAGAGCTGAAACCACTGATTTATGGTATTGCTATTTTGGCAATTGAATTTCACCCCAGAACAAAATATATGTTTTGGCGGACACTATTATAGTTTGCCAGCCAGAGCTGAAACCACTGATTTATGGTATTGCTATTTTGGCAATTAAATTTCACTCCAGAACAAAATATATCCTTTGCAGGACACTATGAAACTTGGCCAGCCACAGTTGAAACCACTGAGTTATGGTATTGCTATTTTGGCAATTGAATTTCACTCCAGAACAAAATATATGTTTTGGCGGACACTATTATAGTTTTCCAGCCAGAGCTGAAACCACTGATTTATGGTATTGCTATTTTGGCAATTGAATTTCACCCCAGAACAAAATATATCCATTGCAGTACACTATGAAACTTGGCCAGCCACAGTTGAAACCACTGATTTATGGTATTGCTATTTTGGCAATTGAATTTCACTCCAGAACAAAATATATGTTTTGGCGGACACTATTATAGTTTGCCAGCCAGAGCTGAAACCACTGATTTATGGTATTGCTATTTTGGCAATTGAATTTCACCCCAGAATAAAATATATGTTTTGGCGGACACTATTATAGTTTGCCAGCCAGAGCTGAAACCACTGATTTATGGTATTGCTATTTTGGCAATTAAATTTCACTCCAGAACAAAATATATCCTTTGCAGGACACTATGAAACTTGGCCAGCCACAGTTGAAACCACTGAGTTATGGTTTTGCTATTTTGGCAATTGAATTTCACTCCAGAACAAAATATATATTTTGGCGGACACTATTATAGTTTTCCAGCCAGAGCTGAAACCACTGATTTATGGTATTGCTATTTTGGCAATTGAATTTCACCCCAGAACAAAATATATCCATTGCAGTACACTATGAAACTTGGCCAGCCACAGTTGAAACCACTGATTTATGGTATTGCTATTTTGGCAATTGAATTTCACTCCAGAACAAAATATATGTTTTGGCGGACACTATTATAGTTTGCCAGCCAGAGCTGAAACCACTGATTTATGGTATTGCTATTTTGGCAATTGAATTTCACCCCAGAATAAAATATATGTTTTGGCGGACACTATTATAGTTTGCCAGCCAGAGCTGAAACCACTGATTTATGGTATTGCTATTTTGGCAATTAAATTTCACTCCAGAACAAAATATATCCTTTGCAGGACACTATGAAACTTGGCCAGCCACAGTTGAAACCACTGAGTTATGGTATTGCTATTTTGGCAATTGAATTTCACTCCAGAACAAAATATATGTTTTGGCGGACACTATTATAGTTTTCCAGCCAGAGCTGAAACCACTGATTTATGGTATTGCTATTTTGGCAATTGAATTTCACCCCAGAACAAAATATATCCTTTGCAGTACACTATGAAACTTGGCCAGCCACAGTTGAAACCACTGATTTATGGTATTGCTATTTTGGCAATTGAATTTCACTCCAGAACAAAATATATGTTTTGGCGGACACTATTATAGTTTGCCAGCCAGAGCTGAAACCACTGATTTATGGTATTGCTATTTTGGCAATTGAATTTCACCCCAGAATAAAATATATGTTTTGGCGGACACTATTATAGTTTGCCAGCCAGAGCTGAAACCACTGATTTATGGTATTGCTATTTTGGCAATTGAATTTCACCCCAGAACAAAATATACCCTGTTACGGACAGATTTAAACTAGGCCTGCAACAGCTGGAACACCAGATTCAGGGTATTGCTATTTTGGCAATTGCATTTCACCCCAGAACAAAATATATGATTTGCAGGACACTATGAAACTTGGCCAGCCACAGCTGAAACCACTGATTTATGGTATTGCTATTTTGGCCATTGAATTTCTCCCCAGAACAAAATATATGTTTTGGCGGACACTATTATAGTTTTTCAGCCAGAGCTGAAACCACTGATTTATGGTATTGCTATTTTGGCAATTGAATTTCACCCCAGAACAAAATATATGTTTTGGCGGACACTATTATAGTTTGCCAGCCAGTGCTGGGACACGAGATTTAGGGGATTGCTATTTTGTCAATTGAATTTCACCCCAGAACAAAATATATGTTTTTGGCGGACACTATTATAGTTTGCCAGCCACAGCTGTGACACCAGATTTATGGTATTGCTATTTTGGCAATTGAATTTCACCCCAGAACAAAATGTATGTTTTAGCGGACACTATTATAGTTTGCTAGCCAGTGCTGGGACACCAGATTTAGGGGATTGCTATTTTGGCAATTGAATTTCACCACAGAAAATAATCTATCCTTTGCCAAACAGCAGACAGTATTATACTTGGCCAGCCAAAGCTGGAAAACCAGATTTAGGGGATTGGTATTTTGGCAATTGTATTTAACCCCTTAATAAAATATAGAAATTGCTATCCTGAGTTACTAGGGGTGACAAATAGCACAGCCAAGCCCCTGAAATAGGATATAGCAAAAAAAAAAACTAGTATTGATGGATTGAAGGACTTGGTGGCAGCTTGTTCTGGTGCACCACAAGTCACAAAATGGCCGCCGATCACCCCAGAAAATAAGTGACAGAAAAACGCTCTGTGCAGCCTAAAAACCAGTGAGCAAGTAACTAGCAGAAGTTCAATCATTCACAGCTGTAGATCGATCACTTCATTAGGTGCTTTTGCAGACTTTTCCCTGCCTAATCAGCCCTTCAGAAAGAGGGAAGAAATCGCCGAACAACGAACCTGAACCTGAACTTTTTTGAAAATGTTCGGGTCCGGGTCCCGAACACCCCAAAATTCGGTACGAACCCGAACTATGCTCGAACTGTTCACTTAACACTAACAATCTTCTCAACCTGTATTTAATATACATTGTTTATAAGGATATCCCTCCATATTTTGATCATCCTTGGACATTTTTGGTGAACACCCATAGGAAGTGACATCACCATTTAGTTCCTCCCCACCATGTGCAAGACTCAAACCATGGACTACTATAAATACCTACATGTATGTATACCCCTTATGTTTGTCCTATGTTATTGCTCCGAAAGAAGGGGGTGCACTGTATAGCCCCCGAAATGCGTTGAGTCTCGATTCTAATAAAAGGGAAGTTTCCAGACGTACCCACAAGGTGAATGCAGCCTCTTCATGTGATTTTACATGCGATCCTGGCGGGGGAGTTAAGCCTATGGGTGTCTTGAGTTTATCCCATAGACTATCTCCCATCGTAAAGTAAGCCATAACGCAGATTTTTGGTCTTACTTTCTTTTGAAAGCCTGTGATTAACACTCTTTTTGGGGGGCGAGGGTCTCCTCCTCCCCCCCCCCTTCTTTCCTCTTCAGCAGGTCAGATGAAAGCCAGTTCCGAGGAATTAAGAGTCAGGCCGCTATCAGCAATTTCGTAAATACAAAAGGAATCCCGCAAGAGGCATGGGAAGGAGGCAGGTTTAGAAGGGCTAGTTGAGCCGAAGACAAGAACGATGTTTTGCATACCAGATTAACGGTCTTAAAGATTTCCGTCCACCATTTATGAATTTGTGAACAGGACCACCACACCGCCAGCAAACATCTGATCTCGTTACATCATATCTACAAGTAACATCAGAACTTCTGTACCACCTTGTGAGGATTTTATATGCGTTTTCCTGTATTCTCATGCATCTGGAAGAAGTGTGAGGCTCTATAAAAAGCCGATACATGTCTCCCAGGGAGAACGAAATACCCAAATCTTTTTCCCAATAGCCAATAAAGGCTGGTTTTGGCATGAGAATAGGGGAATTAAGTCTTTTATATAGTTGCGAAATTGGCTTCCTTGGAGGGGCTTCAGAACTAATCAGGCTTTCAAACCATGTAAGGGGCCTGAGCAGAGCTTGGTGAGGAATGTGCTTGGCAATGCATGAGCGGAGAAAAGATATCAAGGAAGGAAATGGTTTTGTTTCATGGAGTACAGAGTGCATAGAATCTCTGTCTCTAACCTCGCCTTCCTCATCAAATAATGAGAGAACAAGAGTTCTTGAGTCGCGGATCAAAGTCTGGAGACTTTGCCTCAGTTCGATCGGCGCAAGGCCAATTAGATCTCTCACTTGTATCAAGGGCGAAAGAAGTGGAATACCCCAGGCCAGTTTTGAAACTTCTTCCAAGCCTCAAGGGTAGCTTTAATTGTAGGGCTAGCATTTTTCGAGGTGAGGAGGTCGGTTTGGTTACCAGTGCACTTACATCAATCTTGACAGGATTCGTCTCCAGGTGGAGAGGAATTGTTTTTTGGAATGCTTTCTCCATCGCAACTACGTTGTCGAATAAACAGAAGACTGGCCGATTCTCTCCTGTCTTAGGCAACACTTAATTGAGTAATCATGGAAAGTCAAAAGAAAGTTGTCCACTAACTCCATAAAGGCCTTTCCGGTGCGGGTTAACTACAAATATGGTAAGTCATTACAAGTACTGCCCCCAATTATCAGATCAAATTGTCCCAATTCTTCAATCTGTTTCCTGGTTATATTCTGTATGTCGCCCACATTTACAATCTCCCCTGGATGGCGTACCCATCCTATCGTAATGGCGTCCTCACACACCTCTAATGATATATATTTTTCAACGTTGATTCTAAGCTTTTTCCATGATGACTGGGAACTTGTGATGTTTTCTTGACGAACAGACGAGGGGCTGGTAGGGTTTTAATCTTGATGAACTTCACGACTCTTCTGGGCTCAAAGTAATCTTGAAGCTTCTCATTGTCTGTAGCTACTAGAGGCCTGTTCATGCCAGGCAGGTTCCCACAGAAGTATCTGGCTCGATTAGCAGCCGATACCGCACTTGCATCAATCTTAACAGGATTCGTCTCCAGGTGGAGAGAAATTGTTTTTTGGAATGCTTTCTACATCTCAACCATGTGGTCGAATAAACAAAAGACTGAAAGATTCTCTCCTGTCTTAGGCAACACTCGATTAAGAGAAAGTAAACTTAAATTTGCCAATATAATATCCCAATCTCTAAGGGAAATTGCCAGACAATTAATTTGCCAAGCCTTTTGTGCCGGAAAATGTGTATTATTAAATCATGTTTTAAGCAACACATTATAAAGTTAAGAAATTTTAACCTTCTGTTCTGTCCCATATTCCTAAAATAAATAGACAAAGCGGCCGCTCTGTGGCCTCCTGATGCTGCTGCCACCTCCGCAATCTCTCGTTGCCATGCCACTCTGTGGCCTCCTCATGCTGCTGCCACCTCCACACTCTGTCATTGTACTACTCTGTGGCCTCCTCCTGATACTGCTGCCACATCCAAACTCTGTCATTGGGCCACTCTGTGGTCTCCTAATGCTGCTTCCACTTCATCACTATGTCATAGGGCCACTCTCTGGACTTCTCATGCTGTTCCCACCCTCCCCACTTCATGATTGGTCCACTATTTAGTCTTTTTGGCTTGGCTGACATCATCATTTATTTGACCCTTCTTCTGATCTGTCAGAAGGAAGGAAAAATGAGACGCACAATGGATCCTCTCTGTATAGCAGCTGTAAGGCCTGTTTAGTCCCATCAGAATTGGGTTGTGATTTGGTAGCCAAAAGCAGGAGTGGATATAAAGCACAGAAGACATGCAAATATTCAGTTCATGTGTCATCTCTGTTTTGGATCCACTTCTGTTTTTTGGCATTAGCAATACTGATGGATTACTGACCAAATGCTGACCGAGTGAAGGCAAATGCTCAACAGACAGGATCTGTTTTTTGGGGGGTTATAGTTCTGATGGATCAGAGGAAGGGCAAAATAATCTGTGACGTCAAGCCAAACTTACTGCTGACACCCTCTCCACTCTGTCGGGGGGGGGCTCTACTTTTATAAGCATTTAATAGAACAGGTTTTGTTTGCATCTATGTGAAATCAGCTGATGACGGTGTAAAAGGAGTGAGCTTCTTCTTGACACTAACATTGACCTGTAAGGCTGAGTTCATACTTGAGTTATTTGGTCGTTTCGGACCCGTGACTGCCAAATAAGTGAAGTGTGCAGTGATTCTAAGAGCGACGCATGTCATCTACATGTAATACGGACTCACAGTATTATTTCCCTACTAAAGCAGACTCCCTATGCGTGTTACTGCAAGGCACAGTGTTCTACACCATTGTTTTTCAACCACTGTGCCGCGGCGCACTAGTGTGCCGTGAGATATTTTCTGGTGTGCCGTGGGAAATAATCCAATTTCATCTAATTGGTCTAAAAAATATTTGTGAGACGAATTACCGCATGTTCCGGACTATAAATAGCTCCGGTGTCGCTGTCCTGTTACAGGACAGTGGCTTTCTGGAGGAGACATGCGCAGTAGAGCGCCAAGTGACGGACATCGGCTTTCTGGAGGAGACATGCGCAGTAGAGCGCCAAGTAACAGTGACACAGGAGTAAATGGAGGAGCATATATGGCAACAGTGATGGACAAGTTTTTGAAAAGGAAAGATGCTGAACTGGACCCTGAACAAAATACGGAGCCAGATGAGAGCCCAAGCATGAGTGGGGATCAAAAGAAAGCAAACACGGTTAGCTCAAGCAAAGTCTCTGGTGCAAGGCAATATAGCAAAAGCTATATTTCATTTGGATTTACTTTCACCGGAGATGCAATGAAACCGACTCTGCTGTGCTTGGTGTGTGGTGAAAAGCTATCTAACAGTGCTATGGTCCCAAGTAAACTTAAATGCCATCTCCAAACAAAACACCCTTCGCTTCAAAACAAGAATGCGGATTTTGTTCGCCTGCGTGAACACACTGAGAAACAGGCAACTTTCATGAGAAAAACCACAAATGTAAATGAAACAGTAATTATAAAATAATTTCTTTGTGTTTATTTGATTCCTATTCAAGACACTTTGACAAGAATTACTTTATATAGTCAATATAGGCTACAGAGTTTAATTTTTATAACATTTACTAATGGTGGTGTGCCTCGTGATTTTTTTCATGAAAAAAGTGTGCCTTTGCACAAAAAAGGTTGAAAAACACTATTCTACACCACTATGAATTCTCGCAGAGGAAATAGCCATTTTTTTATGTAATTAGCCGCGAATATATTCGGATCGAACTGAATTTTTCTGAAAAATCGAATTTTTGAAATATTTGCTCATCTCTAGTCGGCGGCATCACCAGATCTCGAAACAGATGTGGCTGTTCTTTGGGAAGTATGTGGCCTCTGCTCTTTATTGCTGTCATACCACCATTCTCTACTGATGTTGCCTCTTCCTTAGCACCCTTGTCAAGCTCTCAAGTCCTGTCCAGCACACAATCATCATCAGAGTCTTCACCCTCCCTGCCACTTTTATCAGACACTGAGATATCATGCTGGGCTCCTGGGTCCCCTACCCCGCTCTGCATTTTCCCCAACTACCACTATCACTGCCCCACCACCAATGCCATGGCTACAAGTGCCACTATTATCCCCACTATGAACACCGATATGCATGGGGTCACCAGCCTCCTCCCCAAAATCCTCCTCAAGGCAGCCCAAACAGTGACAGCTCTCACAGGGAATCAACAGGGAAACTCTCTTGACTATATGCCATAAGGCGTGGTGGAACTTTCATCTCAGTTTTTATGAAAAAGGAAGGGGCCATGACTGGGAGGACTCCACTGAAAGCCTTCTTTGGGGCTGCAAGAAATAGGAGCAGGAGGAGCTATGTGACCCCTGGATCCACGGTATGGTGTCTGAGTCTGAAGTCACCTCCACGTCATACTCCTGCGACTGAGAGGAGTGAGCCATCTAATCGACAATCTAACCCTCTTTCTCGATAACTATGATGTTGGGGCTTTTCCGAAGCCATCAGGGACAACAGCGGTCTAATACTATTATTGCTACTACTTCTGGCTGGATAGTTGGTGCTGCTACTACTCACATTGTGGCACTGGGTCTTTCATCTGGAACGTTTTTGTAGCCAAGACATTTTTGGGCCTCTCCGATAATGCTGTGCTCTACCCTGTGTATTGGTGTACTAATCGCGTGTATATATATATATATATATATATATATATATATAGATAGATAGATAGATATACTTCTAGATTGAACATAATCAACTACCCTCCCCCCCCAAAAAAAAAATATATATAGAGAAAAAATATGTGAATATAGGGAAAGTGATTTAGGTCCAGACTATCTATTCATGATTCTGTGAAGCATGCCAGTTCTGGGCATGCAACCAAATAGTGAACAAGAAGACAAAATAGATAAGGGGAGTACAAGGGATCATCCCTCTTCTGTTCCAATCAATGTAAATGTCAAATGTTATGTTTATGGTTTATGAAGGTTGGCTTGTATCAACCACATTGTCTGTAAGTATTACTGTATATAATCGTATACACTGTTTCATTAAAGTGGAATGATCTTGTTGGACACATACTGTTTGTGTCTCAAATTGCTCTCTGATCTCAGTAACTTTCTACTAATTTGCATTTTACATGATAATCAGTAGTACCTGATTAAGGTTTGATAACAGGCTTGACGCTCAATTTCTCATTAATATACACAGGTAGATTGCTGCTATACTGTTTCTTGTGTCTTGCAGTGATCACATATATATGCTGGTTTAAATTACATTTAACAATCCCCAAAAAAATTAAATTCCAACCGGGTGGAAACAGAAAATACGTAAATGGGCAATTAAGGCTTGATGCTCAATTTCAACTTAACACACACACAGGTAAATCGTTGCCAGACCATGGGTTTTGCTGCGGTAGCAACATATATATGCTGCTTAAATTATATTGCATGACCTGCCCCCTGCCCAGGTAAAATGCTGTTATCCCTTTTGTCTTGTAGTAATTATATATATCTGACAATACAGTTGAATTGAGGAGGGGGATCTGCAGCACAGACCGGGAACATAAATAGCTGATGATCCCAGAGTTACTGGTAGTGTCAGATTGCTATGTACCCAGCCAGCGGCTGTGTGGAGGGCTTTGACAGCCCACCAGGAGTCTTACCAGTAGGCCTATGGCCAGATCCCCCCAATATGACTACAGGTTCTAAAGATGTTAATTTAGGCTACTTTCACATCTATGTCTTCAATTCCGGTTTTGAGAACTGTCAGAGGAGCGAGCTGTGGTTTTTGTTCGTCTGCCGCTTGGCACCTGCTGTGCTGCGGCCGCATCTTCCGCCTGTCCCCTGCTGCAAAAGCCTGCCAGAGATGCCTAATAAAGCCTTAAACGGTTCAGTTTTGTTCCCATTCATTGTAATTAAGGACAAAACTTAACACGATGCATAAGTATCCATCCGCTTCGTTTTGTTACATTTTGGTGCCGGACACAAAACTGCTTCAAGCTGTGATTTTGTGTCTGGTTAGTGTAAAAAAAACAGATCCAGCGCCCATTTACTTACAATGATTGGTTTGTTCACTGTAATACAACCGAATCCGACAGAAATGGATGAATCTGGATGTATTAAATGGCACCATTTAATTCAGGTTTTGAGATCCTCTGCCGGATCTCAAAACTGGAATTAACAATGCAGATGTGAAAGTAGCCTAAGCGGTGTAACATTATATAATATGCAACAGCCTTTCCAATATGCAACTCTCTTAAGGGTACTTTTACACTTGCGGCAGGACAGATACGGCAGGCTATTCAGCCTGCCACATCCGTCCTGCCGCAAGTGCCCGTGCATTGCTGTGCTGCCGCTCCGTCCCCATTGACAATAATGGGGTGGGGGCGGAGCTACGGCGCAGCACGGCAGTGAATGGCCAGAGATCGCCGGACTAAAAGTCCTGCAGGTCCGACTTTTCAGTCCGGCGATCTTTGCCGTGCTGCGCCATAGCTCCGCCCCCCGCCCCATTATAGACAATGGGGACGGAACGGCAGCACGGCAGTGCACGGGCACTTGCAGCAGGACGGATCCGGCAGGCTGAATAGCCTGCCGGATCCGTCCTGCCGCAATTGTAAAAGTACCCTAAGGGCCATAATACTAGGCTAGGGGGTTTCTCCTACCTAAGACAAGTTTACAGAAAAAATATTTGTGAAATGGATTGGCATGGAAAAAGCCTGTCATACATGTAAACAACTCAAGTTACATAATATGTATCACATGAGTATGACAGAACACTTACTGTTAGAGATGTGAAGGTCAGACAGATGCCTCCAAACCCATTCAGAGAAAGAGCAAGAAATATGACTGGGGCTAATACTGTGAAAAAATATCAGATCACATGGTTACTCACATTATATGTTTGTAATTAAACAAATACAAGGTTTGTTATACACACAGTTTTGCTCTGTCATTTTTTGCTAAAACACGCAGTGTTTAAAAAAAAATCCAAAGACACAAAGTGTACCACCAAACTGATTAAAAAACTAAGTAGCAAAAAACAAACAAAAAAAGCACATGTATGTCCTTCATTTCATATTTACCATAAACTTTTAACTAACATCTGGAGCTGGTGTTTTTCCAGCAAAAATCTCACCAAAAGCCACAAATGCAAAAACAGCACTAAAATGCAAAAATGCTGAAAACCACCACTAAAAACCTACGTGTCAATCCACCCTAAGCAAAACAAAATGGTCTTGCATAAATCTGTAATATGTGTTCTGTTTTAGAAAACGGTAAAGGGAAGATGTGATAACATTGTGCCAAGAAAAAAACTTTATTTCTGACACAATGTACCATATCAGAATTATACACCACTTTTTATGCTTTCTTGGACTGCAACATAAAGTGAAAATTTGGCGCAGACAAAATCATGGTGCAAAAGTTGACTACATAAAAAAATCATGTCTAACATATAATTCATAAATGAAAGGAAATTTGGAGGGCGTGGCTTGGCCGCCGAGTGGAATGGACGCTTGAGTCTGCAGCTCCTGCACAGCAGCAACTGTTTACCAGCTTTCAGCTCAGCATTTGCTCTAAATTTGAGGGTACACGACTGCCCAGCACCTGGCAAGGATGGGGAAGTCAAAGAGACTGCTCCCGAGGGTGAACAGCGAGAGCCTGTACAAATATTTTGATAAAGAGGGAATACAAGATTGCGCCCGGAATCCTGCGCCAGCTCCCAAACACCTGAAATCTTCACCTCTCTGGATCCCTCTGGATTCCTCTCACCACCTCCTCCTCTCACCACCTCCTCACCCTCATCAAGTCCTCTGAAGAGGCGACCAAGGACGGAACTACCGCTAACGACGCAGGTTAGTCTGGCCTCCTCTCTCTCCACCCAGACACCTAGTGGAGGGGATTTCTTTTCGAACTACCCAGCCTCTGATAAATTAGTGTCTGAAGACACCTTGAAACAAATGCTCCTGGTGCTTAGATCATCTATGCAAAGCGATTTAGCAGCCATGATTGCTCCCTTGTCCTCTAAAATTCATGAAGTGGACTGCAGAATCCATCACATTGAATCTAATATGTCTAATTTTGCGTCATCACAAAATGAAGTTATTGATGCGCATAATAGCTTGGCAGATGAGTTGGAGAGTGTCCAAATGAAATTGGCTGACATGGAGGACTGTTCACGACGGAACAATATTAAGTTCCGCGGAATACCGGAAACCGTCTCAAACTCTGAACCTCCATACATTCAGAAACAGTTTCTCACCCTAGTGCCTGAGCTTTCTTCCCAAGAGCTTATTATCGATTGGGCCCACCGGGTACCAAACCAAAGCATCTTGACCCAGACATACCCAGATACACCCTAGCCCGGGTTCATTTTTTCCCTACCAAGGAGGCAGTGATGTTGACAGTCAGAAAAACAGGGTCTCTACCTGTCCCCTACCAATCTGTGTGGTTGTATACTGATCTGTCGGCTGCGACACGGAAACAACGTTGCGACTTGCTCCCGATCACACTCTCCTTGCGTAAACATGGCATAGCCTACAAATGGAGCTACTCTATCAAACTGCTTGTCTCCAAGGACAACCGTACACATCTAATACGTTCCCTGACGAGGGAAGGGCCCTATTACACACATGGAAAATTTCAGTTTCTACAGTTGGGACACGCTCCCCCCACTTTGCCAGGACTTCGTCCGGAAACCTGAAGAGGATTTCCACTGCTTAGTCCCTGTTTGGATCCCTTCTTGATGCTTATGATCAATCTCGAGGACCTCCGAGGGCAAGCCAAGAAGACCACCTTCAAGAAAATATTTCTTTTTGTGCCCAGGGATATCTATTTTGGCCACCTCTTCCTCTTGTTTTCGAGGACTTCACAAATAGTTCGTACATGTCTTTTTTCGTGTAAAATGTTTATGGTTGGTATTCACATTGTTAGAGTTGCACCATTTGGTTCACATTCAGTTGTGCAGTTCCTGCCTTATTTGAATTTACTCATGTCTAGTGCAGTTCCAGCACTTCGCCTCATGCTGGCGCTAATGCCCCATTGGGCGGATAGAAACTCCGCGCTACTTTGCCTTCTTCTCTTTACTCCTATTTTTCTAGTACTTGTAATGTTCCATCATTGTGTTGTGTTTTCTACCTTGTCTACTCTTTTCCTAGACTTCCCTGAGCACCATGGCAGCATCTATGTCCACGACTATGGGTTTGACGATACTTTCTCTCAACTCCAAGGGGCTGAATTGCTCACATAAAGGTCATACCTCTGGAAAGATGCATTGTCCAATAGAGCTGATATACTCTGCATTCAGGAAACACACCTGTTGCAGCAAGATGCGTTCAGGATTAGACATCGCTTGTTTCCGTTTGTTATCCACTCCTATTCTGACAAAAAGAACAAAGGAGTATTTATAGCTGTTAAAAACTCTGTCTCATTTTCTTTAACCTCACAGGTTGTTGACCCTCGCGGCAGGTATGTAATATTGGTATGCGTAGTGAACAATATTCATTACACCCTCGTGAATATTTATGCTCCTACTGAACGACAAGCTCTCCTTCCTGTGTAAGGTAATGCGGAAGATTCGTACTGTTTTACAAGGTAAAGTAATCATCTGTGGGGACTTTAATGCCATTATTGACCCCTCTCTTGACACTACTAACTCCACTAGATGCTCTGCTCTGGGATTATCTACCCTTTTTTCACTGAGAGGGCCTTATAGATGTCTGGCGAGCTCAACACGGCCAAGAAAGCGATTATACATTATTTTCCCCTATCCACCAGTCATATTCTAGGATAGATATGATCCTAGTCGACCAAACCACCCTTTTTCACTCACTAACCTCCTCTATTGGACTGATTAAATGGTCAGACCACGCACCTATATTAATGCAATTGGCGGAACAATTTCAGAATTCTACACCCCTAGTATGGCGAAACAACACCTACCTGCTTTCTCACCCTAGGCACAAACCAGTAATTACGAAGGCTATACAGGAATATTTTCAGCTTAACGCTAACTCAGTTCCAGACCCCATAGTAGTCTGGCAAGCCCATAAGGCGTTTACAAGAGGGATTTTAATAAAGTTGGGCCATATTGAAAAGAAAAACCGGGAAAAGGAATTAACCTCCACATTAGATAAAATTAAGATCTTAGAGGCCAGCAACAAAAGCGACCTATCTGGGGGGACATGGAACGAATTGCGTGCTGAAAGAGATACTGTAAGCTTAAGTATCCTCTTGATAGAGATTATCATAAGAAACTCCTTTACAGTAAGGCTAGGTATTATGCTCAGGGAAACAAAGCAGGGAAGCTTCTAGCTTCCAAACTCAGAACACAGCAAGTCAAATCTAAAATCCCTTATATACTACATCCCTCGTCCAGCGCTAAACTTATAGATTCTGGAGATATAGCAGAGCAATTTCGCCTTTACTATAACGATCTATACAATTTGAAGGACCATTCCTCTTTACCACTTGATTATGAGTTCCTGGTCTAAGACTTCCTAGAAAAGGCCAAATTACCCCGCCTATCTCTTGAACGCCACAATACAAGAACAGAAATTACATAATTTGGTTTTATCCCTTCCCTTGGGTAAATCCCCAGGCCCCTACAGGCTTTCAAATGAATATTATAGACAGTATTATGTTAATCTAGCCCCCTTTCTACTATCCATGTTCCAGCGAACGATGACTGGTTCCCCTTTCCCATCAGATATGCTATTGGCCTTAATTGTAGCTATACCTAAACCGGGTAAATCTCCCGACTCTCCTCATTTCACTCCTCAATTCGGACATCAAACTCTTTGCTAAGCTAATTGGCTCTAGACTTACACCTTTACTCCCATATTTAATTAAGGAAAATCAGGCTGGCTTTGTAAAAAATTGGCAGGCCCCTGACACCAGACATTTATTTAATGTTCTTAATGTGGCGGAGGTATACAATATATCCATGGTCGCGGTTACCCTAGACGCCAAAAAGGTGTTTGACCACCTTCATTGGAGCTACGCCTTCTCAGTCCTTGAAGCAATGGGCTTTACTGGCCCCATTGTCCATGCTATACACGGCTTATATTCTGATCCTCTTGCAAAAAATTTTGTGAACGGGGTCTTGTCAGACAACCTGCATATTACCAATGGGTCACGTCAGGGGTGCCCTCTTTCTCCTTAGTATTTATTTTGGCTTTAGAACCCCTGGCGCAATTATATTCGCTTGTCCACTGACGTGGAAAAGGTCCAAATTGAAATTTGTTACATGTTATCTCACTTTACGCGGATGACATTATCATAACAGTTACAAATTCTGCGCATTCTCTAACAAACGCATTCTCCATAATATCTCACTTTGGAACCCTCTCCTATCATAAAATTAATAACTCTAAATCCCAGGCCCTCCCCATCAATATTCCACAGAAAGTTTTGGAAAGCTTGTTCCCCCTGGACTGGCAAACGTCCTATCTTCCATACTTAAGGATTAAACTTATTTACCCGTGCTCGCTCGCATACCAATCAAATTACATACCTTTGCTTGCAACTAGGGATGAGCGAACCCGAATGTATAGTTCGGGTACGTACCGAATTTTGGGGTGTTCGGGACACAGACCCGGACATTTTCAAAAAAGTTCGGGTTCGGGTTCGTTGTTCGGCGATTGCTTTCCGCTTTCTAAAGGGCTGCACAGCAGCCAATCAGCTAGCGTTTTACTTCTTGCCCTAAGAAGCCATCACAGCCATGCCTACTAACGGCATGGCTGTGATTGGCCAAGTGCAGCATGTGACCCAGCCTCTATTTAAGCTGGAGTCACGTAGCGCCGCACGTCACTCTGCCCTGATTAGTGTAGAAATAGGACGCAGCTGCTGTGAGGGCGAGATTAGGCAGGGAAAACTCAGCAAAAACACCTAATGAAGTGATCGATCTACAGCTGTGAATCATTCAACTTCTGCTAGTTAATGGTTGTTAGACTGCACAGAGCGTTTTTCTGTCACTTTTTTCTGGGGTGATCGGCGGCCATTTTGTGTCGTGTGGTGCACCAGCACAAGCTGCCACCAAGTCCATCGATCCATCAGTATTTTATTTTTTTTTTTTGCCAATTGCCAAAATAGCAATCACCTAAATCTGGTGTTCCAGCTGTGGCTAGCCAAGTGTAATACTGTCTGCTGTCTGGCAAAGGATATATTTTGTTCTGGGGTGAAATTCAATTGACAAAATAGCAATACCGCAAATCAGTGGTTTCAGCTGTGGCTGGCCAAGTTTAATAGTGTCCGGCGACGGATATATTTTTTTCTGGGGTGAAATTAAATTGCCAAAATAGCAATACCATAAATCAGTGGTTATAGCTGTAGCTGGCCAAGTTTAATAGTGTCCGTCAAAGGATATATTTTGTTCTGGGGTGAAATTCAATTGCCAAAATAGCAATACCATAAATCAGTGGTTTCAGCTGTGGCTGGCCAAGTTTAATAGTGTCCGGCAAAGGATATATTTTGTTCTGGGGTGAAATTCAATTGCCAAAATAGCAATACCATAAATTAGTGGTTTTAGCTCTGGCTGGCCAAGTTTAATAGTGTCCATCAAAGGATATAATATTTTCTGGGGTGAAATTTACTTGCAAATATAGAAATACCATAAATCTGGTGTTCCAGCTATGACTGGACAAGTTTAATAGTGTCCGTCATAGGATATATTATTTTCTGTGGTGAAATTCAGTTGCAAATATAGAAATACCATAAATCTGGTGTTCCAGCTATGACTGGACAAGGTTAATAGTGTCCGTCATAGGATATATTATTTTCTGTGGTGAAATTCAGTTGCAAGAATAGAAATACCGTAAATCTGGTGTTCCAGCTGTGACTGGACAAGTTAAATAGTGTTCGGCAAAGGATATATTTTGTTCTGGGGTGAAATTCAATTGCGAAAAAAGCAATACTGTAAATCTGGTGTCACAGCAGTGGATGGCCAAGTTTATTAGTGTACGTCAAAGGATTTATAATTTTCTGGGGTGAAATTCAGTTGCAAAAGTAGAAATACCGTAAATCTGGTGTTCCAGCTGTGACTGGAAAAGTTTCATAATGTCCGTCACAGGATATATTATTTTCTGCGGTGAAATTCAGTTGCAAATATAGAAATACCATAAATCTGGTGTTCCAGCTGTGACTGGACTAGTTTAAGAGTGTCCGTAATAGGATATATTATTTTCTGGAGTGAAATTCAGTTGCAAAAATAGAAATACCGTAAATCTGGTGTTTCAGCTATCACTGGACAAGCTTCATAGTGTCCGTCATAGGATTTATTATTTTCTGCGGTGAAATTCAGTTGCAAAAATAGAAATACCTTAAATCTGATGTTCCAGTTGTGACTGGACAAGTTTAATAGTGTCCGGCAAAGAATATATTTTGTTCTGGGGTGAAATTCAATTGCCAAAATAGCAATACCATAAATCAGGGGTTTCAGCTGTGGTAGGCCAAGTTTAATAGTGTCTGTCAAAGGATATATTATTTTCTGGGGTGAAATTCAGTTGCAAAAATAGAAATAACGTAAATCTGGTGTTCCAGCTGTGAGTGGACAACTTTCATAGTGTCCGTCATAGGATACATTATTTTCTGCGGTGAAATTCAGTTACAAAAATAGAAATACCGTAAATATTTTTCCAGCTGTGACTGGACAAGTTTAATAGTGTCTGTCAAAGGATATATTTTGTTCTGGGGTGAAATTCAATTCCCAAAATAGCAATACCGTAAATCAGTGGTTTCAGTTGTGGCTGGCCATGTTTAATAGTGTCCGGCAAAGGATCTATTTTGTTCAGGGGTGAAATTAAATTGCCAAATAGCAATACCGTAAATCTGGTGTCCCTGCAGTGGCAGGCCAAGTTTAATAGTGTCCGTCAAAGGATTTATAATTTTCTGGGGTGAAATTCAGCTGCCAAAATAGAAATACAATAAATCTGGTGTTCCAGCTGTGACTGGACAAGTTTAATAGGGTCTGTCAAGGGATATATTATTTTCTGAGGTGAAATTAAGTTGCAAAAATAGAAATACTGTAAATCTGGTGTTCCAGTTGTGACTGGACAAGTTAAATAGTGTCCGGCAAAGGATATATTTTGTTCTGGGGTGAAATTCAATTGCCAAAATAGCAATACCATAAATCAGTGGTTTCAGCTGTGGCTGGCCAAGTTTAATAGTGTCCGGCAAAGGATATATTTTGTTCTGGGGTGAAAATCAATTGCGAAAAAAGCAATACTGTAAATCTGGTGTCACAGCAGTGGATGGCCAATTTTAATAGTGTACGTCAAAGGATTTATAATTTTCTGGGGTGAAATTCAGTTGCAAAAGTAGAAATACCGTAAATCTGGTGTTCCAGCTGTCACTGGACAAGCTTCATAGTGTCCGTCATAGGATTTATTATTTTCTGCGGTGAAATTCAGTTGCAAAAATAGAAATACCTTAAATCTGATGTTCCAGTTGTGACTGGACAAGTTTAATAGTGTCCGGCAAAGAATATATTTTGTTCTGGGGTGAAATTCAATTGCCAAAATAGCAATACCATAAATCAGGGGTTTCAGCTGTGGTAGGCCAAGTTTAATAATGTCTGTCAAAGGATATATTATTTTCTGGGGGGAAATTCAGTTGCAAAAATAGAAATACCGTAAATCTGGTGTTCCAGCTGTGAGTGCACAACTTTCATAGTGTCCGTCATAGGATACATTATTTTCTGCGGTGAAATTCAGTTGCAAAAATAGAAATACTGTAAATATTTTTCCAGCTATGACTGGACAAGTTTAATAGTGTCTGTCAAAGGATCTATTTTGTTCTGGGGTGAAATTAAATTGCCAAAATAGCAATACCGTAAATCTGGTGTCCCTGCAGTGGCAGGCCAAGTTTAATAGTGTCCGTCAAAGGATTTATAATTTTCTGGGGTGAAATTCAGCTGCCAAAATAGAAATACAATAAATCTGGTGTTCCAGCTGTGACTGGACAAGTTTAATAGGGTCTGTCAAGGGATATATTATTTTCTGCGGTGAAATTAAGTTGCAAAAATAGAAATACTGTAAATCTGGTGTTCCAGTTGTGACTGGACAAGTTAAATAGTGTCCGGCAAAGGATATATTTTGTTCTGGGGTGAAATTCAATTGCCAAAATAGCAATACCATAAATCAGTGGTTTCAGCTGTGGCTGGCCAAGTTTAATAGTGTCCGGCAAAGGATATATTTTGTTCTGGGGTGAAATTCAATTGCGAAAAAAGCAATACTGTAAATCTGGTGTCATAGCAGTGGATGGCCAATTTTAATAGTGTACGTCAAAGGATTTATAATTTTCTGGGGTGAAATCCAGTTGCAAAAGTAGAAATACCGTAAATCTGGTGTTCCAGCTGTGACTGGAAAAGTTTCATAGTGTCCGTCACAGGATATATTATTTTCTGCTGTGAAATTCAGTTGAAAAAATAGAAATACCGTAAGTCTGGTGTTGCAGCTATGACTGGACTAGTTTAACAGTGTGCGCAATAGGATATATTATTTTCTGCGGTGAAATTCAGTTGCAAACATAGAAATACCGTAAATCTGGTGTTCCAGCTGTGACTGGACAAGTTTAATAGTGTCCTTAATAGGATATATTATTTTCTGCGGTGAAATTCAGTTGCAAATATAGAAATACCGTAAATCTGGTGTTCCAGCTGTGACTCGACAAGTTTAATAGTGTCCGTCAAAGGTTATATTTTGTTCTGGGGTGAAATTCAATTGCCAAAATAGCAATACCATAAATCAGTGGTTTCAGCTGTGGCAGGCCAAGTTTAATAGTGTCCGTCAAAGGATATATTATTTTCTGGGGTGAAATTCAGTTGCAAAAATAGAAATACCGTAAATCTGGTGTTCCAGCTGTCACTGGCCAAGTTTAATAGTGTCCGTCAAAGGATATATTCTTTTCTGGGGTGAAATTCAGTTGCAAAAATAGAAATACCGTAAATCTGGTGTTCCAGCTGTGACTGGACAAGCTTCATAGTGTCCGTCATAGGATTTATTATTTTCTGCGGTGAAATTCAGTTGCAAAAATAGAAATTCCTTAAATCTGATGTTCTAGTTGTGACTGGACAAGTTTAATAGTGTCCGGCAAAGAATATATTTTGTTCTATGGGGAAATTCAATTGCCAAAATAGCAATACCATAAATCAGTGGTTTCAGCTGTGGTAGGCCAAGTTTAATAGTGTCTGTCAAAGGATATATTATTTTCTGGGGTGAAATTCAGTTGCAAAAATAGAAATACCGTAAATCTGGTGTTCCAGCTATGAGTGGACAAGTTTCATAGTGTCCGTCATAGGATACATTATTTTCTGCGGTGAAATTCAGTTGCAAAAATAAAAATACCGTAAAAATTTTTCCAGCTGTGACTGGACAAGTTTAATAGTGTCTGTCAAAGGATATATTTTGTTCAGGGGTGAAATTCAATTCCCAAAATAGCAATACCGTAAATCAGTGGTTTCAGTTGTGGCTGGCCATGTTTAATAGTGTCCGGCAAAGGAGATATTATTTTCTGGGGTGAAATTCAGTTGCAAAAATAGAAATAACGTAAATCTGGTGTTCCAGCTGTGAGTGGACAAGTTTCATAGTGTCCGTCATAGGATACATTATTTTCTGCGGTGAAATTCATTTGCAAAAATAGAAATAACGTAAATATTTTTCCAGTTGTGACTGGACAAGTTTAATAGTGTCTGTCAAAGGATATATTTTGTTCAGGGGTGAAATTCAAATCCCAAAATAGCAATACCGTAAATCAGTGGTTTCAGTTGTAGCTGGCCATGTTTAATAGTGTCCGGCAAAGGACATATTTTTTTCTGGGGTGAAATTCAGTTGCAAAAATAGAAATACCGTAAATCTGGTGTTCCAGCTGTGAGTGGACAAGTTTCATAGTGTCCGTCATAGGATACATTATTTTCTGCGGTGAAATTCATTTGCAAAAATAGAAATACCGTAAATATTTTTCCAGCTGTGACTGGACAAGTTTAATAGTGTCTGTCAAAGGATATATTTTGTTCGGGGGTGAAATTCAATTCCCAAAATAGCAATACCGTAAATCAGTGGTTTCAGTTGTGGCTGGCCATGTTTAATAGTGTCTGGCAAAGGAGATATTATTTTCTGGGGTGAAATTCAGTTGCAAAAATAGAAATACCGTAAATCTGGTGTTCCAGCTGTGAGTGGACAAGTTTCATAGTGTCCGTCATAGGATACATTATTTTCTGCGGTGAAATTCAGTTGCAAAAATAGAAATACCGTAAATATTTTTCCAGCTGTGACTGGACAAGTTTAATAGTGTCCGGCAAAGGATCTATTTTGTTCTGGGGTGAAATTAAATTGCCAAAATAGCAATACCGTAAATCTGGTGTCCCTGCAGTGGCTGGCCAAGTTTAATAGTGTCCGTCAAAGGATTTATAATTTTCTGGGGTGAAATTCAGCTGCCAAAATAGAAATACAGTAAATCTGGTGTTCCAGCTGTGACTGGACAAGTTTAATAGTTTCTGTCAAGGGATATATTATTTTCTGCGGTGAAATTCAGTTGCAAAAATAGAAATACTGTAAATCTGGTGTTCCAGCTGTGACTGGACAAGTTTAATAGTGTCCGGCAAGGGATACATTTTGTTCTGGGGTGAAATTCAATTGCCAAAATAGCAATACCATAAATCTGCTGTCCCAGCAGTGGCTGGCCAAGTTTAATAGTGTACTTCAAAGGATTTATAATTTTCTGGGGTGAAATTTAGTTCGGCTCACTAGAAAATTACTTGAAAATTGGTTTGTTCCCCCAATATACAGCAACTGGTCCAAAAATGGGAATACTTAAAATATAACTTTTATTAAATAATTAATTAAAATAACAGGGGGTGGTATAGAACATATATCAAGGACTCTGTTCATTCACCAACTGTATCAAGGAAGGCGCACCAATGATTAGCAGGGAAGCACCAGCATGCGTTTAAGCAAGGTGCACTCAAGTAGACCCCTGATAGCACCTTCCCTAAAAAAAGAATTACTGCATTTTATGTTAGGGTACTTTCACACTTGCGGCATGACTATCCTACAGGCTGTTCCGGCTGGTGAACAGCCCGCCAGATTCGCTATGCCGAAAGTACCCGTGTGCTGCCGCTCTGTCCCCATTGACTATAATGAGGGCGGGGGGCAGAGCACAGCAGTGCATGGCAGTGATCGCCGGATTAAAAAGTCTGACCTGCAGTACCTTTAGTCTGGTGGTGATCTCTGGCCGTGCACTGCTGTGCTGCGCCATAGTTCCGCCCCCACCCCCATTATAGTCAATGGTGACGCAGCGGCACCACGGCAGAACACAGGTACTTGCGGCATGGCAAATCTGGCGGTATGGCGAACAGGCTGCCGGATAGCCATGCCGCAAGTGTGAAAGTACCCTTATTTTAAGTCGTTTCTCTATCCACATTTGTCCAGCTCTTACCCCCATTTTGCTTCCTTTTGCAGCCCTCTAGCCCTCTCTATTACTTTTTTAGAGCCATTTTAGTGCCCCAAAGTTCGGGTCCCCATTGACTGCGAAGTTCGGCCGAACCCGAACATCCCGGTGTTGGCTCAACTCTAGTCACCTTCGCCACCCCCACCCCACCGCAAAAATAAACTCGAATACAAAAAATTGTACATGCCACAGAAAAAAAACCAATAAAAACTACAGTTCGTTCTGCAAAAAACAAGCCCCCATACAGCTCTCTCTTCCGAAAGTTATGGCAATGCAAAGAAGTTTTATTTTTTCAAAGGTTTTTATTTTTTTTAAAGTAGTAAAACAAAACAAAAATGTATACAAGTTTGGTATCGCTGTATTTGTATTGAGCTACAGAATAAGGACGTTATGTCATTTTTAGTGCACATCATGTAAAAAAAAAAAAAAAACCTTGGCAAAAAAATTTATTTACCCAACAAATATTTTTTTTCCCATTTTCCAATAATAGACATGGTAATTTAAATGTGCCCTTAAAAAATAAAACTTAGGCCTCATGCACACGACCGTTGTTTGTTTCAATGTCCGTTCCGTTTTTTTTCACGGATAGGATGCTTCCCCATTCATTTCAATGGGTCCTTCAAAAATGCGGATGGTCAACCGTTTTTGTTCGCATCCGTGGTCCGTGTTTACATTACGCAAAAAAAATAGACCATGTCCTATGTTTTTCACGTTTGCCCACTAGGATAGGCATTATTACAATGGATCTGCCATAAAAACGGATCCGCCCAAAAAAACGGCCCGTCATCCTTATTTTTGGGCGGATGCAAAATTTGCGGACGAAACGGACGCGGAAACAAACAGCGGTCGTGTGCATGAGGCCTTATCCCACAGAAAATAAGCCATCATATGGCTATATGAACTGAAAATTAAAAAAGTTATGTCTGGGGAGGAAAAAAATGCAAAACTGCAAATGGGCTTTTACTTAAGGGGTTAATGACAGTCAGTATTCTAAATATTCCTTGGTTATTCTAAATTAAGTCAAATGCAGACGTCCGTTAAACACGGACGTGAATGGTCCGTGGTATCCTGGGCTTGATTCCTGCTGAGAGCAGGAGAGCACGGCGTCATTGGTTGCTATGACACCGTGCGCCTCCTGCCGCCCCTAAAGTACAGTGATACACTGGTATGATCTATACGACTGTATAACTGTACTACAGGGGCGGCAGGAAGCGCACAGCGTCATAGCAACCAATGACGCAGTGCACTCCTGCTGTGAGCAGGAATCCAGCCCAGGACACCACGGACCATTCACGTCCGTGTTTAACAGACGTCTGCATTCGGCTTTAAGGACTGCGTATAATAGTCAAACCATGATGATCCCCAAGGACCCAGTTCCTGCCACAATTGATTTCATTTAACTTTCTCCAAGTTTTTTTGTGGAACATCCGGCCCCAAGTAAACCATGGTTGTCTTTTCATTGTTGTTGCTATAGTTTTTCAGCATGTGACAGATGTTTAGAAACATTAAGACAGATTTATCATATCTTCACTCCAGAATTCTGGCCTCAAAAGGTTGCAAAATAGGGCTTTTGCAACTTTTTGCACTCACTTGTGGAAAATTTTGCGACTTTTTGCTAATTGTGTGGGGATAATTATGTTAATGCGTTTTAATCCAGATTTATCATTGAGACTTTTTTTTTAAGTCTCAATCTCACTTCAGTAGTAGAGTGGAGTAGCAAAACTGGAATAGCTTTTCTAAACAAAAGTGTTAGGTTTATGGATAACACAAACTTATCAAACAACATGAGACATTTGATAAATCTGGCATAAAATACTCCAAGCAAAACTTCAAGCATTCCCCTTAGGATGAATTTCCCCCCTTATGTGAGCCCTTTGAAAGCACAAATTAGGAAACATATCATGGACATACCAATGTAGTGAATGTACCCATGCTGTCAAACTGCCATGCTGGAATCAAATCAATGTTCTTATTTATGGGGATAGATAAAGTGTTTCAACCAGCATGGGAAGCAACCTTTCATAGGAAACTACTACCACAGAGAATTATTTTGGATCTTTGTTTTGTGTATCAGACAACCTGGAGTATGAATTCTAATTAAGACCACAATTACTGTTATCAGTTATAGGTGGTAGTATCACAAAATCATCTTTTCCTATTTGCAAAGGGATTTTCCATATTGAACAAATGTGTTATACAGTATATTATTAGTGATGTTATTATTTTACGTCACATTGACATTCTGTATTTATTATTGGATTCATGCCAGTGTCACGACTTGTCAGGGGATTTGCAGTGGTGGGTGTCACCCTGGTCATCTGACCGAAAGCCTGGGTTTAAATTAATTTGGATGGATTTTTTGCTACTGTCGTGTCGCAGTCGCAGCGTGTCACAGTGCGACACCATAGACTATCAATATAAAAATTGTCACACGACATTGGTGCAACACAATGCACGGGCAACATCCGTTTGGCGGCTGGGACGGATCCAGACCCATGGGTCCGTGACCCGTCCATTCTGCAAAAAGATAGAACAAGCTCTATTTTTTTGCGGAATGGAAGCATGGATCAGAACGCCACGGAAGCACTCCGTAGTGCTTTCGTGGGGTTCCCTTCCATGCTTCTGTTCCGCACCGCATATCCGAATTTGCAGACCCATTCTAGTGAATGGGTCCGCATCCATGATTGATCCAGAATGCACATGCCTGCTGCCCCGTATGTGGCCCGCAATACGGCCACGGAATTCCTACATTCGTGTGAAAGAGGCCTAAGACTGATATACATACTCAGTTATGTTCAAATGACCATTTTCAATTCAATTATTATTATTAGGTACTTTTAAATGCATGCATAGAAACAATCAATGGAACTCATACAGTATACTAAAATAGTTTCAGAGAGGCAATGACAAAGTGCATTCATTTTTTCTGGTGCAAGTTAAAAAAAATTATGTTTTACTTTATTGTAATAGTATTGCACTTGGAGACAGTTTTAACATAGTAACATTAGGGGGTCATTTATTAAACAGAAATACGCCTTAGTTAGCATATTTCTGGCGCATATTGCAGCGCAATGGTCCTTTGTACCACAATATGAAACTTCTCCCCGCTCAGGTCTAAAAAGTGGGCGTGGTGTGGGCGGGAAAGAGGACAAGCATGTGCAATATGCAATGATTATTTCTAAAAAAAAAAAAAAGAAAAAAAAGATGTACATACCTGAGGGATCATATCCAGCAAGAGCCATTAGGGCACATGAAAGTGCAAAGCAGAAGCTGTGGTAAATAAGAGAATAGTCACATAAAATGCACTTTTACTTTTCTGCATGTGTTATCTGTAAGCTCTACTTAGGCCCCTTTCACATGAGCGAGTTTTCCGCAGGTGCAATGCGTGACGCGAACGCATAGCACCCGCACTGAATTCTGACCTATTCATTTCAATGTATCGTTGTACATGAAGGTTTTTTTCACCCATCAGTTCTGCGTTGCATGAAAAATGCAGCATGTTCTAGATTCTGCCTTTTTCACAAAGCCCTGACCCCATAGAATTGAATAGGGCTTCAGTGAAAAACGAATTGCATCCGAAAGCAAGTCTGGATGCAATGCGGTTTTCACTGATGGTAGCTAAGAGATGTTGTTTGTAAACCTTCAGTTTTTTATCACGTGCGTAAAAAATGCATCTAAAAGTATTGCACTCGTGTGGAAAAAACTGAACAACTGAACGCAATCGCACACAAAACTGACTGTACTTGCTTGCAAAATGGTGCTAGTTTCCGTGAACGGATCTGAATGCATTCTGAGCCAATCCGTATTGTTCATGTGAAAGGGGCGTTAGGCTACTTTTACAGTTGGGTTTTTGCAGGGATTAGCAAAAACGCTTCCATTAGGGTACTTTCACATTTGCAGCATAGTTAGCGGATGAACAGCCTGCCAGATCCGCCAAGCCGCAAGTACCTGTGTGCTACCGTGCACTTACGTGCTGCGCTGTAGCTCCGCCCCCCGCCCCATTATATTCAATGGGGAATGAGCGGCAGACTGGCAGCACACAGGTACTTGTGGCATGGCGGATCCGGCAGGCTGTTCACCCGCCGGATAGCTGTGCCGCAAATGTGAAAGTACCCTTACTGATAATACAACCATCTGCATCCATTATGAACAGATCTGGTTGTACTATCTTTAACATAACAATGACGGATCCGTCATGAGCACCATTGAAAGTCAATGGAGAACGGATCAGTTTTCTATTGTGACTGAGAAAACAGATTCATCCCCATTGACTTGCATTGTGGGTCATGCAAGATCTGTTTTGCAGCTTCCTGTGGTTTGCTCTCCAGTATGGGAATGCAACCGTTTTGTGACCATTGACACTGAATGGGGGCAAAACGGAAGCATTTTTCTCTGTTATTTAGATTCCCTGCCGGATCTCAATAATGAAAAATATAAACGCAAGTGTGAAAGTAGCCTTAGATATATCATTACAAATACAATAAACAGAGTTTTCAGTTGAGTTTACACTGTGTGAGCACTATAGGAGGAAACCTCATGCTGCTTTGGATGTATCCTATGTAGAGAATTTATCAAAATTATTTACCTTATCTTGCGCTGATTAAGGGCTCAGGCACATGAACGTATTTTCTTTCCATGTCCATTCATTTTTTTTTGCGGTCCGTATGCGGAACCATTCATTTTAATGGGTCCGCAAAGAAAACGGAAGTTACTCCGTGTGCATTCTGTTTCTGTATGTTGGTTTCCGCAAAAAAATAGAACATGTTCTATTATTGTCCATATTACGGACAAGGATAGGACTGTTCTATTAGGAGCCAGCTGTTCCTTTTTGCAAAATACGGAATGCACACGGACGTCATCCATATATTTTGCGGATCGCAAAATACATACGATCATGTGCATGAGCCCTAATTCTGTTTGAATTTTTTTATTTACGGCATGCATTTGGAGGTGTGGCTGCCTAATCCTCCTACAGGTTGCTTTTATTTGGTGTGTGATATATGTAGCCAAGACTTTTCAGTCTTTTCAGAGGAGGTAAGTTCTAGACTTGACAGCGGCGAATCAATGGATGTCGTATATTTGGACTTCTCCAAAGCATTTGACACTGTACCACAGAAAAGGTTAGTATATAAAATGAGGATGCTCGGACTGGGAGAAAATGTCTGAAAGTGGGTAAGTAACTGGCTGAGTGACAGAAAACAGAGGGTGGTTATTAATGGTACACACTCGGATTGGGCAACTGTCAATATATTTATTAATGATCTTGTAGAAGGCTTGCACAGTAAAATATAAATTTTTGCAAATGAAACTAAACTGTGTAAAGTAATTAACACTGAAGAGGACAATATACTGCCTGCTGCCCCATATGTAGGGTTGGGCAGATGAGGTTTAACACTAACAAATGTAAAGTTATGCACATGGGAAGGAATAATGCAAGTCACCCGTACATACTAAATGATAAAACACTCAGTAACACTGGCATGGAAAAAGATCTAGGAATTTTAATAAACAGCAAACTAAGCTGCAAAAACCAGTGTCAGGCAGCTGCCGCCAAGGCCAATAAGATAATGGGTTGCATCAAAAGGGGCATAGACGCCCGTGATGAGAACATAGTCCTACCACTTTACAAATCGCTAGTCAGATCACACATGGAGTACTGTGTACAGTTTTGGGCTCCTGTGAACAAGGCGGACATAGCAGAGCTGGAGAGGGTTCAGAGGAATGCAACTAAAGTAATAACTGGAATGGGGCAACTACAGTACCCTGAAAGATTATCAAAATTAGGGTTATTTACTTTAGAAAAAAGACGACTGAGGGGAGATCTAATAACTTTGTATAAATATATCAGGGGTCAGTACAGAGATCTCTCCCATCATATATTCATCCCCAGGACTGTCACTGTGACAAGGGGACATCCTCTGCGTCTGGAGGAAAGAAGGTTTGTACACAAACATAGAAGAGGATTCTTTACGGTAAGAGCAGTGTGACTATGGAACTCTCTGCCTGAGGAGGTGGTGATGGTGAGTACACTAAAGGAATTCAAGAGGGGACTGGATGTATTTCTGGAGTGTAATAATATTACAGGCTATAGCTACCCGTTGATCCAGGGAGTACTTCTGATTGCCTGAATGGAGTCGGGAAGGAATTTTTTACTCCCCTTAAGCGGGGAAAATTGGCTTCTACCTCACAGTTTTTTTTTTGCGTTCCTCTGGATCAGCTAGCAGGATGACAGGCCTAACTGGATGGACAGATGTCTTTTTTCGGCCTTATGTATGTACTATGTTACTAGTGTATATATCTAGAAAATCTAGGCTATATAGAAAATTACGCCTCAATTATGTTGTCGTATACTGCTGTATGGATACACAACAGAGTTCAGAATGTAAGGAGCACCAAATGATTTAGGGAAATCAGACCCTGAGGTACCCCTACAGTGGAAACCCCCAAAAATGATTATTTTTTTTTTTTTTTACAAATGTAGCTTTAGGTCCAACTTTCTAATTTTAACAAGAGATAACAGAAGAAAATCATCCCATGATTTGTTAGCCATTTCTTCTCAATATAGCAATATGTGGTAAACTGCTGTATGGGCACAGAGAAGGGTTCAGAAGGGAATGTGGTTCCCTTGTGGTTTTTGGAGGGCACATTTTGCTGGAATGGTTATCGGACTTTATGTAACCCCGTTTTGAAAAACTTTTGGGATGTAGTGAGCACTTAGGCCTTACTGGCATTTCATAGAATTTAGAAACATTTGTCATAGAATTTAGAAGCACCTAGCTGTGATAATGAAAAATTACATATTTTACAATAAAATGATGCTTTAGCTAGACATTTCTCATTTCCACAAGGGGTAACAGTGTTCCTCCCCTCTTGGTAAGAGTTCACTGGTCCTGCTTCCTGCGAGAAGGGGGAGCTTTTATTACTATGAACCATATCTAATTCCCCTGTGAGATCAACACCCTAGTAAAAACAAAACCAGTTCTCCTGTGGGACCAACACTCCAGAGAGATCAGCAGATTCAAGAATCCTGCTTCCAGAAAGCATCAGTATGACAAGACGGCAAAATGATCAGCGAACTACAGCTTAAGGGTCCATTCACACGTCCGCAATTCTGTTCCGCATTTTGCAGAACGGAATTGCGGACCCACTCATTTCAATGGGGACAGACGATGTCCCACCCGGGTCCACAAATACGGATCCACACTTCCGGGTCCGCAATCACGTTCTCGAAAAAAATAGAACATGTCCTATTCTTGTCCGCAATTGCGGACAAGAAAAGGCCTTTTCTATGTAGTGTCGGCGATGTGCGGTCCGCAAATTGCGGAACGCACATCGCCAATGTCCGCGGATCCGCAAAACACACACTGACGTGTGAATGGACCCTTAGGCTTCATGCACATGACCGTATGTGTTTTGCGGTCCGCAAATTGCAGATCCGCAAAAAAAACGGATGAAGTTCCGTATGACATGCGTTTTTTTTGCAGATCAGTTAGTTTTGCGAATCCATTATAATAATGCCTATCCTTGTCCGCAAACTAGAAAAAAATAGGACATGCTCTATTTTTTTGCGGAACAGAAAAACGGACATACGGAAACGGAATGCACACGGAGTACCTTCCGTTTTTTTGCGGACCCATTAAAAGGAATGATTCCGCATATGGTCCGCAAAAAAAACGGAACGGGCACAGAAAGAAAATACGTTTGTGTACATGAGGCCTTATAGACACTGCTACAAGGCGACTCCACTACCTATCTAAATCACCACTAGGCCAGAGGAACATAAAGCCTGTTTTACAGTGGACACCTATATCCACAAGTGCTTGCTAATGCCAACCTTTAAACATCCAACCAGCTAACAGACCTCTTTACAAGGGCAGACTGGCCATAGACCCTACAGGGAAATTCCCTGGTTGGCGCTGATGCCCAGGGGCCTGCCAAAGCCCTTCTCATTGCCGCCAGCCAGGGCTGTCTTTAACAAGGGGCAGAAGGGGCAGCTGTCCCGGGCCCAGTTGCTCCTGGGGGGCCCAAGGCAGCTGCCTCGAGCCCTGCTAGCCACTGCCCCGGGTGTCAGGCTGTCAGCTACACAGGGGGCGCTGCCATGCCATGCCTGCCGGCACTCCAGGCAGCGTACTGTGAGAGCTGTGATTCTCTAGGACCTTAGATTACATAATCACCATGTTACCAGTAAACTAGCAGTATTACTGGTCACATGGCTATGAGGTCATCAAGGTTCTTTCTACCAGGAGTGTTGCTGTAGAAGTTTATCTTAACTGTGGATCTTTTTTTGTGAAGATTACATCAGAAAAAGGTGACAGTGGCTGTTATGCTAATATACTGTAAACTACTGTATAGTGGGGTGCTGTATACTGTGGGGGCCTGTATACTGTGGGGGGCTGTATACTGTATACTGTGGGTGCTGTATATTATGGAGTGCTATACTGCTGTACTGTATAGTGTGGGGGGCTGTATACAGTATACTGTGGGTACTGTATATTGTGGAGTGCTATACTGCTGTACTGTATACTGTGGGGGGGGCTGTATATTGTGGAGTGCTATACTGCTGTACTGTATACTGTGAGGGGCTGTATACTGTGAGGGGCTGTATACTGTATACTGTGGGTGCTGTATATTGTGGAGTGTTATACTACTGTACTGTATAGTGTAGGGGGCTGTATAATGTGGGGTGCTGTATTGTGTATAGTTTGGGGTGCTGTACATGGTGAGGTGCTATACTGCTCTACTGTATACTGTGAGATGTTGTATACTGTGGGCTGCTATTCTGCTCTACTATGTACTGTGGGGTACTGTATAGTGTGGGGTGCTATACTGCATACTGTGTGGTGCTGTATACTGTAGGCTGCTATACTGCTCTACTATATACTGTGGGGTACTGTATAGTGTGGGGTGCTATGCTGCATACTGTGTGGTGCTGTATACTATAGGGTGCTATACTGCATATTGTGGGTTGCTGTATACTATAGGGTGCTATACTGCATACTGTGGGGTGCTGGGGTGCACTGTAACGCTAGGGTGAGCCGAGCCCTGGTCTCCTTCCTGCAGAGCTGTGCCCACTTCCAGCCTGAGCCCAGCTGCCCAGAGCACTGATCCTGAGCCGCTGGAGTCTTCAGAACTGGAAGTATTTACAATCATTCACTGTACTCTACCAGATGTGTGTGGATTTTTTGTGTGTGTGTTGTGGTGGAGGGCGTGATTGCCTGATAGGGTGTGGGAAGGCGGGATCCAGGGGGCCCAAGTAAACTTTTGCCCAGGGTCCAGTCAATATTAAAGACGGCCCTGCCACTAGCTTCATACATAACGATATGATGCTCTCAGAATTAATTAGTGTAGGAGCATTAGGCACTTATGCACCTGGCCAGCATCCGCAGGTGCCCTCCTGACTTCTACTCTAGTGCCATCTTTAGGATAATGATATTGTTTCAGATCGTGTCTCAGGCAGCAGAATATTGTGCTGCACTGGGGTATTTGTTACTGCTGGGCAGTATTTTGTTCTTCACCATGGTATTTCTGGCCCTGCCTACTTCTGTTGTCCCTGCCTACATATGTTGCTCCACTTTCTGTTAGTTTGGTCCCACCTACACATTGGGCCACTTTTAGTGTTTTTTCCCCAGGGCCACTGTACATTCCCAGTCCCCCCTGCCTTCCCATATGGTACCAGAAACAGTACTTTGTAATTAGTGCTGCTAGATATGCCACAAATTATCGTTTGCACTAAGTAAAGAAAGACTGTTCATTTTCCTCATAGCACTGTATGGATTCTGTTCTTGATCTGAAAGATCAATCCCTCCCATGTGCCTGTTGTAGTCCGTGATGCAGTCTAGCTTGGGGTAGTGGTTGTAGTATTTCGTAAAGGGGAAGGATGGCTTCTGTTCCTATGAATTGTGAGTACAAGGACATCCTTCTTAGCTTTGTACTTAACCACCAACATATTCTCATTTAGGAGTGCCCTGCTGTTGTCTTTTCTGAATGGCTGCATAAGCAGGGACCTTAGGAGGCCTCTCTGATTTTTGCATACTATGTTGCAAGCTACAGTATCTCTGGAACTTAGGGACTTAAATTGTCTAATACTCGTGTAATAGTCATCCACATAGAGGTGGTAACCCTGATTTAGCAGCTGCTGCACGCTATTTTCCCACTAATTGCTAGGATAGTGGGCATTCTTGAGGTTCAATCTGGTAGTCCCTTCCTTCATAAACCTAGAACATTGCCTGTACCCAGAGGTACTCTTGCATGACTTGTACATTTTAATGCCATTCCTTACCCTCCATCTGGTCTGATATTGGAATAATTTTACCCTTCCTTTAAGATCTATAAGGGACTCGTCTATGCAGCTGTTTTTGTTCTGGGGTGTACACCTCAGTAAACGTGGTGCTAAAGTGGTCAAAGACTGGCCTAATTTTAAGAAGGGATGGTCAAATGTTGGGTCATTTTAGGGCAGGCAATGTGTATTATCATTATAATTAGGGATAAGCGAACCCAGCTTTGGATCATATATCATTTTAATGCTGTATGGAGATCTGTCTCCATAAAGCATTAAATGTATGGGCTGCAGCAAGGCGAAATGAGTTATCACCGAAGTCTCACGAGAATTCAGTGTATAACCCGAACTTTGATTATTAAATTGGAAAAACATTTTAAAACAGGTATCCGAACTCTGTTTCGGTACCGACTGGTACCTCGGTACTAAAGCAGACTTCGGAACCAAGTTTTAAAATGGTGTTCAAGTTAAAAAATCAAATGCTGAAGTTATTCGCGGGAATAAATTTGCCTCACCGGTACCCATACGAAATTTTCTAGTGAAGCGACTTCGGATCTAGGATCCAAAGCTCGCTTTGCTCTTCACTAAGTATAATATAAAATTTCAGAATTTACTCAAATCGCTGCTGGGCCATGGTCTTTCTGTAAACTGTAGTGTGGTACAAAATATCTGAATAACAATATTGTCTAATTTGCATCCTTTCAACAAGGCCGATATGTACCATGAGCCACCAAAACTTAATAATCTCTGATGCATTTACTGAGGTCAAACTCAGGGGTCGATCATGTGGCGATGTGGGATTCTGGGCAATAAATTATTGGATGTATAAATTTATTTGGTCCAGCATTAAATTTACAAAATCTTCAGAGAAAAAGATTTGGAAAAAAATGAAGTTCTGTAAAGCCTGCACAATCAATATGGAATTAGGAGCTGCATATAAAAATCCAGAGGTTGAGGGAATCACTTTGTTGGGCTGTCTTTTCTGTTTTCCTGTGGTGCCTTCTTGAAGAACCCCTGTGATAAATAGAAGACCTATCTTGAAGCATATGATATAATGTCAATGAAGTCTACCCCAATGTATACCACATTGTGTCATTTTGTCCTTAGCCAGTATTAGGCATATGATAGTAGCAGCCTTTGCCTATCTAGTAGCATATATTCTCTGTTATGTGATTTTGAGTATGTTTTATGTCCGCTTGTATAATATTGTAAATGCCAGTACGATAAAACATGAATTATGAAGTCCTCTCTGTCCCAGCATTCCATGCAATATAGACAGGAAATCATGTTTTGTTCATATTTTATATCAGCCGACTGAATGGGGAGGTGTGGTGAGCATGAGTAATGAAGGGCGTTCACAACTCGCACACATGAAAACTATCCAAGAAAAAAAAAAAAAAAAGAAAAAAAAGTGGTCACAGATAGATTAATGTCCGCCAAAAGTGGACAGGGATTTATGGAGTACGGATCAGGAATCTGGAACTGCTGAACAAAAAAAAACAAAAAAAAACATTGATCTCTGCAGCAGTTCTAGACAATCTTTTTCTAAATAGCACTATAGAGTACTGAGAATCTCTGTGGTGGTGCCCCACCAGTCCCAGCCAGCTAATCACCCCCAATGAAGCCCACTAGCAGATACCTCTTTGTTTTTTGTTTTATTCAGTGAGGAAGCTGTGATTGCCCGGTCTGCATTAACTGGCCAATTGCAGCAATTGGGGCTGCAGGGTGAGGTATAACCTACCTGGGCTCTTAACTAAGATGACTGCCTATTGAGCAGAGCAGCCATCTTAGCCAGTGACATTAGCATGGTGACTGGATTTTTGTTGCAAGTCACATCCCACTGTGCTGTACGTATACACCACTGGTCGCAAAGCGGTTATTTATTTTTATTTTTTTATTTTTTACTTTGCAACATATGTCTGGAGGTGTGGCAGCCTCCATGCTGTTTGTACTATTGCTGACACATCCTCTAACAGGTTGTTTTACTTAGTGTGTGCTATATATACCTGAGTCCACTCTCCCCGCTCATTAAAGGTCTTCTGGCTTAGAGCAACATAATGTATCATGGCCTGCTCACCTAGAGAGATAACAATTGTAGCAGACACAGTATATGGCCTCATGCACACGACCGTTGGTGTTTTGCGGTCCGCAAATCGCGGATCCGCAAAACACGGAAGCTGATCCGCGTTCCGTTCTGCATTTTGCGGAACGGAACGCAGCCCATTATAGAAATGCCTATTCTTGTCCGCAAAACGGACAAGAATAGGACATGCTATATTTTTTTTGCGGGGGCACGGAACGGAGCAACGGATGCGGACAGCACACGGAGTGCTGTCCTCATCTTTTGCGGCCCCATTGAAATGAATGGGTCCACGGCCGAGCCGCGAAATATGCGGCTCGGACGCGGACCCGAACAACGGCCGTGTGCATGAGGCCTAAATGTGGGTTTTGTTCTCCTTGAATTTATATGTCAATATGGCATAGTGATAGTCATTAAGTAGAGTAGTTTTCCATCCAGACTGAGGTCAGACGTGGTGAATGAGCATGTAAATTTTTTGAACAAAATATATTTGTTAGGCATTAGAGTTGAGCGAACCCGAACTGTAAAGTTCGGGTTCGTACCAAATTTTGGGGTGTTCGGGACACGGACCTGGACCCGAACATTTTCAAAAAAGTTCGGGTACGGGTCCGTTGTTCGGCGATTCCTTCCCGCTTTCTGAAGGGCTGCACGGCAGATAATCAGCTTGCGTTTTACTTCTTGCCCTGAGAAGCCATCACAGCCATGTGGCTGGCCAAGTGCAATACTGTCTGTCAAAGGATAGATTTTTTTCTGGGGTGAAATTCATTTTCCAAAATACCAATCCCCTAAATCAGTGGTTTTACCTGTTCCTGGCCAATTGTAATACTGTGCGTAAACGGATAGATTTTATTTCTGGGGTGAAATTTAATTGCTAAAATACCAATCCCCTAAATCAGTGGTTTTAGCTGTTGCTGGCCAAGTGTAATACTGTGCGTAAAAGGATAGATTTTATTTCTGGGGTGAAATTCAATTGCGAAAATACCAATCCCCTAAATCTGGTGTTCCAGCTGTGGCTGGCTAAATTTAATACTGTACATCAAAGGATAGATTTTTTTCTGGGGTGAAATTCAATTGCCAAAATAACAATCCCCTAAAACTGGGGATCCAGCTGTGGCTGGCGAAGTGTAATACTGTCCGTCAAAAGATAGATTTTTTGTAGGGTGAAATCCAATTGCCAAAATAGCAATCCCCTAAATCTGGTGTTTCAGCTGTGGCTGGCAAAGTTTAATACTGTCTGTCAAAGGATAAATATTTTTCTGGGGTGAAATTCAATTGCCAAAATACCAATCCCCTAAATCTGGTGTTCCAGCTGTGGCTGGCCAAGTGTAATACTGTCCGTCAAAGGATAGATTTTTTTCTGGGGTGAAATTAATTTGCCAAAATACCAATCCCCTAAATCTGGTGTTCCACTGTGGCTGGCCAAGTCTATTACTGTACGTCAAAGGATAGATTTTTTCTGGGGTGAAATTAAATTGCCAAAATACCAATCCCCTAAATCTGGTGTTCCAGCTGTGGCTGGCTAAGTGTAATACTGTCCGTCAAAGGATAAAAATTTTTGTGGGGTGAAATAAAATCCCTGAAATAGTTAAATTCTGTCCGCAATAGGGTATATTACATTCAGCGTGTCAGCGTCTAAATTCAAGGCCTGAAAAATAAATACTCTATGTTTGCACATGCTACTGTGCATCTCCAAGTGTATTTCTATCCGTAAAAGGGAATATTACACTAAGTGTCTAAATACAAGGCCTGAAAGCGTAATCCACTGTATTTGCACATGCTATTGTGCATCTCCAAGTGTAATTCTGTCAGTAAAAGGATACCTTTCAGCCAGGGCCTAGATACTAGGCCTAAAATTGATATTCCCCTAAATCTGTGGTTTCTGCTGTGCCTGTATTAGTGTAATACAGTAAATAAATAGATAGCTAGATAGTGTTAGGTGCCTGTAAATAAAGGTAACAATGAGGAAAACATCTAATAAGGGACGCGGACATGGTCGTGGTGGTGTTAGTGGACCCTCTGGTGCTGGGAGAGGATGTGGCCTTTCTGCCACATCTACACCTCCTAGTGAACCAACTACCTCAGGTCCCAGTAGCCGCCAGAATCTACAGCGATATTTGGTCGGGCCTAATGCCGTTCTAAGGATGGTAAGGCATGAGCAAGTGCAGCCGCTAGTCGATTGGGTGGCCCACAGTGGATCCAGCAGGTTCACAATATCTCCCACCCAGTCTTCTGCAGAAAGCGCACAGGTTGTGCCTGAAAACCAAGCCCATCAGTCTGTCACATCACCCCCATGCATATCAGGGATCCTGTATGAGCCTCAAGTTAGGCAGCAGTCTCTTATGCTGTTTGAAAAATCTGCTGACAGGTTTTTCCAAGGGCATACACCTAACCCTTCCCCAGCAATGGAAGAAAAAAAAATGCACTGACGCACAACCACTTATGTTTCCTGATGAGGACATGGGAATACTACCTCAGCAGAGTCAGCAATTCTCTGATGATGATGAAACACAGGTGCCAACTGCTGCGTCTTTTTGCAGTGTGCAGACCGAACTGGTGGTCAGGGAGGAAGACTGTGTGGAAGACTTTCAGAGTTCAGAGGAAGAGGCAGTGGTGAGACTGAGCAGACAGCGTAAAAAAAGAGGGAGCAGGGTCCAAAAGCAGAACAGCCATCGCCAAGAGAGTTCGCCTGCTACTGGCCAACGCCACCAGGGACCGAGCACACCAAAGGCAGCTTCAAGGAGTTCCCTGGCATGGCACTTCTTAACACAATGTGCTGACGACAAGACCCGAGTGGTTTGCACGCTGTGCCATCAGATCCTGAAGCGAGGCATTAACGGTCTGAACCTTAGCACAACCTGCATGACCAAGCATCTACATGCAAAGCATGAACTGCAGTGGAGTAAACACCTTCAAAAGCAAGAAACGGCTCAGGCCCCTCCTGCTCCATCTTCTGCTGCTGCCTCAGTCTCTTCCATCGCCTCTGGAGGAATGTTGGCACCTGCCGCCCAGCAAAAGGAGGATGTGCCACCAACACCACAACCTCCGTCACCAAGCATCTCCAGCATGTCACACGGCAGCGTTCAGCTCTCCATCTCACAAACCTTGGAGAGAAAGTGTAAATTGTCACCTAGCCACCCTCGATCCCTGGCCCTGAATGCAAGCATTTTTAAACTAGTGGACTTTGAAATGCTGCCATTCAGACTGGTGGACACAGACAGCTTCAAACAGCTGATGGTGGTGGCTGTCCCACAGTACATCGTTCCCAGCCGCCACTACTTCTCCAAGAGAGCCGTGCCTTCCCTGCACAACCAAGTATCGGATAAAATCAAGTGTGCACTGCGCAATGCCATCTGTGGCAAGGTCCACCTAACCACAGATACGTGGACCAGTAAGCACGGCCAGGGACGCTATATCTCCCTAACTGCACACTGGGTAAATGTAGTGGTGGCTGAGCCCCAGACGGAGAGCTGTTTGGCGCACGTCCTTTCACCGCCAAGGATCGCAGGGCAACATTCTTTGCCTCCTGTAGCCTCCTCCTCCTACTCGGCTTCCTCCTCTTCTTCTTCCACCTGCTCATACGGTCAGCCACAGACCTTCACCACCAACTTCAGCACAGCCTGGGGTAAACGTCAGCAGGCCGTTCTGAAAGTCATGTGTTTGGGGGACAGGACCAACACCGCGCAGGGGTTGTGGTGGGGTATAGAACAACAGACCGACGAGTGGTTGCTGCTGGTGAGCCTCAAGCCCGGCCTGGTGGTGTGCGATAATGGACAAAATCTGTTTGCAGCTCTGGGACTAGCCGGTTTGACGCAAATCCCTTGCCTGGTGCATGTGATGAATTTGGTGGTGCAGAAATTCTTTCACAACTACCCCGACATGTCAGAGCTGCTGCATAAAGTGCGGGCCGTCTGTGCGCGCTTCCGGCGTTCTCATCCTGCCGCTACTCGCCTGTCTGCACTACAGCGGAACTTCGGCCTTGCCGCTCACCACCTCATATGAGACGTGCCCACCAGGTGGAACTCCACCTTGCACATGCTGGAGAGACTGTGCGAGCTGCAGCAGGCCATAGTGGAGTTTCAGCTGCATCACGCACGTGTGAGTCACACTGCGTAACAGCACCACTTCACCACCAATGACTGGGCCTCCATGCGAGACCTGTGTGCCCTGTCGCGCTGTTTCGAGTACTCCACCAACATGGCCAGTGGCGATGACGCCATTATCAGCGTTACAATACCAATTCTATGTCTGGTTGAGGGCGACAATAGGGCGATGATGGAAGAGGATGTGGCCCAGGAGTAGGAGGAAGAGGGGTCATTTCTAACACTTTCAGGCCAGTCTTTTAGAAGTGGGAGGGAGGTCTTTTGCAACAGCAGAGGCCAGGTACAAATTTGGGCAGCCAGGGCCCACTACTGGAGGACGAGGAGGACGAGGATGAGGATGAGGAGGAGGAGGATGAGGATGAAGCATGTTCACAGTGGGGTGGCATTCAACGCAGCTCGGGCCCATCACTGGTGCGTGGCTGGGGGGAAATGGTGGACGATGACGATACGCCTCCCAAAGAGGACAGCTTGTCCTTAACTCTGGGCAGCCTGGCACACATGAGCGACTACATGCTGCAGTGCCTGCGCAACGACAGCAGAGCTGCCCACATTTTGACGTGTGCTGACTACTGGGTGGCCACCCTGCTGGATCCCTGGTACAAAGACAACGTGCTCACCTTAATTTCCGCACTGGAGAGTGATAGGAAAATGCGCGAGTACAAGCGCATGCTGGTAGACGTGCTCCTGAGAGCATTCCCAACTGACATGGGGGACAAGTGGGAGCACAAGGCGAAAGCAGAAGAGGAGCGAGAGGTCTCCATCGCAGCTGTGTCACGGCCAGCTCCTCTGAAGGCAGGGTTAGCATAGCCGAGATGTGGAAAAGTTTTGTCACAGCGCCACAGCTAACTGCACCATTAGCTGATAGGGAACGTGTTAGCAGGAGCCAGCATTTCAACAACATGGTGGAACAGTACGTGTGCACACGCTCCACGTACTGACTGATGGTTCGGCCCCATTCAACTTCTGGGTCTCCAAATTGTCCACATGGCCAGAGCTAGCCTTTTATGCCTTGGAGGTGCTGGCCTGCCCTGCAGCCAGTGTATTGTCTGAACGTGTATTTAGCACGGCAGGGGGCGTCATTACAGATAAAAGCAGCCACCTGTCCACAGCCAATGTGGACAAGCTGACATTTATAAGAATGAACCAGGCATGGATCCCACAGGACCTGTCCATCCCTTGTGCAGAATAGACATTTTTAACTGCCTTGCCCTCAACCATACATTCTTGTACTCTAGGGCACTTCTTTATTGAATCCTCTTTTTTTTTATTGTACCATTTGGGGGGCAATACCAAGTTGAATTAACCTCTCCTCTGTCTGGGTGCCAGGGGCCTACATTTCAGCTAATCGCCTGCTGCTTTGGTGCGTGACATTAACCTCTTTTTGTTGTCAAATGACCTGTCTGGGTGTCAGGGGCCTAAATAACTGAAAGTGGCCTGTTCCATTAGTGGGTAACATCATGCCTGTTTTGCTGTTATGGGACCTCTCTCCTCTGTTTGGGTGCTGGGGCCTAAATAACTAAAAGTGGCCTGTTCCATTGGTGGGTAACATGATGCCTGTTTTGCTGCTATGGGACCTCTCTCTTCTGTCTGGGTGCCAGGGACCTACATTTCAGATAATCGCCTGTTGCTTTGGTGGGTGAGATTATCCTCTTTTTGATGTCGAATGACCTCTACTCTGTCTGGGTGTCAGGGGTCTATATTTCGTTTAATTGCTTGCTGTCTTGGTGGGAGACATTTAACTCTTTTTACTGTCAAATGACTGCCCCATTGTGTGGCTGTCAGGGGCCTATATGTCATTTAATCATTTGTTGTCTTGGTGGGAGATATTAAACTCTTTTTACTGTCAAATGACTGCCCCATTGTGTGGGTGTCAGGGGCCTATATGTCGTTTAATCATTTGTTGCTTTGTTGGGTGACATTTTCCTCTTTATACTGTCCAATGACCTCTACATTGTCTGGTTGTCAGGGGCCTATATTTTGTTTCATCGCCTGCTGTATTGGTAGGAGACATTAACCTCTTTTTACTCTCAAATAACCGCCCCATTGTCTGGTTTTCAGGAGCCTATATTTCGTTTCATCGCTTGCTGTCTTAGTGGGAGACATTAAACTCTTTTTACTGTCAAATGACCTCTCCTCTGTCTGGGTGTCAGGGGCCTACATAAATGATAATGGCCTGTTCTATTGCAGGTTGATCTAAGGCCTGTGTTGCTGTTACGGGACCGTTCTTCTCTTTGCGGGTGCCATGGTCCTCCTGAATTAGTAAATGAGGCCTGTGGCACTGCTGGGTGAAATCAATACTGATTTGGCATGATTGTAACTTTCCTCTTTGTGGGTGCCATGGGTCTGAATCTGTAAATGATGCCTGTGGCATTGCTGGGTAAAATCAATACTGTCTTGGCGTGATTTTAACTCTCCTCTTTGTGGGTCCTGTGGGCCTGAATGTTTGAATAAGGCCTGTGGCCCTGCAGGCAGACATTATTCTATCTTGGCTGTGATGACAACTTCAACTTCCATGTATGGTTGCCATGGCCTGAGTCTGTGAATAAGGCCTGTGGCACTGCAGGCAGATATGAATCCTTTTTGGCTGTGATGAGAATTTCAACTTCCATAGTATTCCCACCTGACGCCACCGCAACCTCCTATTCCACCTTCTCCTCCAAGTTGTCAATTGATATTGGTTAATTTTTATATATTTTATTTTAAGTCATTTCCCTATCCTCATTTGTTTGCAGGGGATTTACCTACATTTTGCTGCCTTTTACAGCCCTCTAGCCCTTTCCTGGGCTATTTTACAGCCTTTTTAGTGCCCAAAAGTTCAGGTCCCCATTGACTTCAATGGGGTTCGGGGTCAAGTTCGGGTCCACTTCGGATCCCGAACCAGAACATTTTCGTGAAGTTCGGCCGAACTTCTCAAACCCGAACATCCAGGTGTTCACTCAACTCTACTTGGCATCTCATGTTTATTTGTATAGTAAGTTTGGTTTTAGTATGTACAGTATATACATCATATTCTTTACATTTGTAGAGTGCTGCTGTTTGCTATATTCTGTTTCCCCTGAGAATTTATCAAGCCCTGCACTAGAGGATTCTGTCTTCTAAATGTTAAAAAATAGAGCATTTTGCGACATTGTGTCATATGTGACATTTTGACCTTACTTGCATAAAACAATTGTGACATTTTCCATTTTTACGCAGCTCACTTCAGTTTTGATAAGATGTGGGAAAGTGGGCATGGTTAGTCTGTCAAGTGAATTTAAGCCAGATTCATGACCTGTGACTTTTTAAAAAGTAGGAAATATTTTACAATCCAATGCATTATTCACACGTAAGCGTTTTGGTCATTGATTTCCATCAGTGATTGTGAGTTAAAACCAGGAGTGCCTACTCAGAGATAAGCTATATGGGAAAGACCTGCTCTTGTTCTGTGTTTAGATATGCACCTGGTTTTAGCTCACAATCACTTATGGAAATCACTGGTCGAACACTTATGCACACGACCGTATGTGTTTTGCGGTCCGCAAATTCCGGATCCGCAAAAAAAAAAAAACTGATGACGTCCGTATGGCATCTGATTTTTTTGTGGATCTGTTATTTTTGCGGATCCATTGTAATAATGCCTATACTTGTCCGCAAACTAGAAAAAAAATAGGACATGCTCTATTTTTTTGCGGAGCTACGGAACGGACATACTGATGCGGACCCATTGAAATGAATGGGTCTGCATCCTATCAGCAAAAAAAAAAAAAACAGAACGGACAAGGAAACAAAATACTGTCGTGTGCATGTGCACATAGTGCAGTTCTGACATGCAGTTAGGATGCAGTTTTTTTTATTGTAGCAAGCTGAAATTAATTAAATCATTTCAACAATGCAGAACACCAGGTTTTAACAAGGCTGCTAAACTGGCTAAATTGAAAACTGCATCCTGACTACATGTCAGAACTGCATGTCAGGCCCCTTTCACATGAGCGAGTTTTCCACATGGGTGCAATGCTTGACGTGAACGCATAGCACCCGCACTGAATCCTAACCGATTATTTTCAATGTGTCTGTGTACATGAGCATTTTTTTTTTCACGCATCAGTTCTGCGTTGCGTGCAAAACGCAGCATGTTCTATATTCTAAGTTTTTCATTCAGCCCTGGCCCCATAGAAATGAACGGGCCTTCAGTGAAAAGCAAGTGCGGATGCAATGCATTTTTTACTGATGGTTGCTAAGAGATGTTGTTTGTAAACCTTCAGTTTTTTATCGCGCGTGTGAAAAACACATTGCACCCGTGCTGAAAAAGCTGAATGCAATCACAGACAAAACTGACTGAACTTGCTTGCAAAATGGTGCAAGTTTCACTGAACGCACCCTGAATGCATCCGGAGCTAATCCGTCACGCTCGTGTGAAAGAGGCCTATCCATTTTGTGGTCCTTAAACTGTGGATCTGCGAAATATAGATATTTCGGATGTGTGCATTCCCCAATTTTCTGATTTCCATCAGTAGAAATATATCTTTGTCCACAAAACGGACAAGAATAGAACATGTTCTATAATTACAGAATGGCCACATGGATGCAGACATATAACATCCCTGGGCTGTCTGCATTTTTTGGCGGACTCAGAAGTGAATGCATCTGTGTGCAATCTGCAAAAAATGCGGATCGGAGACAGCCCAAAACTAAGGTCATGTACACGAGGCCAAACTCATGTAAAGGGGTGGCATAGAAAGTGAAGAAATATCAGACAAAATTCTTAGAAGGGTTTCCTGATAGACAGCAATCTTAACTAAAGGCTTAGGGTGGTTACACCCCCCCCAAGCTCCAATCACTGAAATTGACCAGTCAATGTAGACCAGCCAATTGCAGCTTTCTAACTGTAAAAAACGGTGAACGAGCTGCAGTCTCCAATAGGGGTTATTGATGTTGTCCATTTCAGCGCCAGTCATCCCCTCAGTTATACAGCGGACTCCAATGTTTGGCATGCCCTGTTAGTGTTGCGATTGGCTAATATGCTATACCAGTGCTAGAGAGGCGGAGGAACAGGAAGAGCCTTGATGCATGAAGCCATTCTAGTTGGTGACTGCATGCAGTGAGGTTCTGTGCCTCTCTGTACTGTGTATCTGTCTACTAGGACTTGCGATGCACCACCACAGAGACTTGACAGTGTTCCTGTGAAAGGATTATCTGGAACTGCTGCAGTGATTAGTGATTTCTTAGTTCATTTGCATCAGTTCCAGATCCCTGATCTATATTCCCTAAGTCAATATCCCTGTCCCTATTCTTCACCCCTCTCTCCCGCTGTTGGCTTATTTGGCAGACGCCAAACAATCCATGACCGCATTTTTGTCACAGTTTCTTTTTTTGTTTCTTTCCAGTCCTGCACCAAGTTTTCTGTGTGTGAGCTGTGACCACTGTGGGGAGTCGCTCTGGTAGACGGCGGTGCGGGTGCAGTACAGAGGCAAAGGGAGTCCAGGAAATGCAGTAAAGAGTGTTTATTTCACACTTGCTAAATAAATAAATAAACTCCAGACAGTCACTTAGTGTTAATTCACACCCAGCAAAAACTTAAGGCAAAACACAAGAGTCCAAACCAGGATCCAATCACCTGTGAGATGTAGGTGCGTGTTCGCACCTGGCTGTCAACCCAGCTGCAGGAAAGTCCACACCTTAGGCTTCCAGGCCGACTGCACGCCTCTTTGCTGGGCTCTTGCTTCCAGGTCAGCGAGCTCCACAGCACTATTAGCAGCTCCAGGACAATCACACACCCAGCTGCTGGTGCGGGCTGTGTTTTTAAAGGCCCGGGAAAAGTCCGGCCTGGACCGTGGGGAATAGGCACCCACTCAACTCTTTGCCTACTCCCAGTAAGAGCCGGCCCGGATTGGCTTTGCAGCCAAACTAAATACCAAGGTGTCAAGCAGCACTAGCTGCTGCTGACACACAAAAACCCGGCTCTTACCTCACCGAGGCCAGGAACCTAGGTGACACGTACCTCCTGTCGACAACGGTACCTTGCACCCTCTTACACCACCTACTGCTGATCAGTGGGTGTGTGACTAATCAGCATCTGTGCTCAGTTTTTGTCACAGGATGTTTTTTTCCTCATTCATGTACATTTTTTGGCACTTTTTAATTTGTAAAAATAATAGTAGTTAGGGGTAGTATAATCACAGCCAGTTGTAGATAGCGTGAAACCAGGACTAAGTGGGTGTTCTAGCTGGTGGCTGGCAAAAATACTGTACAGTTGGCACTGTCACTACAGAACCCACAATGCAATGCATACAGCCAATCAGCAGATAGCCAGCCCCTGTGATGTCACAGCCCTATAAAAAGGCCCTACATGCCCAGTCTCAGACATTTTACAGTGAACTTAGTGCAGAGAGAGACGTTGCAGGTAGAGATGAGCGAACACCTGGATGTTCGGGTTCGAGAAGTTCGGCCGAACTTCCCGAAAATGTTCGGGTTCGGGATCCGAACTCGACCCGAACGTTATCCCGAACTGGAAACCCCATTGAAGTTAATGAGGACCCGAACTTTTAGGCACTAAAAAGGCTGTAAAATAGTCCAGGAACGGGCTAGAGGGCTGCCAAAGGCAGCAAAATGTAGGTAAATCGCCTGCAAACAAATGTGGATAGGGAAATGAATTAAAATAAAATAAATAAAATTTAACCAATATCAATTGGAGAGAGGTCCCACTGCAAGGAATCATGCGTCATATCACTCAACACTGGAGAAGGCCACTTTCAGTTATTTCGGCCCAGCACCCAGACAGAGGAGAGAGGTCCCACAGCAAGGAATCAAGCATCATATCACCCACCACTGGAGAAGGCCACTTTCAGTTATTTCGACCCAGCACCCAGACCGAGGATACAGGTCCCACAGCAAGGAATCATGCGTCATATCACCCACCACTGGAGAAGGCCACTGTCAGTTATTTCGGCCCAGCACCCAGACCGAGGATACAGGTTCCACAGCAAGGAATCATGCGTCATATCACCCACCACTGGAGAAGGCCACTTTCAGTTATTTCGGCCCAGCACCCAGACCGAGGATGCAGGTTCCACAGCAAGGAATCATGCGTCATATCACCCACCACTGGAGAAGGCCACTTTCAGTTATTTCGGCCCAGCACCCAGACCGAGGATACAGGATCCACAGCAAGGAATCATGCGTCATATCACCCACCACTGGAGAAGGCCACTTTCAGTTATTTCGGCCCCAGCACCCAGATAGAGGAGAGAGGTCCCACAGCAAGGAATCATGCGTCATATCAACCACCACTGGAGAAGGCTACATTCAGTTATTTCGGCCCAGCACCCAGACAGAGGAGAGAAGTCCCACAGCAAGGAATAAGGCGTCATATCAACCACCACTGGAGAAGGCCACTTTCAGTTATTTAGGCCAGGCACCCAGACAGAGGAGAGAGGTCCCACAGCAAGGATTAAGGCGTCATATCACCCACCCCTGGAGAAGGCCACTTTCAGTTATTTAGGCCCCAGCACCCAGTCAGAGGAGAGAGGTCCCACAGCAAGGAATCATGCGTCATATCAACCACCACCGGAGAAGGCCACTCTCAGTTATTTCAGCCCAGCACCCAGACAGAGGAGAGAGGTCCCACAGCAAGGAATCATGCGTCATATCAACCACCACCAGAGAAGGCCACTCTCAGTTATTTCGGCCCAGCACCCAGACAGAGGAGAGAGGTCCCACAGCAAGGAATCATGCGTCATATCAACCACCACCGGAGAAGGCCACTTTCAGTTATTTCGGCCTAGCACCCAGACAGAGGAGAGGTCCCACAGCAAGGAATCATGCGTCATATCAACCACCACCGGAGAAGGCCACTCTCAGTTATTTCGCCCAGCACCCAGACAGAGGAGAGAGGTCCCACAGCAAGGAATCATGCGTCATATCAACCACCACTGAGAAGGCCACTTTCAGTTATTTCGGCCCCAGCACCCAGATAGAGGAGAGAGGTCCCACAGCAAGGAATAAGGCGTCATATCACCCACCACTGGAGAAGGCCACTTTCAGTTATTTAGGCGCAGCACCCAGACAGAGGAGAGAGGTCCCACAGCAAGGAATCATGCGCCATATCACCCACCACTGGAGAAGGCCACTGTCAGTTATTTCGGCCCAGCACCCAGACCGAGGATACAGGTTCCACAGCAAGGAATCATGCGTCATATCACCCACCACTGGAGAAGGCCACTTTCAGTTATTTCGGCCCAGCAACCAGACCGAGGATGCAGGTTCCACAGCAAGGAATCATGCGTCATATCACCCACCACTGGAGAAGGCCACTCAGTTATTTCGGCCCCAGCACCCAGACAGAGGAGAGATGTCCCACAGGAAGGAATCATGCGTCATATCAACCACCACTGGAGAAGGCCACTCTCAGTTATTTCGGCCCAGCACCCAGACAGAGGAGAGGTTCATTCAACTTTGGGTTGCACGGCAAGATCATGGTAAAGTTAAAAAAATGAGGATTCAATAAAGAAGTGCCCCGGAGTACAAGAATACATGGTTGAGGGGGAGGCAGTTATAAATGTCTATTCTGCACAAGGAAGGGACAGGTCCTGTGGGATCCATGCCTGCTTCATTTTTATGAACGTCAGCTTGTCCACGTTGGCTGTGGACAGGCGGCTGCGTTTGTCAGTAATGACGCCCCCTGCCGTGCTGAATACACGTTCAGACAAAACGCTGGCAGCCGGGCAGGCCAGCACCTCCAAGGCATAAAATGCTAACTCTGGCCACGTGGACAATTTGGAGACCCAGAAGTTGAATGGGGCCGAACCATCAGTCAGTACGTGGCGGGGTGTGCAGACATACTGTTCAACTATGTTAGTTGAAGTGCTGCCTCCTGCTAACACGTTCCGTATCAGGTGGTGGTGCAGTTAGCTGTGGCGTGGAGACAAAACTTTTCCACATTTCTGCCATGCTAACCCTGCCCTCAGAGGAGCTGGCCGTGACACAGCTGCGTTGGCGACCTCTTGCTCCTCCTCTGCCTTCGCCTTGGGCTTCCACCTGTTCCCCTGTGACATTTGGGAATGCTCTCAGGAGCGCCTTTACCAGTGTGCGCTTGTACTCGAGCATCTTCCTATCACGCTCCAGTGCAGGAAGTAAGGTGGGCACATTGTCTTTGTACCGGGGATCCAGCAGGGTGGCAACCCAGTAGTCCGCACACGTTAAAATGTGGGCAACTCTGCTGTCGTTGCGCAAGCACTGCAGCATGTAGTCGCTCATGTGTGCCAGGCTCCCCAGAGGTAAGGACAAGCTGTCCTCTGTGGGAGGCGTATCGTCATCGTCCTCCGTATCCCCCCAGCCACGCACCAGTGATGGGCCTGAGCTGTGTCGGGTGACACCCCGCTGTGAACCTGCTTCTTCCTCATCCTCTTCCACCTCCTCGTCCTCCAGTAGTGGGCCCTGGCTGTCCACATTTGTACCTGGCCTCTGCTGTTGCAAAAAACCTCCCTCTGAGCCACTTCTAACAGACTGGCCTGAAAGTGGTAAAAATGACCCCTCATCCTCCTCCTCCTGGGCCACCTCCTGTTCCATCATCGCCCTAAGCGTTTTCTCAAGGAGACATAGAAGTGGTATTGTAACGCTGATAACGGTGTCATCGCCACTGGCCATGTTGGTGGAGTACTCGAAACAGCGCAACAGTGCACACAGGTTTCGCATGGAGGCCCAATTATTGGTGGTGAAGTGGTGCTGTTCCGCAGTGCGACTGAAGCGTGCGTGCTGCAGCTGAAACTCCACTATGGCCTGCTGCTGCTCGCACAGTCTCTCAAGCATGTGCAAGTTGGAGTTCCACCTGGTGGGCACGTCGCATATGAGGCGGTGAGCGGGAAGGCCGAAGTTACGCTGTAGCGCAGACAGGCGAGCAGCGGCAGGATGTGAACGCCGGAAGCGCGCACAGACGGCCCTCACTTTATGCAGCAGCTCTGACATGTCGGGGTAGTTGTGAATGAACTTCTGCACCACCAAATTCAGCACATGCGCCAGGCAAAGAATGTGCGTGAAAACCGGCTAGTCCCAGAGCTGCGACGAGACTTCGCCCATTATCGCACACCACCAGGCCGGGCTTGAGGCCCACTGGCAGAAACCACTCGTCGGTCTGTTGTTCAATACCCCGCCACAACTCCTGCGCGGTGTGGGGCCTATCCCCCAAACATATGAGTTTCAGAATGGCCTGCTGACGTTTACCCCAGGCTGTGCTGAAGTTGGTGGTGAAGGTGTGTGGCTGACTGGATGAGCTGGTGGAAGCAGAGGAGGAGGAAGCCGAGTAGGAGGAGGAGGCTACAGGAGGTAAAGAATGATGCCCTGCGATCCTTGGTGGCGGAAGGACGTGCGCCAAGGAACTCTCCGCCTGCGGCCCAGCCGCCACTACATTTACCCAGTGTGCAGTTAGGGAGATATAGCGTCCCTGGCCGTGCTTACTGGTCCACGTATCTGTGGTTAGGTGGACCTTGCCACAGATGGCGTTGCGCAGTGCACACTTGATTTTATCGGATACTTGGTTGTGCAGGGAAGGCACGGCTGTCTTGGAGAAGTAGTGGCGGCTGGGAACAACATACTGTGGGACAGCCATGGACATCAGCTGTTTGAAGCTGTCTGTGTCCACCAGCCTGAATGACAGCATTTCAAAGGCCAGTAGTTTAAAAATGCTGGCATTCAGGCCCAGAGCTCGAGGGTGGCTAGGTGGGAATTTACGCTTTCTCTCCATGGTTTGTGAGATGGAGAGCTGAACGCTGCCGTGTGACATGGTGGAGATGCTTGGTGACGCAGGTGGCACATCCGCTGTTTGGTGGGCGGCAGGTGCCAACATTCACCCGAGGCGTAGGAAGAGGTCGGGGCAGCAGCAGAAGAGGGAGCAGGGGGAGTCAGAGTGAGTTCCTTGCTCTTAAGGTGTTTACTCCACTGCAGTTCATGCTTTGCATGTAGATGCCTGGTCATGCAGGTTGTGCTAAGGTTCAGAACGTTAATGCCTCGCTTCAGGATCTGATGGCACAGCGTGCAAACCACTCGGGTCTTGTCGTCAGCACATTGTTTAAAGAAGTGCCATGCCAGGGAACTCCTTGAAGCTGCCTTTGGGGTGCTCGGTCCCTGATGGTGGTGGCCAGTAGCAGGCGAACTCTCTTGGCGACGGCTGGTCTGCTTTTGCCCCCTGCTCCCTCTTTTGCTGCACTGTTGGCTCGGTCTCACCACTGCCTCTTCCTCTGAACTATGAAAGTCAGTGGCACGACCTTCATTCCATGTGGGGTCTAGAACCTCATCATCCCCTGCATCGTCTTCCACACAGTCTTCCTCCCTGACCTCCTGTTCGGTCTGCACACTGCAGAAAGACGCAGCAGTTGGCACCCGTGTTTCGCCATCATCAGAGACGTGCGGACTCTGATGAGGTGGTATTCCCATGTCCTCATCATCAGGAAACATCAGTGGTTGTGCATCAGTGCATTCTATGTCTTCCACCACTGGGAAAGGGCTAGGTGGATTTCCTTGGGAAACCCTGCCAGCAGAGTCTTCAAACAGCATAAGAGACTGCTGCATAACTTGAGGCTCTGACAGTTTCCCTGATATGCATGGGGGTGATGTGACAGACTGATGAGCTTGGTTTTCAGGTGCCACCTGTGCGCTTTCAGCAGAAGACTGGGTGGGAGATAATGTTGTGAACATGCTGGATCCACTGTCGGCCACCCAATTGACTAGCGCCTGTACCTGCTCAGGCCTTACCATCCTTAGAACGGCATTGGGCCCCACCAAATATCGCTGTAAATTCTGGCGGGTACTGGAACCTGAGGTAGTTGGTTCACTAGGACGTGTGGCTGTGGCAGAATGGCCACGTCCTCTCCCAGCACCAGAGGGTACACTAACACCACCACGACCGCGTCCGCGTCCCTTACTAGATGTTTTCCTTATTGTTACCGTTCACCAAGCACCACAATAAGGAAAAAAATATTTGGCCCAATGTATTGATTTTAAATTCAGGCCTTTTTTTTACAGGCACCTAACACTATCTGCCTATTTGTTTATGTAGCGTATTACACTAATCCAGGCACAGCAGTAACCACTGATTTAGGGGAATATCTCTTTTAGGGCTGGATGAATTTAGGCCCTGGATGAAAGGTATCCTTTTATGGACAGATTTACACTTGGCCTTCAACAGCTGGGACAACAGATTCAGGGTATTGCTATTTTGGCAATTGAATGTCACCCCAGAACAAAATATATGTTTTTGCGGACACTACTATATTTTGCCAGCCACAGCTGAAACCACTGATTTATGGTATTGCTATTTTGGCAATTGAATTTCATCACAGAAAATAATTGTAGTGTACGGGAGTTGTACTACCCGTCACTACAGAAGGGTCACTTGGATGCTGTCGTTCCTCTCATTTGTGGGGAGGCTGGTAAAAGTCCTATTTGTAAAATGTAATGTAATTTATGGTATTTAATTCCCTGTTACTGTGAAATGTGCCATGTGCAGGCCGGCTAGGGATGTAATTCCAGCTCTAGTCACTAGAGGGAGCTAGGTAGCCCTAGTCTATATAAGGCCCAGTCAGGGAAGGACAGCTCAGTTCAGTCTACTCCAGGCCATGAGCCTGTGAAGTCTACACCAGGCCCTGGGCCTGGGAAGCAGTGCAGACCCTGGAGTCTGTGAAGGCCACATGTCACAGGCCTAAGCAAGTCAGCAGAAGTCAAGCAGAGGCAATCCCTAGAGCAAGAGGTACTGAAATGTCAAGAGGAGGTACACTGTAAACTGGAGATTCAAGGATATAAGCCAGAAGTAGGGCATTGGGGCCTTGAAGCATCAATTCCAGTCAGGACAAGTCAGGAAGAAAGTAAGGTTCACCTGCAATTCTAAGTCCTGTTATTTTACCCTCTATTTTACCTTGCTGGATGTAAGCCTGCTGTAACTGCGACTGTACAAAAGTCTATTTTCTGTAACAAGAACTGTGTTAAGAGGTTGCCTGCTGTATTTCCACTGTTTCAGTAAAGTTGGAATTCTGTGTTCAAGCTACAAGTCTGCACCTCTATTATTCCTACTATAAATACGGTGTGCCACCTTTAACTGGCACTGGCGTCACGAAACATCAGGGACTTAGCCATAGGCACGTTAAACTACAACACCAAGGGCACCTCACATTGCACCTGGCTGTGTCCCTTCAGAACCCAGAGAGTGCCCCAGAGGAACAGCGTGCCGGCCTCTCCATCACTGGCATTCCCCAGGTTAGTTCCACACATTGCTCTGACTTGGGGAGGCTACATTTTGGCGTCACGAACAGGATACGCACGTTTTACGGACTGTGAGCAAAACGTGAACTTTGTGCCTTAACCAGTTTGCCAAGTGACAAAACGCCAGTTTATTTGAAGTAAACTTTGCGGACTTAAAACGTACAGAAAAGTGTCCCAAAAACCTCTAAAAAGCGCTGTGCAGTGTTGCGCTATCAAGAGGAAGAAAATCGCCACTTCAAAGTGTGTTTTTGTGGACTATTTACAATCCTGCTTGCTGTCATTGAATTGATGCATCATGGCGCCCAAGATGGCCGCCGGCGCCATTGGACTTCTTCTTGCGCCATCCCTGACCTCAGTGGCGCGAAAATTTGGCGCCAAAACCCTCCAAGAGGGAGGAGAAGACGACCTGGAGGTAACGCCTTCCTTTGAGGATTATAATATGGACACCGCCTACCCTATACTGGAATACCTAGGGGGCGTGCAAGAAACAACGGGGTGGAGCCTGCAGGAACAGTGGCTCACCCTGCTACGGGGTTTCCTACCTGAATCAGAGGGATCCGGAGCCGTAGTTGGTGCAATGGAGGCGACCCCAGGAGCAACGAAGGAGCGCCCTGCGCCCCCAGCGTATACTCCCAGCGACATGTCCCAAACCTGTCCATGGCCACAAGCCGAGCCCTGCCGCTTCCACCCGCAGCGAGAAGGCTTCCTCCCGCGGAACCCCGCGTGGTCGGCCCTGATGGCCGAAATCCGAGTGGCGGCAACTTTAAAAACTACCACGCAGAAAAAGTATTTCGAGGAAGTCACCAAGCGGATTTATGAGGACTCCAGGGACAGCAAGCCCCAGCTCGAACGCCGCACCGGAGTCGTGCTCGAGTTTGACAAGGTCAGAGGATTTGGATTCATCCAAGAAACCGGCACCAACCGGGACTATTACGTGAATCGCCGGTCCGTCAAGCGCAGCTATCTCCCGGGGCGACTGCATAATCTAGCGGTCGGAGAGAAAGTGGAGTTCACTCCCGCAGAGGGCCTGCGAGGCCCATATGCTACTGCGGTGACCCGTCCAGGACCGGTACCGGAGGACTGGGAAGAAGCAGAAGATCCGGTGGAGGCAGAGGACCCGCCGGGACCCATCCGGAATACGTACCAGGAGAAGAGTTCCTTTCTCGGCCCGAACATCTTCTGGCAGCCGATGATCCTGGACAAGCCTCCCAGTCCTTACCCCTCTCCAGAGCTGCCGCGACGAGAGAAGACAGCCGCTGATTGGGCGCGGATGGCCCAGTTCAGTGAAGCGATGGATGATCTGCGGAGGAACCGCCATGAAAGAACCTCGTCTGAGCCTGCTGCAAGTGTGCCGGAATCCAGCAGTGAGATCTCCGCCCTGGAGGAGCGGATCGCTTCCTTGCAAGCTTACCTGGATGGCCTGCGGCAAGTGACAGAGTCTAAGAAGGCAGCGCAGCAGTCCAGCGGTGGTGAGTTACCTGTGCCCCCTGTGCATCCTGAACCCGTAGTACAAAGTCCTACTGCTAACGCTGAGCCACCCAAGGTCCGTGTAAAAGCGGATAAATTGACTTATGCCAGGAGCCGAGTCCGCCTTGACGGGAGCGTTATGTCCCGGCCAGAGGAAGTGTCTACCCCAGCGCCGGCCCGTGTCCCGAGACCAGCAGCTCCTATGTGTCCGCAACCCAGCGGGCCAGTGAGGTGGGTAGGCCCAATACCGGTGATGTTTCCAGCCCATTCTCTTTGGTGGGCACCCCCTCCAAGTGGCCCTGGTGCATGGCCCAGACTACCTGCAGCACAGGGCTGCACTACCTCTGATGAACGGGGTTCATTTGACACGTACCTGTGAGCAGGCCTGCTAGGCCATTTTTGCTCATCCTCACAGGGACATCATACATGTTGCAGGAACTGTTCCTTTAAGTTTGTCAGGCTGGTGGAGCTTGCTGCCAGTTCCCCACGGCCGGTGGCATGTTTTGACAAATAAGTTGCCACTGTGGAACCACTGCTCCCAGCCTGCCTCTTTCTGTTCCGGGACATCCTGCCTGCTGCTACCATTTTGGCGTCAAATACTTTAATAATTCCAAGTTGTGCTTTTATTTGCACTTTATCCCCTTTTAACCCCCATTTCAGGTTGAAAAGGGCTTTTATGTCAGCACTTTAAGTATACGCAGGACTTGCCAGGAACGTGTTACCCTGGTATTGTCAGAGTCCTGTATTGTGATTTTATGTATGTGCTGCTGACCATATTTATTACTTTAAAAATTTTATCCAAGTCTATGTGCCCAGAGATGGACTTCCTATGTGCGAGCCTCTGAGATGTTGCTTTTATAATGGACGCAGTCATTGTCATGGACTATCCTGGTATTCCCTAACATCCGCTGTGCCAGGTCAGCGCCCCAGTTCCATTCACTATCCTGAAGAAAGAGAGCGACGCCCCTTGTCACCGCACTTCTCCGTTAGCCAGCTGGACCTGATAACAATTGTCAATGCAGATGGAATTGATTACTGATATGTATGTATGCCTGCATGTTTTTCTTGTCTCTTTCAGGTGAAAATTCCAGTCGGGCGGTACCCTGTTGGAGTACGAGGGCGTACTCAGCTTAAAGCAGCGGGGTATGTAGTGTACGGGAGTTGTACTACCCGTCACTACAGAAGGGTCACTTGGATGCTGTCGTTCCTCTCATTTGTGGGGAGGCTGGTAAAAGTCCTATTTGTAAAATGTAATGTAATTTATGGTATTTAATTCCCTGTTACTGTGAAATGTGCCATGTGTAGGCCGGCTAGGGATGTAATTCCAGCTCTAGTCACTAGAGGGAGCTAGGTAGCCCTAGTCTATATAAGGCCCAGTCAGGGAAGGACAGCTCAGTTCAGTCTACTCCAGGCCATGAGCCTGTGAAGTCTACACCAGGCCCTGGGCCTGGGAAGCAGTGCAGACCCTGGAGTCTGTGAAGGCCACATGTCACAGGCCTAAGCAAGTCAGCAGAAGTCAAGCAGAGGCAATCCCTAGAGCAAGAGGTACTGAAATGTCAAGAGGAGGTACACTGTAAACTGGAGATTCAAGGATATAAGCCAGAAGTAGGGCATTGGGGCCTTGAAGCATCAATTCCAGTCAGGACAAGTCAGGAAGAAAGTAAGGTTCACCTGCAATTCTAAGTCCTGTTATTTTACCCTCTATTTTACCTTGCTGGATGTAAGCCTGCTGTAACTGCGACTGTACAAAAGTCTATTTTCTGTAACAAGAACTGTGTTAAGAGGTTGCCTGCTGTATTTCCACTGTTTCAGTAAAGTTGGAATTCTGTGTTCAAGCTACAAGTCTGCACCTCTATTATTCCTACTATAAATACGGTGTGCCACCGTTTACTGGCACTGGCGTCACGAATAATCAGGGACTTAGCCATAGGCACGTTAAACTACAACACCAAGGGCACCTCACATTGCACCTGGCTGTGTCCCTTCAGAACCCAGAGAGTGCCCCAGAGGAACAGCGTGCCGGCCTCTCCATCACTGGCATTCCCCAGGTTAGTTCCACACATTGCTCTGACTTGGGGAGGCTACATAATCTCTCCTTTGCCAGACAGCAGACAGTATTATACTTGTCTAGCCAAAGCTGGAACACCAGATTTAGGGGATTGGCATTTGGGCAATTGTATTTAACCCCTTAATAAAATATAGAATTTGCTATCCTGAGTTTCTAGGGGTGACAATTAGCACAGCCAAGCCCCTGATGTAGGATATAGCAAAAAAAAAAAATAGTATTGATGGATTGATGGACTTGGTGGCAGCTTCTTCTGGTGCACCACAAGTCACAAAATGGCCGCCGATCACCCTAGAAAATAAGTGACAGAAAAACGCTCTGTGCAGCCTAAAAACCAGTGAGCAAGTAACTAGCAGAAGTTCAATCATTCACAGCTGTAGATCGATCCGTTCATTAGGTGCTGTTGCTGTGATGGGCTCTTAGGCCAAGAAGTAAAACGGTAGCTAATTGGCTGCTGTGCAGCCCTTCAGAATGCGGGAAGTAATCGACGAACAACGAACCCGAACCCGAACTTTTTTGAAAATGTCCGGGTTCGGCTCCGTGTCCCGGACACCCCAAAATTCGGTACGAACCCGAACGATGCTCGAACTGTTCGCTCAACACGAGTTGCAGGCACTAGGGAGAGTGTTTAGAAAAGACTTTAATAAAAATAAAAAATCACAATTGAGCAGTTTAGAGAAATATTATTCATAGTGTAGGGAAAGGATAGGGAGGCATTATCCACACTATAGATAGAGCAGGGACCAATAGGAGAGTGTAATGCCTGGGTAATGGGACCTATTCTATTACACCTTGCTGTACTATTTGGGGTTACTAAAAGGGATCTACAACTACAGATTTTAGGTTTTTTAAGGGTCCATTAAGGGAGGCGGCCTTGGCAGGCGAGTGGCTTATTACTTTTTGATCAAGGTGTGCACTGGCGTCCTCTGGTGGCTTCTGGCGAGGAGGCAGGGCGGAGTGCTGGTTGTGGAGTGCTGTTGCATTTTTGTGTTTGTGTATTTTGCCAAGGCTGCGTGCACCTGCATGCGGGGACATGCTGACTGACCCTCCTTGTGTTTCTGGGAAAGGATAGGGAGGCATTATCCACACTATAGGTAGAGCAGGGACCAATAGGAGAGTGTAAAGCCTGGGTAATGGGAGCTATTCTTTTACACCTTGCTGTACTATTTGGGGTTCCTAAAAGGGATCTATAACTACAGATTTTAGGTTGTTTAAGGGTCCATTTACACGTCCGCAAAATGGATCCGGATCTGTTCCGCAACGTTGCTGAACGGATCCGGACCCAATTATTTTCAATGGGGCCGGAAAAGATGCGGCGAGCACCGCACTTCCGTTCCGCAAAAAATAGAACATGTCCTATTCTTTTCCGCAGACATGGACAAGAAAAGACATTTCTATTAAAGTGCCGACCATCTGCGGTGCGCAAAATGCGGAACGCACATGGCCAGTGTCAGAGTTTTGCAGATCCGCAATTTGCGAACCGCAAAACACTTGCGGATGCATGAATGGTCCCTTAAACAGTAATTGCAGTAATCCTAGCATATGTTATTGGGTTGAAAGTGCTGTTTGATACAACCAGTTTTGGCGTGTATTTATTTTAAATATATAAAAGTATGTCCCTTCATTTTTGCTTTTGGGCTGAATTTGCAGTCTGATACAACCAGTTTTGGGGTATGTTAATTTTAATTATACAAAAGTTAGTGATGAGCGAGCACCAAAGTATTCGGGTGTTCGGGTGTTCTGCCCGAACACATTGCTATATTCGTGTGCTCGGCTGAGCACCCGAGTATAATGTAAGTCAATAGGGAGGGTGCCTGGTCCTTTAGAAAAGGTCAGAAAGTGACAGAAACACCACCGAGATGGATTAGGAAAAGCATGGGGACGATGTCTGGATGCATCTTGGACTCCCAGGTCGTTGCTGGGAACCATGTTGTCCAAGTTGTACGCCGCTTTTACAGACTGACAAAAATACGCAAAAAAAAAAAAAAAAAAACAATTTCACAGGAAAAATTGTTGGGAAACATTTTTTCCTGTATGTTCAATTGCATATAAAGTGCAAGTGCTGCCAAAAATTACAAGCAAGAGGCACCCCAAAACAGCCTGTATATCACATAAAGGAAGGCCTCATTCACATTGTGGTACAATTGTTCAGGTAGTGGGACTCCTACACTCATAAAGCCTATGAACTAAGTGAAAGGGCTGCCAAAAATTACAAGGAACCGGCACTACAATACACACCCTTGAAAAATTTTGATTGGTGGCCTGCTGGTGATGCTCAAAAATATTTGAAGCAAGGGCCTGCTGGTGACCCTATAAAACATTAGGGGCGAGGGCCTGCTGCTGAACTGACCCTCTAAAAAATTATGGGTGAGGGCCTGCTGGTGAGCTGACGCTCTAAAATATAATATGCGAGTGCATGTTGTTCAGCTGACACTCTAAAACATTATATGTGAGTCCATACTGTTCAGCTGACGCTCTAAAACATTATATGCGAGTACATGCTGTTCAGCTGATGCTCTAAAACATTATATGCGAGAGCATGCTGTTCAAATGACCCTATAAAAAAATTTGAGTGGATGGAATATATACAATTTGGATGAGGAGGAGGAGAAAACAAGAATCAACGATATACTTTTTTTTTGTGGTGGAAAAGGTGCATGAGAATACGCTACAGTAGATTGAGTACATTATAAATGATAGATTGAAATTGTCTTTATGTTCATCATCAGCTCAGCTCTCCTCTGGTGGAGGTGAGAAGTCAGGGGCAATCCAGGCCTTATTCATTTTTATCTGAGTCAACCTGTCAGCATTGCCAGTGGACAAACGGATAATATCTGTTATAATGCCACCAGCAGCACTAAATACACACTGAGACAAAAAACTGGCGGCAGGGTAGGCCAGCACCTCCAAGGCGTAGAGCGCAAGTTCGTGCCACGTGTCCAGCTTGGACACCCAGAAGTTGTAAGGCACTGAAGGATCATTTAGGACGTTGATGCGGTCTGCTATGTATTCCTTCACCATCTTCCAAAACTTTTCCATCCTTGTAGCACTAGGCCGCGTTTCAGGTTGAGGTTGCTGGCGGGGTGTCATGAGTGTCCCATGCCTTGGAGAGTTTTGTCCTGCCTTTGTTGGAATTGCTGTGTGTTCCCCTTGTCTCCCTTCCTCGGTTGCCTAAGGAAGTACAGACTCTGCCGACCGCGTTGTCAGATGGAAAATTTTTGAGCAATCTCTTAACAAGTTCCTTCTGGTATTGCAACGTTTTACTCATCCTCTCCACCACAGGAATGAGAGATGAGAAGTTCTCTTTGTAGCGGGGGTCGAGAAGGGTGAATACCCAGTAATCTGTGTTATCTAAAATGCGTATAACTCGAGGGTCGCGGGAAAGGCGCCTAACATTAAGTACCAACAGGCAAGACGTCTATGTCGACATCAGGATGACTCTCCATCTCTTCATCCTCCTCCTCTTCTGACCATCCACGCTGAACAGATGGAATTAAAGTTCCATGGGTACTAGCCTTTGTAGCAGAGGCAACTGTCTCCAGCTCCTCCTCTTCATGGTCCAATTTCAGCTGAGAAGACGAACTATGGGTGGTCTGGCTATCAACCTTTGTAATGTCACCCCCCCCATTTCCTCGTCTGCCACATTCAGAGCGTTGTCCTTGATTGTGAGCAGCGATCCTTTGAGTAGACACAGCAGTGGGATGGTTATGCTGATAATAGCGTTATCGCCACTAAACATCTGTGTGGATTCATGAAAGTTTTTTTAAACCTCACAGAGGTCTGACATCAATGCCCACTCCTCGCTTGTGAATAGTGGCAGTTGACTGGAAATACGACAACCATGTTGCAGCTGGTATTCCACAACTGCCCTCTGCTGCTCACTTAGCCTGGGCAACATGTAGAACGTAGAGTTTCAGCACGCGCTCACGTCGCACAACAGTAGGTGAGCTGGAAGCCACAAGCGCTGCTGCAGCGTTGACAGACCGGCTAAAGCTGTTGACAACTTACGGAAATGGGCACACACGCGGCGCGTCTTCAGTAGTAGCTCTGCCGAATTGGGCTAGGTTTTTATAAACCGTTGAACCACTAAGTTTAAGACGTGGGCTAGGCATGGAATGTGTGTCAGGTTGCTGAGCTCCAAAACCTACACCAAGTTACGGCCATTGTCAGACATAACCATGCCTGGTTGTAGGTTGAGTGGAGAGAGCCACAGCTAGGTCTGGTCCCTTATACCCTGCCACAGCTCTGTGGTGGTGTTCGGTTTGTCCCCTAAGCAGATCAGCTTCAGCATGGCCTGTTGACGCTTACCCACAGCAGTGCTACACTGCTTCCAGTTAGCGACTGATGGCTGACTGCTGCTGGAGGTGGAAGTGGAGGAGGAGGCGGCAGAGGAGGAGAAGTGGGGGTGGGAGCCAGTAACATAGCTTCTGGCGGAGACCCTGATGGATGTAGTGCCCGCAATCCTGGGCGTGGGTAGCACCTGTGCCATCCCAGGGTACGACTCACTCCCTGCCTCCACAACATTCACCCAGTGTGTGGTCAGGGAAATGTAGCGTCCCTGGCCACCAGCACTTGTCCATTAGTCTGTGGTGAAGTGGACCATCACAGTAAGGCTGCATTGACACGAGCGTGATTTCCGCGCGGGTGCAATGCGTGATGTGAACGCATTGCACCTGCACTGAATCCTGACCCATTCATTTCTATGGGGCTGTGTACATGAGCGTTTTTTTTCACCCATCACTTCTGCAACGCGTGTAAATCGCAGCATGCTCCATCTTATGCGTTATAAACGCATCCGCAGCCCCATAGAAATGAATGGGGCTGCGTTAATAACGCATTGCATCCACAAGCAAGTGCCTTTGAAATCGCACAGTTTTCACTGAACGCATCCGCAACGCATCCGGACCTAATCCGAACACGCTCATGTGAACCCAGCCTAAGGCCTCTTTCACACGAGCGTGATGGATTTAGGTCCAGATGCGTTGCGGATGCGTTCAGTGAAAACTGTGCGTTTTCACAGGCAAAGCCATTCAGTTTTGCCTGCGATTGCGTTCAGTTGTTCAGTTTTTTCCGCGCGGGTGCAATGCGTTTTGATGCGTTTTTCACGCGCGTGATAAAAAACTGAAGGTTTACAAACAACATCTCCTAGCAACCATCAGTGAAAAACGCAACGCACCCGCACTTGCTTGCGGATGCAATGCGTTTTTCACGCAGCCCCATTCACTTCTATGGGGCTAGAGCTGCATGAAAAACACAGAATATAGAACATGCTGCGATTTACACGCGTTGCAGAAGTGATGCGTGAAAAAAAACGCTCATGTACACAGCCCCATAGAAATGAATGGGTCAGGATTCAGTGCGGGTGCAATGCGTTCACATCACGCATTGCACCCGCGCGGAAATCACGCTCGTGTGAATGCAGCCTAAGGCCCCTTTCACACGAGCGTGTCCGGATTAGGTCCGGATGCGTTGCGGATGCGTTCAGTGAAAACTGTGCGATTTCACAGGCAAAGCCATTCAGTTTTGCCTGTGATTGCGTTCAGTTGTTCAGTTTTTTCCGCGCGGGTGCAATGCGTTTTGACGCGTTTTTCACTCACGTGATAAAAAACGGAAGGTTTACAAACAACATCTCCTAGCAACCATCAGTGAAAAACGCAACGCACCTGCACTTGCTTGCGGATGCAATGCGTTTTTCACGCAGCCCTATTCACTTCTATGGGGCTAGGGATGCGTGAAAAACGCAGAATATAGAACATGCTGCGATTTTCACGCAACGCACAAGTGATGCGTGAAAAAATGCTCATGTACACAGCCCCATTGAAATGAATGGGTCAGGATTCAGTGTGGGTGTAATGCGTTCACATCATGCATTGCACCCGCGCGGAAAACTCGCTCGTGTGAAAGGGGCCTAAGTGCATTGGTCAGGGCACGGGTGATGTTCTGGGACACATGCTGGTGTAAGGCGGGCACGGCACACCGTGAAAAATAATGGTGGCTGGCTACTGCGTAGTGTCCACAAGCCTAAATAGCAACATTTCAAGGGCCAGTAATTCCGAAAGTTGCGCATTTAGTGCTATGGCCTCTGGGTGGGAGGGTATTTGTGCTTGCATTCAAATGCCTGTGTTATCAACATTTCGACACTGCGCTGGGACAGGGAAGTGGATGTTGTTGCTGACGGTTCATGTGAAGGTCCAGGTGCAGGGTGAGGGCCTGCGCCTTCGAAAGGGGATTGGCCAGCAGTGCGTAACACAGGGAAAGAGGAGGCAGTAGTGTGACCCACAGAACCAGATTGTGGACCCAGGCATTCGGCCCTCTTATTAGGGTGCTTGGATGCCATGTGGCGGATCATGCTGGTGGTGGTGAGGTTGCTAGTGTTTACGACCCGGCTCATTTTGGTACGGCACAGGATGCAAACTACCACTCTTTTGTCGTCTGCCCTTTCCTCTAAAAAGTGCCATACTGTACAACACCTACCTCTTGGCAAGGTAAAATTACGCATGTGGGTGCTCGGTGTAACGGTTGCGGGCCTGTTTGGTGTGGGCCGACTTCTCCCTTTTGCAACCCCACTGCCTCTTCCAGACTGCTGCGGATCCCTCTCCCTCTTTTCTGCTGTCCTCTCTCGGCTTTTCACCTTCTCATGTTGAGTCAGTGACCTCAAGTCCACCACCTCCTCTTCCACTTCCTCACTCTGCTCATCCTCCTGACTTGACCTAATGCAACCTCAGTGATGGACAACTGTGTCTTATCATCCACCTCGTGAACGAATGATTGCCGTTCACCACCGTCATCTTCTTGAGACTGTGAAGGCTCAAGAGGTTGGGAATGAGGGCACAATATCTCAGGTACCTCTTCAAGCATGCTGGGCGTGAGGGCCAAATCTAATAGTGGCGCTGGAAAGAGCTCCTCGGAATATTCGAGTGTGGGATCACTCATTTGGCAAGCCTTTCCATGGTGAGAGGGAAGATTCGGATGACCAGACTCTTGGCTACAGAGACTGGACGAGAGGGTGGTGCTTACCCAACTGGAAACATTATCTTCAGCAATCCAACCGTCCAACTGTTCGCACTGGTCCGACTTGGACAGTATTGTCCTGCGCCACCCACCTAAGTTGGCCATGAAGCTGGGTAAGGTGGATGTTTTTTTTTTTCTGGTGCATGGGCAGCAGGCACAATTACATTGCGCCCATGGCCACAGCCTCTGTGTGCACCATCAGCATCACGCACACTTCCCCGTACCTTAGTGCTCGCCATAATAATGGTTTTGTCACTAGATTAGGCCCAGGTTATTTAAATTTGCGTTACAGACACTGCTTTCGGATGTAGTACCGTGTATGTCACAGAAAGCCACACACTATGGACACCAGATTTAGGCCCAGATTATTTAAATTTGCGCTACAGACGCTGTTTACAGATGTAGTACAGTATATGTCACAGAAAGCCACACAATATGGACACTAGATTGGACCCAGATTATTTAAATTTACGCTAAGAAAATAGTTTTCGGATGGAGTACTGTATATGTCACAGATGTGTATTACACACACAAACTACAGAGACAGTAGATGAGGGCTGGCCCCTGATTATTTAAATTTACGCTAAAGAAACAGTTTTCGGATAGAGTACTGTGTATGTCACGGATGTGTATTAAACGCACACACTATAGACAATAAATGTGACGCTGATTATTTGAATTTACGCAAAAAGACACAGTCTGCGGATGATGTACAGTATACGTCACTAATAGGTATCAAAGAAAAATATCTTGCTATTGTCAAACACACACACATAGTAACATAGTATATAAGACCGAAAAAAGACATTTGTCCATCCAGTTCGGCCTGTTTCCTACAAGTTGATCCAGAGGAAGGCAAAAAAACAATTTTCCCCACTTAAGGGGAAAAAATTCCTTCCTGACTCCAATCAGGCAATCAGAATAACTCCCTGGATCAACGATCCCTCTCTAGTAGCTATAACCTGTAATATTATTACACTCCAGAGATACATCCAGTCCCCCTCTTGAATTCCTTTATTGTACTCACCATCACCACCTCCTCAGGCAGAGAGTTCCATAGTCTCACTGCTCTTACCGTGAAGAATCCTTTTCTATGTTTGTGTACAAACCTTCTTTCCTCCAGACGCAGAGGATGTCCCCTCGTCACAGTGACAGTCCTGGGGATAAATAGATGATGGGAGAGATCTCTGTACTGCCCCCTGATATATTCATACAAAGTTATTAGATCTCCCCTCAGTCGTCTTTTTTCTAAAGTGAATAACCCTAAGTTAGATAACCTTTCAGGGTACTGTAGTTGCCACATTCCAGTTATTACTTTAGTTGCCCTCCTCTGAACCCTCTCCAGCTCTGCTATGTCTGCCTTGTTCACAGGAGCCCAGAATTCTACACAGTACTCCATGTGTGGTCTGACTAGTGATTTGTAAAGAGTTAGGACTATGTTCTCATCATGGGCATCTATGCCCCTTTTGATGCAACCCATTATCTTATTGGCCTTGGCAGTAGCTGCCTGACACTGGTTTTTACAGCTTAGTTTGATGTTTATTAAAATTCCTAGATCCTTTTCCATGTCAGTGTTACCGAGTGTTTTACCATTTAGTATGTACGGGTGACTTGCATTATTCCTTCCCATGTGCATAACTTTACATTTGTCAGTGTTAAACCTCATCTGCCATTTCTCTGCCCAAGCCTCCAATCTATCCAGATCCCTCTGTAGAAGAAAACTGTCCTATTCAGTGTTAATTACTTCATACAGTTTAGTGTCATCTTCAAAAATTGATATTTTACTGTGCAAGCCTTCTACAAGATCATTAATAATTATATTGAAGAGAATAGGTCCCAGTACTGACCCCTGAGGTACCCCACTAGTGACAGTGACCCAATCTGAGTGTGTACCGTTAATAACCACCCTCTGTTTTCAATTACTCAGCCAGTTACTTACCCACATACAGACATTTTCTCCCAGTCCGAGCATTCTCATTTTATATACTAATTGCTAACCTTTTATGAGGTACAGTGTCAAATGCTTTGGAGAAGTTCAGATATACGACATCCATTGATTCGCCGTTGTCAAGTCTAGAACTTACCTTTTCATAGAAACTTATTAAATTTATTTGGCATGACCGATCCCTCATGAAGCCATGCTGATATGGCGTTATTTGCTTATTTTCATTGAGATACTCCAAGATAGCATCTCTTAGAAAACCTTCAAACAGTTTACCCACAACAGATGTTAAACTTACCGGTCTATAATTTCCAGGCTCTGTTTTGGACCCTTTTTGAATTTTGGCACCAAATTTGCTATGCGCCAATCCTGTGGAACATTCTCTGTCAGTATAGAGTCCGTAAATATCAGAAATGAAGGTCTGGCTATGACATCACTTAATTCTCTTAGGATACGGGGGTGTATGCCATCCGGTCCTGGCGATTTGTCTATTTTAATCTTTGTAAGTCGCTGTTGTACTTCTTCCTGGGTCAGACACCGCACTTTTAATAGGTAATTTACTTTTACATTCTGCATTTCATCTGACAGTTTATTTTCCTCAGTGAATTTAGTGGAGAAAAAAATATTTAATAGTTTTGCTTTATCCTCATCGCTCTCTGCAACACCCCCCTCATTGCTGTGTAGAGGGCCGACTCCTTCAGATTTATATTTTTTACCATTTATATAATTGAAGAACATTTTAGGGTTAGTTTTACTCTCTTTGGCAATTAATCTCTCGGTCTCTAGTTTGGCAGTTTTTATTAGTTTTTTACATATTCTATTTTTTTCCTTAGAGTTTATCAGTGCCTCCTGGCTCCCCTCTTGTTTTAGTGACTTTGGGGTCTTTGAAAAGCTTTTGGTAGTAAAAACAGCAAATTTCTGTCCCTTCCTCAGCACCGATGTCCCTGATACTGATCAATTTAGCGCTGGTAAAAATATATTGCTGCCCTCAAACACACACACACACAGTAGTCCTTAAAAGGATGTTTGGGTCTTTGAAAAGTTTTATTAGAATAAGCGACTGTGCATTTCACTCCCCACACTGTTTTTCCCTTCCTACGCTCTGCTGTCCCTGACTATGAATGATCCAAGCACGTGTCATCGGGTGCTATATAGCACCCGATGATGCGTTTCGGCCAGCCAATCACTGTAATGCCAGTAGCTAACATGGCTTCGGCATTACAGTGAAGAGCATTACTTACCTGCACGTTTATTGGGTGCTTAGAAGGCGAGCACATGTGGTGTTCGGCCGAGTACCGCCATGTGCCGAGCATAGCGATGCTCGAGCCGAAACGATATTCGGCCGAGCATGCTCGCTCATCACTAATAAAAGTACGTCCATTCCTCCTTGCTTTTGGGGTGAATTTGCCGTCTGATACAACCAGTTTTGGGATGTGTTTATTTCATATATAAAAGTACTTCCATTCATCCTTGCTTTTGGGGTGGCCATCTACCCCTTAACAGTGACCTCGACAGCACCCCGCCCTCTTCACTGTGCCTCCACAGCGCCCACCCCTTTAACAGTGACTTCCACAGTACCCCAATGCCCTAACCATGACCTCCACAGCGGCCCGCCCCCTTAACGGTGACCTCCACAGTGCCCTGCCCCCTTAACAGTAACCTCCACAGCGCCCACCCCTTTAACAGTGACATCCAGAGCACCCCACTGCCTTCACAGTGATCTCCACAGAATCCCCCCCTTAACAGTAACCTCCATAGTGCCCTTCCCCCTTAACAGCAACCTCCACAGCACCCACCCCTTTAACAGTGACTTCCATAGTACCCCACTACCTTAACAGTGACCTTTACCGCAGCCCGCCCCCTTAACAGAGACCTCCAAAATGCCCTGCGCCCTTAACAATAACTTCCACAGCACCCGCCACTTTAACAGTGACTTCCACAGTACACCGCTGCCTTAACAGTGACCTCCACAGTGGCCCGCTCCCTTAACAGTGACTTCCACAGTGCCCTGTCCCCTTAACAGTAACCTCCACAGCGCCCACCGCTGTAACAGTGGCTGTTTTGCGCCGCTGTTCTCCTGCTTACCGCCGCGGTCCTGTGGTGATCTGCTGCCTGTGCTTCCCCATTCACCACTGCAGTCCTGGGCTCTGTCCTTGCAAATACTGTTTGTTCTGGTAGCTGCTCCAAAGTTTCCTTTCAGCCCTGGCCACAGCATGCATACTGCTTCCTCCCTGCAGCACTTCCTTAACCCCTAATGACCAAGCCAGATTTTGGAAATCTGACATGTGTTACTTTAGCAGAGAATAACTTCATAAAGGTTTTGCACATCAAAGTAATTCTGTCACTGTTTTCTCATCCCATATTGTACTTTACTTAGGTAGTAAAATGTTACTGATAAAATATGTGCATCTTTATTTAAAAATTTGAAAAAATTGTCATAGTTTCCTATTTTCAACTGCAATATTTAACATAAATACATAAATACTAGTTAATATTTTATCAGAAATATATTTCCACATCTTTACTTTATTTTGGCTGCACTTACAAAAAACTTTTACTTTTTTTATTTCATTTAGGAGACTTACCATTTTAGCAAAAATTTTTTTTTTTTTAAAGTACATATTTTTTCCTGCAACAAGCCAAGTTTGCAGAGGCTTATAAGTGTCAGAATAATAGAAACCCCCCAAAAGTGACCCAATTTTGAAATCTAGACCCCTTAACGTATTCATTTATGGGTGTAATGAGTTTTTTGACCCCCTAGTCTTTTAAAGAAATTACTTCTTTTTTTACACAAAAGTGTCAATTTAAAGACTGTTTCTTTTCTACAAAGCACATGAAAATGAAGAACACAAAAATAGCTGATCTCAGGGAGACCGGCTACAAAAAACACCGCGGAGCCTCACTTAAGAGTCTCAACACAGCAATCCGAAGTGCAAAGTTCCCTGGGAAACAGGAATATGCAAAATACATGTGGAGCCCCAGTTATGGGTCTACAACACAATGAAAGCCAGATATCCCTCAAAGGAAGGAAAACTAAGCAAAGGGGTGTCTCCATTACAGAGATCACCAAATCCACCATATTAAGTGGCCCCTATGTCAAGATCCCGCTTTTTTACAAGCTTTAAGGATGTGACAGGGAAAACCTAAGCTAGTTATCCATCCACAGACAGCTGTTTCGGGGTGTTGCCCCTCATCAGTGTGGAGTAGGATTCTGGCTAACCGGGAGCAATGCCTCAGAGACTACTCAAACACAAAAATAGCTGATCTCAGGGAGACCAGCTACAAAAAACACCGCTGAGCCTCACTTAAGAGTCTCAACACAGCAATCCGAAGTGCAAAGTTCCCTGGGAAACAGGAATATGCAAAATACATGTGGAGCCCCAGTTATGGGTCTACAACACAATGAAAGCCAGATATCCCTCAAAGGAAGGAAAACCAAGCAAAGGGGTGTCTCCATTACAGAGATCACCAAATCCACCATATTAAGTGGCCCCTATGTCAAGATCCCGCTTTTTACAAGCTTTAAGGATGTGACAGGGAAAACCTAAGCTAGGTATCCATCCACAGACAGCTGTTTCGGGGTGTTGCCCCTCATCAGTGTGGAGTAGGATTCTGGCTAACCGCGAGCAATGCCTCGAGAGCCACTCCATTACAGATCACCAAATCCACCATATTAAGTGGCCCTATGTCAAGATCCCGCTTTACAAGCTTTAAGGATGTGACAGGGAAAACCTAGCTAGGTATCCATCCACAGACAGCTGTTTCGGGTGTTGCCTCATCAGTGTGGAGTAGGATTCTGGCTAACCGGGAGCAATGCCTCGGAGACTACTCAAACACAAAAATAGCTGATCTCAGGGAGACCAGCTACAAAAAACACTGCGGAGCCACACTTAAGAGTCTCAACACAGCAATCCGAAGTGCAAAGTTCCCTGGGAAACAGGAATATGCAAAATACATGTGGAGCCCCAGTTATGGGTCTACAACACAATGAAAGCCAGATATCCCTCAAAGGAAGGAAAACCAAGCAAAGGGGTGTCTCCATTACAGAGATCACCAAATCCACCATATTAAGTGGCCCCTATGTCAAGATCCCGCTTTTTTACAAGCTTTAAGGATGTGACAGGGAAAACCTAAGCTAGGTATCCATCCACAGACAGCTGTTTCGGGGTGTTGCCCCTCATCAGTGTGGAGTAGGATTCTGGCTAACCGGGAGCAATGCCTCAGAGACTACTCAAACACAAAAATAGCTGATCTCAGGGAGACCAGCTACAAAAAACACCGCGGAGCCTCACTTAAGAGTCTCAATACAGCAATCCGAAGTGCAAAGTTCCCTGGGAAACAGGAATATGCAAAATACATGTGGAGCCCCAGTTATGGGTCTACAACACAATGAAAGCCAGATATCCCTCAAAGGAAGGAAAACCAAGCAAAGGAAAATGAAGAAGTACACCCCAAAATGTATCATCCCATTTCTCCTGTCTTCAGAAATACCCCCATTGTGGCCCTAATCTTATGTCTTGACAAATGGCAGGGCCCAAACATAAAGGAACACTCAGTGGCTTTCAGATAATAAATTATAAATAGTTCAGTCCCAATTGCACAGATGTAATGGCGTTGAGCTGCCAAAATGATAGAAACCCCAATAAATGACCCCATTTTGAAAACTAGACCCCCTAAGGTATTCATCTAGGGGTTTAGTAATCATTTAGACTGTCTAGGTTTTTGCAGAAATGAATGCTAAGCAGGCAAAAAAAAAAATTGTGGTTTAATGAGATTTAGTGATCTTTTAGACCTCTAGTTTTTTGATGAAATGAATGCTAATCAGTCAAAAAACAATTTTTTTCAAATTTTTTACACAAGTGTCAATTTAAAGACAGCTTTTTTTTTCTACAGAGCACATGAAAATGAAGAATTACACCCCAAAATGTATCACCCCATTTCTCCTGTCCTTAGAAATACCCCCATTGTGGCCTTAATCTTATGTCTGGACACATGGCAGAGCCCAAACATAAAGGAGCACCTGGGGCCTTTCAGATAATAAACTGAAAATGGTTCAGGCCCCATTGCACACATGTAATGGCGTTGAGCTGCAAAATGATAGAAAACCATAAAAAATGACCCCATTTTAAAAACTAGATCCCTTAAAGCATGCATCTAGTGGTGTAATAAGCATGCTGATTGCAAAATGAATATAGGATGAACTAATGAGTATATATGGTTTAATTCAAATTGTTAATAAAATTTTCAGAAGAAATTGGAGAAAAAATATTTTTAGATAGGTAACCCTGTTACTGTCTTAGAAATCCGCCCCATTCTTATCTTTGTGGCGCGTACAGATAAGAAGTGAAGCTGTGCACTTATAAGGGAGGTAGATTTCTAAAAAGGCATTTGCCTGTACATATGACTATGTCTAGCCAAACCGGAAAAAAAGGGAAAAAAAACTGAACCTGGAACTCAAGGAAGTTGAGGGTTCCTTGGGCCTTTTTAAATACAACAAAACTATTATAGGTAACAATCTGAATGAGGTAGATTGCAACCTTTTTATACCAGGCCCTGTTTTTTCGCTTCACCAGGTAGGGTTAAAGCACCTGGTCTGAGAGGTCTACACCTCCTATAAATTTATTATAGTCTGTCACACAGACTGGTTTGCATTTGTCATCAGTAGCGCCCCTCTTCTTAACTGCTACTGTGGTGTCTGCGTGCACAGTGGTGAGCATGTAGACATCCTTCCTGTCCTTCCACTTCACTGCAAGCAGCTACTTTCAAGGGTGAAGGATGTTATTCTGTCCAAACTCTTGGATACCAGCGGTTGTGGGTATCCCACAAGCCCCTGTGTTTGCAGCATGGAGGGATTTATAAAGGGGTATACTAGTGTAAAAATTATCTGTGTACACGTGGTACCCTTTGTGCAGGAATGGCGCCAATAGATCCCACACAATTTTTCCCGATGTTCCAATATTTTCGGGGCAGCCTGGAGGTTAAGTTGGGAGTCTCTGCCCTCATATACAGGTGTAGCCGGTTGTGCTCTCGCATACAATAATTATATAATTTTACCCCATATCTGGCACGCTTGGAGGGAATAAACTGACAGAAGAAAAGGCGGCCTTTAAAACTAAAAAGGGATTCATTGACGGATAGATTTTTTTCAGGGGTATATAATTTTAAGAATAAATCTTCAAGGAGGGAAATATTGGGTCTCAGTTTATTTAGGCGGTTGTAGGCTGGGTCAGTTCTGGGGGGACTTGGGAATTGTCCAAAAAATGCATAAACCGCATTAGGGCTTCGGGACATAACTGCAGGGATTGAGTGGATAGAAATCGCAACCCAATATGATCGGACAGATGGCTTATTTACAATGCCCATGTCCAGGGTAAGCCCCAATTTTTTATTTATTTCAGGGGCACTTGTGGGGGTCCACAGTCTTATATAAATAGATATGGGCTTTTGTACAGCAAACTGTGTGGCGTATAGATTAGTTTGCTGCACAATTAAGTCCGGGAATTTATCGTCCACAAATAAATGAAAAAATCATAAGGGGTAAAATTGGTGACGTCCACATTCATTTGGGGAGTGGATAAAAATTGGAGTACTTGGGGGGGGAAGAAGTGGCAGGAACCTACGTAGTAGAAGGAACAGGACCGCTGGGTGGAGAATGAGATGAGATGGCGACTTCTACCACCATAGGGCTATGGGGTCTAGGGATGAAAGGGGAACTAGAGTCCCCGTTATCTTAAGATATTTCCGCCTCTTCAGTGGTGTCAGATTCAGAGTTGTCAGAGCAGAGGAATTGATATGCCTGCTCTGCACTGAATAATCTCTGAGCCTTTTTTTTTTAAATAAAAAGTTTAGAAAGAAATGAAAATAAGTGACTGTCCCTAATAGACTAGTGACGGACGCCTAATAACAGAAACCCACTGAGAGCCAGTAAAAGACGGACTCAGGGTCCCTAATGAAAACAATTGATCATCACTAATAGACGCCCACTGACGAACCCCACTGACGGACGCCCACTTAGAGATGCCCACTGACAGACATCCACTGACAGACAACCACTGACCGCCAGTAAAAGACGGACACAGGGTCCCTAATGAAAGCAATTGATCATCACTAATAGACGCCCACTAACGAACCCCACTGACGGACGCCCACTTAGAGATGCCCACTGACAGACATCCACTGACGGACAACCACTGACCGCCAGTAAAAGATGGACACAGGGTCCCTAATTAAAATAATTGACCGCCACTGATGGACGCCTAATGACGGACACCCACTGACCGCCAGTAACGGACGGACAGTTTATACAATTTTTTTTGTTGTTGTTTTTCAGTTAGGGTCCATTCACAAGTCCGTAGTGTACTGCGAGTCCCCCATACACCTGGCCGGCACCCTCATAGAACTGCCTATTCTTGTCCGTAATTGCAGTTAAAAAGAGGGGTAGAGGGAAGAGTGCCAGGGAGGCTAGCCTTGATCTGACACACCCCAACAACATTAGGGTTTTGTTCCAATGAGATTGTGATATATGTGCTTATTGTACTTGCAGTATCTGCAACTTTGTTACTAGACAGTTCATGGCCCAGGATGGCGCTTTTATTCTGCACCTTCTTGCTGTACAATGTTTTTAACATTTATTAATAAAATATGATTTTATATTTGCATTTGGCTCCATTGTTCTATTGTTAATTTGATTTATATGTAGGAGTATATGTGTTGGCACATTAATGGTTTGGGTATCCAATAAATACGCCTCGGCAAAGGACCGTACATTGATGCTAGGCACAGGTACCCCCGTGGTCTTTTTATGTGTTAAGAGAAGCCATAGGCCTAACTAACTGGGACAAAGTCCTCCAAAATAAAAATACAACCACAAAATGGGAAATTTTTAAAAGCATTGTAACATCTGATTATGAGAGGTACATACCTTATAGTTATAAAAGGCTAAGAAACAATAAGAAACCAATGTGGATTAATAGAAACGTAAAGAAAGCAATACATGACAAAAAAGAAAGCATATAAATCACTAAAACAGGAGGGGAGCCAGGAAGCACTGATAAACTATAAGGAAAAAAAATTGAATATGTAAAAAACTAATAAAAACTGCCAAACTAGAGACTGAGAGATTAATTGCCAAAGAGAGTAAAACTAACCCTAAAATGTGCTTCAATTATATAAATGGTAAAAAATATAAATCTGAAGGAGTCAGCCCTCTACACAGCAATGAGGGGGGTGTTGCAGAGAGCGACGAGGATAAAGCAAAACTATTAAATATTTTTTTTCTACACTATATTCACTGAGGAAAATAAACTGTCAGATGAAATGCAGAATGTAAAAGTATATTCCCCATTAAAAGTGCCCTGTCTGACCCAGGAAGAAGTACAACAGCGATTTAAAAAGATTAAAATAGACAAATCGCCAGGACCGGATGGCATACACCCCCATATCCTAAGAGAATTAAGTGATGTCATTGCCAGACCTTTATTTCTGGTATTTGCGGACTTTATACTGACAGGGAATGTTCCACAGGATTGGCGCATAGCAAATGTGGTGCCAATATTCAAAAAGGGTCCAAAAACAGAGCCTGGAAATTATAGGCTGGTAAGTTTAATATCTGTTGTTGGTAAACTGTTTTCTAAGAGATGCTATCCTGGAGTATCTCAATGAAAATAAGCAAATAACGCCATATCAGCATGGCTTCATGAGGGATCGGTCATGCCAAACTAATTTAATCAGTTTCTATGAGGAGGTAAGTTATAGACTTGACGAGGGTGAGTCAGTGGATGTTATATATTTGGACTTCTCCAAAGCATTAGACACTGTACCACACAAAAGGTTAGTATATAAAATGAGAATGCTCGGACTGGGAGAAAATGTCTGTATGTAGGTGAGTAACTGTCTGAGTAATAGAAAACAGAGGGTGGTTATTAACGGTATACACTCAGATTGGGTCACTGTCACTAGTGGGGTACCTCAGGGGTCAGTATTGGGCCCTATTCTCTTCAATATATTTATTAATGATCTTGTAGAAGGCTTGCACAGTAAAATATAAATTTTTGCAGATGACACTAAACTGTGTAAAGTAATTAACACTGAAGAGAACAGCTTTCTGCTACAGAGGGATCTGGATAGATTGGAGGCTTCGGCAGAGAAATGGCAGATGAGGATTAACACTGACAAATGTAAAGTTATGCACATGGGAAGGAATAATGCAAGTCACCCGTACATACTAAATGGTAAAACACTCGGTAACACTGACATGGAAAAGGATCTAGGAATTTTAATAAACATCAAACTAAGCTGTAAAAACCAGTGTCAGGCAGCTGCTACCAAGGCTAATAAGATAATGGGTTGCATCAAAAGGGGCATAGATGCCCGTGATGAGAACATAGTCCTACCTCTTTACAAATCACTAGTCAGACTACACATGGAGTACTTTGTACAGTTCTGGGCTCCTGTGAACAAGGCAGACATAGCAGAGCTGGAGAGGGTTCAGAGGAGGGCAACTAAAAGTAATAACTGGAATGTGGCAACTACAGTACCCTGAAAGGTTATCAAAATTAGGGTTATTCACTTTAGAAAAAAGACGAGGGGAGATCTAATAACTATGTATAAATATATTAGGGGTCAGTACAGAGATCTCTCCCATCATCTATTTATCCCCAGGACTGTGACTGTGACGAGGGGACATCCTCTGTGTCTGAAGGAAAGAAGGTTTGTACACAAACATAGAAAAGTATTCTTCATGGTAAGAGCAGTGAGACTATGGAACTCTCTGCCTGAGGAGGTGGTGATGGGGAGTACAATAAAGGAATTTAAGAGGGGACTGGATGTATTTCTGGAGTGTAATAAAATTACAGGCTATAGCTACTAGATAGGGGTCGCTGATCCAGAGAGTTATTCTGATAGCCCGATTGGAGTCGGGAAGGAATTTTTTTCCCCTTAAGTAGGGAAAATTGGCTTCTGCCTCACAGGGGTTTTTTGCCTTCCTCTGGATCAACTTGCAGGAAACAGTCCGAACTGGATGGACAAATGTCTTTTTTTCGGTCTTATCTACTATGTTACTAACAGTAAGGCAGTGCCCGGGTCATAAACAGAATACATTTCTTTAGGTCACACAACAGTGTAACGAAGCAATTCAATACAATTACTTCACTATCAACAAAAATTTGATTTTTCAAACCAACAATGTAAAAGCAGAAGTTAACGGTTTAATTTGACTGTCAGAAATGCAGCGTACACCACTAATATGCTATCTACCACAAAACCTGTTTGTTTGCAACCAACTATGTAAATGCTGAGGCTTCAGATCTGCTATGTAGCACAAAACCAGTGTTTATTGCAACAAACTACAGAATACAATACAATACAGTTTTATTTCCCCCAAATACGCAAATGCTGTCTGTCACTGCTTAATTTTAAAATACGTTTTTGTACATTGTATGCAAAACTGCTCTGTGGAACAACAATATGGGTTTATTTCCCCCAAATACACAAATGCTGTATGTCACTGCTAAATTTTTTAATATGTTTTTCAGCAGTGAATGCAAACATGCTCTGTGGTACGACAGTACGGGTTTATTCCACCAACTACAGAAATGCACTATGTCCCCCCAAAATTATAAAATAGGTAATGTAGGGGGACTTGACCTGCCAAAAAAAAGGAATTTTTCCTCTACTGTGCTACCAAAAAATATTTAGACTGATGGCCCTGGCAGGCTGGCACACATGCAGGTCACATGCAGTTCCAAGGACACTGTAGTTGCTAAAATGGCCGCCGACCCCCAACTCAGTAACAAATGGATTCAAAATTATTTTGCAGTATCACCAGGCTCAGGGCTGGGTACAAATATGTAGCATAGCACCCTCAATAATGTAGTTAAAGAATTAACACCACCAAGTTCAAAAGATTTCTTTCCTAATCTCTCCCTGAGAGCACCAGCAGCAGCCTGTCCCTGCACTAAGAGCAGCAGAGTGACGTGTGGCGCTACTTGACTCCAGCTTAATTAGAGGCTGGGCCAAATGCTTCACTTAGCCAATCACAGCCATGCCAATAGTAGGTATGGCTGTGATGATTTCTCAGGGCAAAGTAGTGAAACGTTTGTTGTTTGGCTGCCCTGCAGCCCTTCAAAAAGCAGGAAGAAATGGCCGAACAATGAACCCGAACTTTTACGGAAATGCTCGGGTTCGGATCTGGGTGCGAAAAATCATAATATTCGGTACAAACCCGAACTGTAAACCCTAATCTGTACACCTTTTTACTTTCACACTACCCCTGCACTGCATACCTGACTGGGAAATCTATTCTGTAAATTCGGCGGAGTTTAGATTGCTGGCTGGGTGATCTGTACCCTTTTTTTCTTTTAAACTACCCATGCACAGCATACCTGACTTGTAAATAAATTTTGTAAATCCGTCTGTTAGTTTTGTGGGTGAACGCAAAGAATGAGGAGATCGTCAAATAAGGGACGTGGCCCTGGTTGTGGTGCTTCTGGTGGTGGTGGAGCTCCTGTTGCTGGGAGAGGAAGTGGTCGATCTGTGCCAGCTACATGCCCAAATGAAACACCTTCTTCAGGTGCGCGTAGGCGACAGAATGTTCAGCATTATTTTGTAAGCCCGAAAGCCTTTTTACTAATGGTAAGGCCAGAACAAGTACAGGCGATAGTAGATTGGGTCGCTGAAAGTGCCTCCAGTTCCTTCACATTGAGCTTTCAGCAGGGGACCGGGTGGGAGACAGAGTTGGCACCTGCAGCCCAAGGGCATCTGTCTTTCACCTCACGCCCTTGCAAATCAGCCAAGCAGTCTGAGCCCCAAGTCATGCAGCAGTCTCTTGTGCTTTTTGATGACTCTGCTGGCAGGGTTTCCGTGGGCCATCCATATAGCCCTGCCCCAGAAGTGGAAGAGATTGAGTGCACAGATGCCCAACCACTTATGTTTCAGGTTGTGGACATGGGAGGACCACCGCAGCACGTTTTTGATGATGCTGAAACCCAGGTGCCAACTGCTGTGGCTTTCTGCAGTGTGCAAACCGACAAGGAGGGCAGGGGTGAAGAGTGGGTGGAAGATAATGTGGAGGATGATGGGGTCCTAGACCCCACATGGAATCAAGGTCATAAGAGTGACGTATTCAGTTCGAAGGAAGAAGTGGTGGTCGCACAGCAAAAGAGGAAGCAGGGTTCAAAAGCAGAGAGGCCGTCCCCTAGACAGTACGCCTGCTACTGTCCACACCAATGCCAGCTCCAAAGAATTCCCTGGCGTGGCAGTTCATCAGACAATGTGCTGATGACAAGACACGAGTCATGACCAGGCATCTAAATGCAAAACAGGAGCTGTAGTGGAGTAAACACCTCAAAAACCAAGAAAGGTCTCAGGCTCTTCCTGCTCCCTCTTCTGCTGCAGTCTCGGCCTCTTCCTCCCCCTCTGGAGTGACAGTGGCACCTGCCATCCAGCAAACAGAGGATGTGGCAGCAACGCCACCACGTCCATCACCGTCACCAAGCATTTCTACAATGTTCAATGAAAGCGTTCAGCTGTCCATCTCCCAAACACTGGAGAGAAAGAGGAAGTACCCCCCTAACCAACCACGATCCATGGCCCTGAATGCCAGCATTTCAAAATTCCTGGCCTTTTAAATTATGCCATTCAGTCTGGTGGAGAGGGACACTTTTAAAAACCTTATGGCGGTGGCTGTCCCACAGTACGTGGTTCCCAGCTGCCACTACTTTTCCAGGCAAGCCATCCCTTCCCTGCACAACCAAGTGGCGGACAAAATCAGGTGTGCACTGCGCAATGCCATCTGTGGCAAGGTCCACATAACCACCGATACGTGGACCAGTAATCAAGGGCAATGACGTTATATCTCCCTAACAGCACACTGGGTAAATACAGTGACGGCTGGACCTCAGGCGGATAGCAGTTTGCCGCATGTCCTTCCGCCACCGAGGATTGCAGGGCATTTCTCTTTGCCTCCTGTTGCCTTCTCCTCCTACTCCGCTTCCTCCTCTACCACCTCCTCATAACACTCAGCATAACACCTCCACCATTAACTTCAGCACAGCCAGGGAGAAACGACAGCAGGCTGTTTTGAAACTCATCTGTTTGGGGGGAAAACCCACACTGCGCAGGAGCTGTGGACAGGCATGGAACAACAGACCGATGAGAGGTTGGTGCCACTGAGCCCCAAGCCCAGCCTTGTGGTTTGCGATAATGGGCGAAATCTCTTAGCAGTTCTGGGCCTAGCCGGTTTAACACATCCCTTGCCTGATGCATGTGCTGAATTTGGTGGTGCAGAAACTCCTGAAAAACTACCCCCATATGTCAGAGCTGCTGCAGAAATTGCGGGCTGTCTATGCGCGCTTTCAACGTTCTCACCCTGCTGCTACTCGCCTGTCTGCACTGCAGCGTAACCTCGGTCTTCCCACTCACCACCTCATATGCGACATACCCTCAAGGTGGAACTCCACCTTGCACATGCTGGAGATACTGTGCGTTGCTCTGCGGAACAGCACCACTTCACTACCAATGAGTGGGCTTACATGCGAGACCGGTGTGCCATGTTGCGCTGTTTCAAGTACTCCACCAACATGGCCAGTGCCGATGACGCCGTGATCAGAGTTACTATCCCACTTCTAAGTCTCCTTGAAAAAATGCTTCGGCCAATGATGGAAGAGGATGTGGCACAAGAGGAAGAGGAGGAGGAAGAGGGATCATTTCCACAGTTATCTGTCCAGTCATTTACAAGAGGACCGGAGGGTCGGTTCCTGCACAAACATAGGCCAGGTACACAATTGTCCAGCCAGGGCACAGTTCTGGAGGATGAGGAGGAGGGGGAGAAGGAGGAGGAACCGTGTTCACAGCAGGGTGGCACCCAAAGCAGCTCAGTGCCATCACTGCAGCGTGGCTGGGGGGATACGGAGAACACAGATGATACACCTCCCACAGAGGACAGCTTGTCTTTGCCTCAAGGCAGCCTGGCACACATGAGCGACTACATACTGCAGTGTCTGCGCAACAACCGCCGAGTTGACCACATTCTAACCAGTGCTGATTACTGGGTGGCCACCCTGCTGGATCCCCATTACAAGGACAACGGGTCGTCCTTAATTCCCTCACTGGAGCGTGATCAGAAGATGCGCGACTACAAGCGCACGCTGGTAGATGCGCTGCTGTTGGCATTCCCACCTGACACCGGTGGAAGTACAATGCGAAGGCAGAGGAGGAGGAAGAAGTCACCAATGCAGCTGGGGCACCGCCAGCACCTCAGAAGGCAGGGTCAGCATGGCCGAAATGTGGAAAAGCCTTGTCAGCACACCATAAGATCCAGCACCACCAGCTGATATGGAATGTCTTAGCAGGAGGCACCATTACACAGTATGTGTGCAGACGCCTACACGTATTGACTGATGGGTCTGCCCCATTCAACTTCTGGGTCTCCAAATTGGGCACATGGCCTGAGCCTTTATGCCTTGGAGGTGCTGGCCTGCCCTGTAGCCAGTGTATGGTCTGAAAGTGTGTTTAGCACGACAGGGGGTGTTATCACAGAGAAGCGCAGCCGCCTTTCCTCAGCCAATGTGGAAAAGCTCACATTCATTAAAATGAACCAGGCATGGATCTCACAGGACTTGTCCGTATAACTACGGTATCTAAGGAGTTGATTAATTAGTATTGCAGTTTTAATTGATGCTGGCAGTTACAGCAGGGGCCCAGCTGTCAGTAAAAGCCAGGCCACTGTTCTGACTAGGTGCGCACTTCTACTGTGCCTGTCCAATCAGGGAGCCGTATATGTACAGCGTTGTGGAATAAAGCCTGTGATCTACACATGTATGGGGCTTGGTCGTAATCATTTTTGGATTAATATATAAGAAGCTATTGAAAAAAAAATAAGAGACAAAATAATTGGTCCAATGTTACCAATGAATCCAAGAATTACATTTACTAAGGTACCTACATTGGGATTAAAAGTAGCTCAGACTATCAAACAACATGTAACCGAAAATACTACAATACCTAGGTGGATGGATATAAAGAAATTTTTTAGGTCTGGAAAATGCGTAAATTGTAAAACTACCATGGACCCCAAAAAAGTTAGCCTGGTATGTTCCACACATAACACGTATAAATGGCAAATTAAAGAATTTGTGACATGTAATACATCAAGTGTTATTTACATGATCCAATGGCATGCAAAAGCAGTATATAGGGAGAACCAAACGTACAATGAAAAAAAGGATATCAGATAACACATACCAAACATTAGAAACGGTTTTAAGAAACACTCAGTATCAAAACATTTGAAAGATTATCACAACAAAGATCCCAAGACACTTACATTTGTAGCGAGAGAAAAGATTGGACAACACTGGAGAAGCGGTGAACATATTGCACTTATGTCCCAGGTTGAATCAAGGAACATTTATGAATTTGATACCTTGATACCACAGGGATCGAATGCAGATATGGAATTATTTGGATTTCTTTGAAGTTTGGGATGGAGGCCCAGAGCCGATGGGACATCGGGGTTAGGCTGTTTTTACAACCACCCCGATCTCCCCTTTGCAATGGGCCCCAATCCCTATATACATCCAATGAAGGTACATTTATTTGGAAAAGGTTTAGGTATTTAAGTAAAGAACAAAAGGTGTGTGTTGAAAGTGGACCCTCTACATATTGACAATTAATTATTTTTATTTTATTAAACATTATTATTTCATATGTTAGTTTATATTATATATTTTTTTTGATTAATGGAAATTTTCATAGAAAGATTGAGTTTTTGTTAAAAATAAGATCATACAAAGTTTTTAGAATGGAAAATGCAAACAATATAAAAAAAACGCATATGAACCGAAAAATGCATAGAAAATGCAGGGGGAAAAAATTAAATTTGGAAGATTTGGTCTCTATGTGATGGATGATACAAGATGAACCACAAAAAAGAGAACTTCTAACTGATTAAGTGACTTTTCACATGATTACAAAACTATATTACAATTTATGGATCCAGGCAATGTTTTCCCCATTCAATATAGATGAAATACAGTTCATATTTTGGCTATGACATGATAATAAAAAGGGGAACAATGATTCAAAATAAATATGGCCACTGATGAAGGAGTTGAACTCCGAAACGCGTCTGGAATTTGGCTTTCTTTGACTCACATATTTTTCTTGCATGCAAGCAATATTTATTTTATTCAGCAGCCAACTTTGAGAGCAGTGCTCCAGAATCAACAAGCGGAGGAGGGAAGTACTGCGGTACGCTACCTCAGTGGGAAGAGATCCACCTGAGGTCTACCAGAAGGAGGAGAAGAGAGTGCAAAGCCCCATACACAAGCCATCCACATTAAGAGACTGCTCCATTTGTAAGCTGTACAGGAACTGTACAGCCTCACACAAAAGTTTTTCCCGTCGAGAGGAGATCAAACTAAATTCGGGTAAGAGGAGGAGGGGAATTGAATATAGTCCCACAGAACTCCGCATTGAGATACTTATCTGGAGACCAGCAAGTGGAGGAGGAGGAGGGGGAATACATGGTAAGATGCCACGATTATGTATTTGTGAATATAGTGGACACTATGCTGATAAAACATTATTGTCACAGACGTTCCTGCGACAGGTGGCAAGAGATCAGTGAGACTGACAACACTTGGTTTGATCTGACATGTTTTCCTTTTAGATCAAATTATGTCTGTGTTGTTTCTGGTGCTTGCCACACCTTCTTTCCCCAGGTGTGGCTATTAAGGTCATTTAACCTTCTTTATTTATTGTTTCTCCCACTATGCTATGCAGTTTATAGCTTCTGTTTGAGTTGTGGATAGCTGGTGCGTGGATCTCGTCTGAGTTCCTGGTGCTGCCATAGCCACTTAAGGTTAAGTGTTTTCTTTCCCTTTTGTATTTTGTTTGGGTTATTTTGTGTGTTGCATTTCCCTGTCATTTGTATTAAGACCTGAGGGAGACTCCTGTTCATTCTTCCTTTTGGAGGAACAGGTTGTCTCAGTCCTGACATTAGTACCAGGGTCCTATAGGGTAAGTTAGGACACTAGGTATTCCTGTGTAGGAACTCACCTACCCCTGGGGTCTGTTCATACTGGCAATTAATAACGGAATGAATAGCACTCCTTAGCATAGATATGGTAGGTGCTCGACACCAGGGGGTGGAAAAAAGTCCCCAAAAACAGCATACAAATAGGTCAAAAAATAAAAAATGGAGACAGCATGTCCAAAGCAGTGGGATTTATTCCAGATGCAACATTTCGGCTTCACAAAGACTATCTAAGCCGAAGCGTTGCATCTGGAATAAATCCCAATGCGTTGGATGTGCTGTCTCCGTTTTTTATTTAATTTTTTTTACATTTTTTGACCGATTTGCATACTGGTAGTCAGTCAAGACTTTGATTAGGGTTTTACTAGGAGGCGTCCATCTCCTTTCCCTTGTTTCCAGGCCTTATTCCCTCATCCCTTTCTCTCCTATGTTCGGTGTGGTCTTTCCCCCCTCCACACGAACATGAAATGTATGCACTATACCTACCCTCAGTTATGCTATATGCTTTATAATAATATATGAACTACAAATCAATTTATGAATTGTTTATACAGCAATATATAAGCTATTACTCAATTTATGAATTGTTCATATAGTAACTATTTTTGGTCAGTTTTTAGATATAAATAGTATTTTATGTTTTAATTGCAATGTTAGATGTATTCCTGAAATAGTCTTTGCACATATATTGTCCTCTTGCAGCAATACATCAAAACATTGCAAGAATAATATTTGGGGCCCCATATGATATATATTACGTTTTATCATTTTTGGACTGTTTGTTGAGAACAAGCAACTGCTTCTTTCTCTACAACAGGGACAATTTTTGTAAAGTTTTTTTAATGTAAAAAATTATAACAAATCTGATGGCGCAGTTTGATTTTAAACTTGCTGTTAACACCATCAACCATGCGTTTACCCATAGCTATATATGTCATTGTCATTCTGAAATGATTTACTATTGCTGTCTTTGATTTAAATAGCATGGAAGAGGGAGGGTTGGAAAGAGAGCAAAAAAAGGCAAGAGAGAAAATATCAGTCCTAGGTGACCTCAGAGTGTCTTATGCCAATTTTGAAGCCAGTTGCAGCACTTTTTATTCTGGTAAAATCAATTCGGACCTGAATCAAATTATTTAGAATTGGACCCAAAATACTATACTATGTACTATATAACTAATAAGCAATTATTGTCAGATAGCCAATCTTACTAATGAATGCCGGTAGTGCTGCTTACAAAAATCAACTGATTTTGAAATTCTTCAATATATTTTATAGCAGTCAACACTAACCTTTTACACACTCACCTTCCCACTAATCTGATTGGACGGGGCCCATATCGATCCATCAAAATCCCCAATGGGAGTGTTGCTGCACTTAACAGGAAGGAACCAATGGTAAAACCCAAATTCAGTACTCTTTCTTGGTCAGTACATGTTAGCCAAGGCTTTGGTAAGGTGTCATTATAAGTCAGTGATTCATTCATAGAAAAAACTGATGAATCAGATGAGTTGAACTCTGAAAAATTAATGGAATAACACATGGTTAATGTTAAAAACCTTCGTTATAACATGATAAAGAGGATATGGTCCAGAAATTCATGCATTTGTTTTTTACCTACCTACTATACAAATGATGGACCTTATCAAATTTGAAAAGAACAGAAAGCTGAGCCTCTGATACCACCAGATATAAGATGGCTTTCCTATAAGTCAATGGTTTACCTTTTTAAGAGGGCTTGAAACATAATTTAGGATAACAGCTTAACCAGTACCTTTTCTGCAGACATCTGTTTCAGGGTGATTGTTCCCTCATCAGTGCAGTGCAACGGGGTTAAAAGCAAGGAGCCTGAGGGCACTATTTATCCTTGAAAAGAGAGCCTAGTAGGTGTCAGTAGTCTAATGGGCCATTTAATGCTCCTCTGGAAAAAGTATGCAAATTAGCTCTTTTTCGCTCTTTTAATGTCCATCCTTTTTCCCAGATGAGCATTGTATTGCCTATAAGACTCCTTATGCCTGCTAGGGGCTCTACACAAGGAGATATAGTAACCCCCGAATCAGTTCTTTAAACAACTGTAGTAATGAAATCAATGAAAGTGTGTGTTATGTATAAATTCTGTCATGTGCTCCTCCTGGGATGGGAACTTTCCCTTTTACTACCAAATGCCACAGAAGGAAAATGTAAATAGGATGCGAAAAAAATGAAAACCTCTTTAAAGCGAATGTGCCATCAGAAAATGACTTGTATAAATCACGTACTGTTAAACATATTTTTATAGTATTTGGTGAGTTTTTTCCTTTATATATATATATATATATATATATAGATTTTTTTTTAAATATGTAGAATCATGCAATTCCTATCAAATATGTAGAATCATGCTTCTAGGCCTAATGACAGGTAATGTGTTAGTTCAGTGTTCAGCACTGCAGGAGTTACACATATTTGTCTTTCTCACTCCTTTTTCGATCAACACAGGTCCTGTTAGTCTGCTTTAGGCCAAATGCACACGAACATTGTGTGAGTCTGCATCTGAGCCGAATTTTTTTGTGGCTCAGATACGGACCCATTCACTTCAGTGGGGCCGCAAACGATGCGAAAAGAACTGTGTGCTGTCTGCATTCGTACCTCTGTCCTGCAGCGAAGTAAAAAAAAAAAAAAGAACATGTCCTATTCTTGTTTTTAAACAGAAACACAAGGGAGGGTCAGTCAGCACATCCCTGTATGCAGGTGCACGTAGCTATGGCAAAATACACAAACACAAAAATGCAACAGCACTCTGCCCTGCCTCTATGCTAGAATCTATAAGAGGTCGTTAGTGTACGTTTTGATCAAAAGGTAATAAGCCACTCGATACGCCAAGGCCCCCTCTATGAGTGGTCCTAACGCTAAATCCTACCTGTTATGGGCCACGACAGCCACATAAAATCAAGGGAGTGCAGGCCCAGCATGCATGCTATGATCATAACGTTAGGACTACTCATAGAGGGGGCCTTGGCGTGGTGAGTGGCTTATTACCTTTTGATCAAAACGTACACTAACGACCTCTTATAGCTTCTAGCATAGAGGCAGGCAGAGTGCTGGTTGCAGAGTGCTGTTGCATTTTTGTGTTTGTGTATTTTGCCATGGCTACGTGCACCTGCATACAGGGACGTGCTGACTGACCCCCCCTTGTGTTTCTGTTTAGTATATGTTGGAGGTGTGGCAGCCTCATTTTCAGTCGTGCACATCTGACTAGTTTGTCTGCCTTAGAGGCTGGTTTTAATCAGAGTGAGTATAAAACTGAACTTGCATTCATAGTGCCTGCTAGTAGCCATCTGGCTCCAGGAAGAGTACATAGTGGGCTCAGCATGCATGTTGGTACCTGCATCCCTGGATCTAATGGAGGCTGTTATAGCACCAGAAAGGGTTAATAAGCATGGTGGATCCTAGCATGCATGCTGGGCCTGCACTCCCTGGATTTTATGTGACTGTCATGGCCCATAACAGGTAGGATTTAGCGTTAGGACCACTCATAGAGGGGGCCTTGGCGTGGCGAGTGGCTTATTACCTTTTGATCAAAACGTACACTAACGACCTCTTATAGCTTCTAGCATAGAGGCAGGGCAGAGTCCTGGTTGCAGAGTGCTGTTGCATTTTTGTGTTTGTCTATTCTTGTTTTTGTCACTGCCAAGGATACGATTGGTCTACTGAGGGCCAGACCTTCCGTTCAGCAAATTCTTGAATCTACATGGCTGGTATCTGTGTTTTGCAGATCCACCATTTGTGGACTGCAAAACAAGGTATGGCCATGTGCATGAGCTATCTGAGCTATAATCAGTTTACCTATCGGGATACTGACAGTTGCCTTCTGGGCCTCAATCTCAGCCTGTTCCTAACTACGAGTTTGGATTAATTACTTTTGGACTTACAACGAGTTAGCCTGATTCCTCTGGAACTCCTCTTTGGTGTTCCTATTCTCCGTGGGTCAGCAGCCTACCATTCCTGGTAGTTGGCATAGTGGATCCACATCCACAGATCATAACAGTTTGATTAGGCCATGGATCTCGCTGATCCACCAAGCATGAGTTTACCTTTTACCTGATCTGTGACCTGAGCAGTGTGACTGCTTTGACCGACTGCTGGATTTCATACACTGCATGTCTACCCTCCTGAAATCCTGAACCACTGCTGTAGCCACAGCTGCCCTGGGGGTTCTGCCTTCATGCTGTGGTGGGAATCCTAAACTGTGTGGTGGCTTCATTTACCAGTGTACCATTCATTTGGAGCTGTAGCCACGTGTCTAATTAGTTATAGGTGAGTGGCAATCGTGTGACAAGTGACCAGCAAGAGTTCCTAACTAGTGTTGAGCGAACAGTTCGAGCATAGTTCGGGTTCGTACCGAATTTTGGGGTGTTCGGGACCCGGACCCGAACATTTTAAAAAAAGTCCGGGTTCGGGTTCGTTGTTCGTCGATTACTTCCCGCTTTCTGAAGGGCTGCACAGCAGCCAATCAGCTAGCGTTTTACTTCTTGCCCTAAGAGCCCATCACAGCCATGCCTACTAATGGCATGGCTGTGATTGGCCAAGTGCAGCATGTGACCCAGCCTCTATTTAAGCTGGAGTCACGTAGCGCCGCACGTCACACTGCTTTGATTAGTGTAGGGAGAGGACGCAGCTTCTGTGAGGGCGAGATTAGGCAGGGAAAAGTCAACAACAGCACCTAATGAACTGATCGATCTACAGCTGTGAATGATTGAACTTCTGCTAGTTACTTGCTCACTGGTTTTTAGGCTGCAAAGAGCGTTTTTCTGTCACTTATTTTCTGGGGTGATCGGTGGCCATTTTGTGACTTGTGGTGCACCTGAACAAGCTGCCACCAAGTCCATCAATCCATCAATACTATATATTTTTTTGCTATACCCTACATCAGGGGCTTGGCTGTGCTAATTGTCACCCCTAGAAACTCAGGATAGCAATTTCTATATTTTATTAAGGGGTTAAATACAATTGCCCAAATGCCAATCCCCTAAATCTGGTGTTCCAGCTTTGGCTAGCCAAGTATAATACTGTCTGCTGTCTGGCAAAGGATAGATTACTTTCTGTGGTGAAATTCAATTGCCAAAATAGCAATACCATAAATCAGTGGTTTCAGCTGTGGCTGGCCAAGTTTCATAGTGTCAGCAAAAACATATATTTTGTTCTGGGGTGAAATTTAATTGCCAAAATAGCAATACCATAAATCTGGTGTCACAGCTGTGGATGGCAAAGTATAAAAGTGTCTGCCAAAACATATATTTTGTTCTGGGGTGAAATTCAATTGCCAAAATAGCAATACCATAAATCAGTGGTTTCAGCTGTGGCTGGCAAAGTTTCATAGTGTCTGTAAAAACATATATTTTGTTCTGGGGTGAAATTCAATTGCCAAAATAGCAATACCATAAATCAGTGGTTTCAGCTGTGGCTGGCCAAGTTTCATAGTGTCCGGCAAATTATATATTTTGTTCTGGGGTGAAATTCAATTGCCAAAACAGCAATACCATAAATCAGTGGTTTCAGCTCAGGCTGGCCAATTTTCATAGTGTCCTGCAAATTATATATTTTGCTCTGGGGTGAAATTAAATTGCCAAAATAGCAATACCATAAATCAGTGGTTTCAGCTGTGGCTGGCCAAGTTTCATAGTGTGCGCAAAAACATATATTTTGTTCTGGGGTGAAATTCAATTGCCAAAATAGCAATACCCTGAATCTGGTGTTCCAGCTGTTGCAGGCCTAGTTTAAATCTGTCCGTAACAGGGTATATTTTGTTCTGGGGTGAAATTCAATTGCCAAAATAGCAATACCATAAATCAGTGGTTTCAGCTGTGGCTGGCCAAGTTTCATAGTGTCCTGCAAATTATATATTTTGTTCTGGGGTGAAATTCAATTGCCAAAATAGCACTACCATAAATCAGTGGTTTCAGCTGTGGCTGGCCAAGTTTCATAGTGTCCGGCAAATTATATATTTTGTTCTGGGGTGAAATTCAATTGCCAAAACAGCAATACCATAAATCAGTGGTTTCAGCTCAGGCTGGCCAATTTTCATAGTGTCCTGCAAATTATATATTTTGCTCTGGGTGAAATTAAATTGCCAAAATAGCAATACCATAAATCAGTGGTTTCAGCTGTGGCTGGCCAAGTTTCATAGTGTGCGCAAAAACATATATTTTGTTCTGGGGTGAAATTCAATTGCCAAAATAGCAATACCCTGAATATGGTGTTCCAGCTGTTGCAGGCCTAGTTTAAATCTGTCCGTAACAGGGTATATTTTGTTCTGGGGTGAAATTCAATTGCCAAAATAGCAATACCATAAATCAGTGGTTTCAGCTGTGGCTGGCCAAGTTTCATAGTGTCCTGCAAATTATATATTTTGTTCTGGGGTGAAATTCAATTGCCAAAATAGCAATACCATAAATCAGTGGTTTCAGCTGTGGCTGGCAAAGTATAATAGTGTCCGCCAAAACATATATTTTGTTCTGGGGTGAAATTCAATTGCCAAAATAGCAATACCCTGAATCTGGTGTCCCAGCTGTTGCAGGCCAAGAGTTAATCTGTCCGTAAAGGGTATATTTTGTTCTGGGGTGAAATTCAATTGCCAAAATAGCAATACCATAAATCAGTGGTTTCAGCTGTGGCTGGCAAAGTATAATAGTGTCCGCCAAAACATATATTTTGTTCTGGGGTGAAATTCAATTGCCAAAATAGCAATACCCTGAATCTGGTGTCCCAGCTGTTGCAGGCCAAGTGTTAATCTGTCCGTAAAAGGGTATATTTAGTTCTGGGGTGAAATTCAATTGCCAAAATAGCAATACCATAAATCAGTGGTTTCAGCTGTGGCTGGCAAAGTATTATAGTGTCCGCCAAAATAGATATTTTTTTCTGGTGTGAAAATCAATTGCCAAAATAGCAATAACCTGAATCTGGTGTCCCAACTGTTGCAGGCCAAGTGTTAATCTGTCCGTAAAAGGGTATATTTTGTTCTGGGGTGAAATTCAATTGCCAAAATAGCAATACCATAAATCAGTGGTTTCAGCTGTGGCTGGCAAAGTATAATAGTGTCCGCCAAAACATATATTTTTTTCTGGGGTGAAATTTAATTGCCAAAATAGCAATACCCTGAATCTGGTGTTCGAGCTGTTGCAGGCCAATTGTAGATCTGTCCATAAAAGGATACCTTTCATCCAGGGCCTAAATACTAGCCCTAAAAGAGATATTCCCCTAAACCAGTGGTTACTGCTGTGCCTGGATTAGTGTAATACGCTACATAAATAAATAGGCAGAAAGTGTTAGGTGCCTGTAAAAAAAGGCCTGAATTTGAAATCAATACATTGGGCCAAATATTTTTTTCTTATTGTGGTTCTTGGTGAACGGTAACAATGAGGAAAACATCTAGTAAGGGACGCGGACACGGTCGTGGTGGTGTTAGTGTACTCTCTTGTGCTGGGAGAGGACGTGGCTATTCTGCCACAGCCACACGTCCTAGTGAACCAACTACCTCAGGTTTCAGTACCCTCCAGAATTTACAGCGATATTTGGTGGGGCCCAATGCCGTTCTAAGGATGGTAAGGCCTGAGCAGGTACAGGCGCTAGTCAATTAGGTGGCCGACAGTGGATCCAGCATGTTCTCAACATTATGTCCCACCCAGTCTTCTACAGAAAGCGCACAGGTGGCACCTGAAAACCAAGCCCATCAGTCTGTCACATCACCCCCATGCATATCAGGGAAACTGTCTGAGCCTCAAGTTATGCAGCAGTCTCTTATGCTGTTTGAAGACTCTGCTGGCAGGGTTTCCCAAGGGAATCCACTTAGCCCTTCCCCAGTGGTGGAAGACATAGAATGCACTGATGCACAACCACTGATGTTTCCTGATGATGAGGACATGGGAATACCACCTCATCGGAGTCCGCACGTCTCTGATGATAACGAAACACAGGTGCCAACTGCTGCGTCTTTCTGCAGTGTGCAGACCGAACAGGAGGTCAGGGAGGAAGACTGTGTGGAAGACGATGCAGGGGACGATGAGGTCCTAGACCCCACATGGAATGAAGGTCGTGCCACTGACTTTCATAGTTCAGAGGAAGAGGCAGTGGTGAGACCGAGCCAACAGCGTAGCAAAAGAGAGAGCAGGGGGCAAAAGCAGAAAAGCCGCCTCGAAGAGAGTTCGCCTGCTACTGGCCACCGCCACCAGGGACCGAGCACCCCAAAGGCAGCTTCAAGGAGTTCCCTGGCATGGCACTTCTTTAAACAATGTGCTGACGACAAGACCTGAGTGGTTTGCACGCTGTTCCATCAGAGCCTGAAGCGAGGCATTAACTTTCTGAACCTTAGCACAACCTGCATGACCAGGCATCTACATGCAAAGCATGAACTGCAGTGGAGTAAACACCTTAAAAGCAAGGAACTCACTCTGGCTCCCTCTGCTCCCTCTTCTGCTGCTGCCTCGGCCTCTTCCTCCACCTCGGGAGGAATGTTGGCACCTGCCGCCCACCAAACAGAGGATGTGCCACCGACAACACCACCTGCGTCACCAAGCATCTCCACCATGTCACACGGCAGCGTTCAGCTCTCCATCTCACAAACCTTGGAGAGAAAGCGTAAATTCCCACCTAGCCACCCTCGAGCCCTGGGCCTGAATGCCAACATTTCTAAACTACTGGCCTTTGAAATGCTGTCATTCAGGCTGGACACAGACAGCTTCAAACAGCTGATGTCCATGGCACTCCCACAGTATGTTGTTCCCAGCCGCCACTACTTCTCCAAGACAGCCGTGCCTTCCCTGCACAACCAAGTGTGCACTGCGCAACGCCATCTGTGGAAAGGTCCATCTAACCACAGATACGTGGACCAGTAAGCACGGCCATGGACGCTATATCTCCCTAACTGCACACTGGGTAAATGTAGTGGCAGCTGGGCCCAAGGTGGAGAGTTCCTTGGCGCACGTCCTTCCGTTGCCAAGGATCGCAGGGCATCATTCTTTACCTCCTGTAGCCTCCTCCTTCTACTCGGCTTTCTCCTCCTCTGCTTCCACCAGCTCATCCAGTCAGCCACACACCTTCACCACCAACTTCAGCACAGCCCGGGGTAAACGTCAGCAGGCCATTCTGAAACTCATATGTTTGGGGGACAGGCCCCACACCGCGCAGGAGTTGTGGCGGGGTATTGAACAACAGACCGACGAGTGGTTTCTGCTGGTGGGCCTCAAGCCCGGCCTGGTGGTGTGCGATAATGGGCGAAATCTCTTCGCAGCTCTGAGACTAGCCGGTTTGATGCACATCCCTTGCCTGGCGCATGTGCTGAATTTGGTGGTGCAGAAGTTCATTCACAACTACCCCGACATGTCAGAGCTGCTGCATTAAGTGCGGGCCGTCTGTGCGCGCTTTCGGCGTTCACATCCTGCCGCTGCTCGCCTGTCTGCGCTCCAGTGGAACTTCGGCCTTCCCGCTCACCGCCTCATATGCGACGTGCCCACCAGGTGGAACTCCACCTTGCACATGCTGGAGAGACTGTGCGAGCAGCAGCAGGCCATAGTGGAGTTTCAGCTTCAGCATGCACGCGTCAGTCGCACTGCGGAACAGCACCACTTCACCACCAATGATTGGGCCTCCATGCGAGACCTGTGTGCCCTGTTGCGCTGTTTCGAGTACTCCACCAACATGGCCAGTGGCGATGACACCGTTATCAGCGTTACAATACCACTTCTATGTCTCCTTGAGAAAACGCTTAGGGCGATGATGGAAGAGGAGGTGGCCCAGGAGGAGGAGGAGGAGGAGGAGGAGGATGAGGGGTCATTTTTACCACTTTCAGGCCAGTCTGTTAGAAGTGGCTCAGAGGGAGGTTTTTTGCAACAGCAGAGGCCAGGTACAAATGTGGCCAGCCAGGGCCCACTACTGGAGGACGAGGAGGATGAGGAGGAGGAGGAGGTGGAGGAGAATGAGGATGAAGCAGGTTCACAGCGGGGTGGCACCCGACACAGCTCAGGCCCATCACTGGTGCGTGGCTGGGGGGATACAGAGGACGATGACGATACGCCTCCCACAGAGGACAGCTTGTCCTTACCTCTGGGGAGCCTGGCACACATGAGCGACTACATGCTGCAGTGCCTGCGCAACGACAGCAGAGTTGCCCACATTTTAACGTGTGCGGACTACTGGGTTGCCACCCTGCTGGATCCCCGGTACAAAGACAATGTGCCCACCTTACTTCCTGCACTGGAGCGTGATAGGAAGATGTGCGAGTACAAGCGCACGCTGGTAGACGCGCTCCTGAGAGCATTCCCAAATGTCACAGGGGAACAGGTGGAAGCCCAAGGCGAAGGCAGATCAGGAGCAAGAGGTCGCCAACACAGCTGTGTCACGGCCAGCTTCTCTGAGGGCAGGGTAAGCATGGCAGAAATGTGGAAAAGTTTTGTCTCCACGCCACAGCTAACTGCACAATCACCTGATACGGAACGTGTTAGCATGAGGCAGCATTTCACTAACATGGTTGAACAGTACGTCTGCACACCCCTCCACGTACTGACTGATGGTTCGGCTCCATTCAACTTCTGGGTCTCCAAATTGTCCACGTGGCCAGAGTTAGCATTTTATGCCTTGGAGGTGCTGGCCTGCCCGGCGGCCAGCGTTTTGTCTGAACGTGTATTCAGCACAGCAGGGGGCGTCATTACTGACAAGCGCAGCCGCCTGTCCACAGCCAATGTGGACAAGCTGACGTTCATAAAAATGAACCAGGCATGGATCCCACAGGACCTGTGCCTCCCTTGTGCAGAATAGACATTTATAACTGCCTTCCCCTCCAACATGTATTCTTGTACTCCGGGGAACTTCTTCTTGCTGTGGGACCTCTCTCCTCGGTCTGGGTGCTGGGCCGAAATAACTGAAAGTGGCCTTCTCCAGTGGTGGGTGATATGACGCATGATTCCTTGCAGTGGGACCTGTATCCTCGGTCTGGGTTCTGGGCCGAAATAACTGAAAGCTGCCTTCTCTAGTGGTGGGTGATATGACGCATGATTCCTTGCAGTGGGACCTGTATCCTCGGTCTGGGTGCTGGGCCGAAATAACTGAAAGTGGCCTTCTCCAGTGGTGGGTGATATGATGCCTTATTCCTTGCAGTGGGACCTGTATCCTCGGTCTGGGTGCTGGGCCGAAATAACTGAAAGTGGCCTTCTCCAGTGGTGGGTGATATGACGCATGATTCCTTGCTGTGGGACCTCTCTCCTCGGTCTGGGTGCTGGGCCGACATAACTGAAAGTGGCCTTCTCCAGTGGTGGGTGATATGACGCATGATTCCTTGCTGTGGGACCTCTCTCCTCTGTCTGGGTGCTGGGGCCGAAATAACTGAAAGTGGCCTTCTCCAGTGGTGGGTGATATGACGCATGATTCCTTGCTGTGGGACCTTTATCCTCGGTCTGGGTGCTGGGCCAAAATAACTGAAAGTGGCTTTCTCCAGTGGTGGGTGATATGACGCATGATTCCTTGCAGTGGGACCTGTATCCTCGGTCTGGGTGCTGGGCCGAAATAACTGAAAGTGGCCTTCTCCAGTGGTGGGTGATATAACGCATGATTCCTTGCTGTGGGACCTCTCTCCTCTGTCTGGGTGCTGAGGCCGAAACAACTGAAAGTGGCCTTCTCCAGTGGTGGTTGATATGACGCATGATTCCTTGCTGTGGGACCTCTCTCTCTGTTTGGGTGCTGGGCCGAAATAACTGAAAGTGGCCTTCTCCAGTGGTGGGTGATATGACGCATGATTCCTTGCTGTGGGACCTCTCTCCTCTGTCTGGGTGCTGGGCCGAAATAACTGAAAGTGGCCTTCTCCAGTGGTGGGTGATATGACGCATGATTCCTTGCAGTGGGACCTGTATCTTCGGTCTGGGTTCTGGGCCGAAATAACTGAAAGTGGCCTTCTCCAGTGGTGGGTGATATGACGCATGATTCCTTGCAGTGGGACCTGTATCCTCGGTCTGGGTGCTGGGCCGAAATAACTGAAAGTGGCCTACTCCAGTGGTGGGTGATATGACGCATGATTCCTTGCAGTGGGACCTGTATCCTCGGTCTGGGTGCTGGGCCGAAATAACTGAAAGTGGCCTTCTCCAGTGGTGGGTGATATGACGCATGATTCCTTGCTGTGGGACCTCTCTTCTCTGTCTGGGTGCTGGGGCCAAAATAATTGATAGTGGCCTTCTCCAGTGGTGGGTGATATGACGCATGATTCCTTGCTGCGGGACCTCTCTCCTCTGTCTGGGTGCTGAGGCCGAAATAACTGAAAGTGGCCTTCTCCAGTGGTGGTTGATATGACGCATGATTCCTTGCTGTGGGACCTCTCTCCTCTGTCTGGGTGCTGGGCCGAAATAACTGAAAGTGGCCTTCTCCAGTGGTGGGTGATATGACGCATGATTCCTTGCTGTGGGACCTCTCTCCTCTGTCTGGGTGCTGGGGCCGAAATAACTGAAAGTGGCCTTCTCCAGTGGTGGGTGATATGACGCATAATTCCTTGCTGTGGGACCTCTCTCCTCTGTCTGGGTGCTGGGCCGAAATAACTGAAATTGGCCTTCTCCAGTGGTGGGTGATATGACGCATGATTCCTTGCAGTGGGACCTGTATCCTCGGTCTGGGTGCTGGGCCGAAATAACTGAAAGTGGCCTTCTCCAGTGGTGGGTGATATGACGCATGATTCCTTGCTGTGGGACCTCTCTCCTCGGTCTGGGTGCTGGGCCGACCTAACTGAAAGTGGCCTTCTCCAGTGGTGGGTGATATGACGCATGATTCCTTGCTGTGGGACCTCTCTCCTCTGTCTGGGTGCTGAGGCCGAAACAACTGAAAGTGGCCTTCTCCAGTGGTGGTTGATATGACGCATGATTCCTTGCTGTGGGACCTCTCTCCTCTGTTTGGGTGCTGGGCCGAAATAACTGAAAGTGGCCTTCTCCAGTGGTGGGTGATATGACGCATGATTCCTTGCTGTGGGACCTCTCTCCTCGGTCTGGGTGCTGGGCGAAATAACTGAAAGTGGCCTTCTCCAGTGGTGGGTGATATGACGCATGATTCCTTGCAGTGGGACCTGTATCCTCGGTCTGGGTTCTGGGCCGAAATAACTGAAAGCTGCCTTCTCTAGTGGTGGGTGATATGACGCATGATTCCTTGCAGTGGGACCTGTATCCTCGGTCTGGGTGCTGGGCGAAATAACTGAAAGTGGCCTTCTCCAGTGGTGGGTGATATGATGCCTTATTCCTTGCAGTGGGACCTGTATCCTCGGTCTGGGTGCTGGGCGAAATAACTGAAAGTGGCCTTCTCCAGTGGTGGGTGATATGACGCATGATTCCTTGCTGTGGGACCTCTCTCCTCGGTCTGGGTGCTGGGCCGACATAACTGAAAGTGGCCTTCTCCAGTGTTGGGTGATATGACGCATGATTCCTTGCTGTGGGACCTCTCTCCTCTGTCTGGGTGCTGGGGCCGAAATAACTGAAAGTGGCCTTCTCCAGTGGTGGGTGATATGACGCATGATTCCTTGCTGTGGGACCTGTATCCTCGGTCTGGGTGCTGGGCCAAAATAACTGAAAGTGGCTTTCTCCAGTGGTGGGTGATATGACGCATGATTCCTTGCAGTGGGACCTGTATCCTCGGTCTGGGTGCTGGGCAAGAAATAACTGAAAGTGGCCTTCTCCAGTGGTGGGTGATATGACGCATGATTCCTTGCTGTGGGACCTCTCTCCTCTGTCTGGGTGCTGAGGCCGAGACAACTGAAAGTGGCCTTCTCCAGTGGTGGTTGATATGACGCATGATTCCTTGCTGTGGGACCTCTCTCCTCTGTTTGGGTGCTGGGCCGAAATAACTGAAAGTGGCCTTCTCCAGTGGTGGGTGATATGACGCATGATTCCTTGCTGTGGGACCTCTCTCCTCTGTCTGGGTGCTGGGCCGAAATAACTGAAAGTGGCCTTCTCCAGTGGTGGGTGATATGAGGCATGATTCCTTGCAGTGGGACCTGTATCCTCGGTCTGGGTTCTGGGCCGAAATAACTGAAAGTGGCCTTCTCCAGTGGTGGGTGATATGACGCATGATTCCTTGCAGTGGGACCTGTATCCTCGGTCTGGGTGCTGGGCCGAAATAACTGAAAGTGGCCTTCTCCAGTGGTGGGTGATATGACGCACGATTCCTTGCAGTGGGACCTGTATCCTCGGTCTGGGTGCTGGGCCGAAATACAGTCATGTGAAAAAATTAGGACACCCTTTGAAAGCATGTGGTTTTTTGTAACATTTTTAATAAATGGTTATTTCATCTCCGTTTCAACAATACAGAGAGATTAAAGTAATCCAACTAAACAAAGAAAACTGAAGAAAAGTCTTTTCAAGATCTTCTGTAAATGTCATTCTACAAAAATGCCTATTCTAACTGAGGAAAAAGATAGGACACCCTCACATGTATTCCCTCTTAAATTGGCTCAGATCTCACACAGGTATATCACACCAGGTGCACATAATTAGTAGATCGTTACTCTGCATGTTGAATGAGGCTTGCCCTATTTAAACCTCAGACATTTAGTTTGGTGTGCTCCTGACTGTTGAAGTGAGAGTGAGCACCATGGTGAGAGCAAAAGAGCTGTCAGAGGACTTCAGAAAAAGATTGTAGCAGCCTATGAGTCTGGGAAGGGATTTAAAAAGATCTCAAAAGATTTTGAAATCAGCCATTCCACTGTCCGGAAGATAGTCTACAAGTGGAGGGCTTTCAAAACAACTGCCAACATGCCCAGGACTGGTCGCCCCAGCAAGTTCACCCCAAGAGCAGACCGCAAGATGCTAAAAGAGGTCTCCAAAAACCCTAAAGTGTCATCTCGAGAACTACAGCAGGCTCTGGCTACTGTTGATGTAGAAGTACATGCCTCTACAATCAGAAAGAGACTGTATAAGTTTAACTTGCATGGGAGGTGTGCAAGGAGGAAACCTTTGCTTTCCAAGAGAAACATCGAGGCCAGACTGACATTTGCCAGAGATAAAGTTGACAAAGACCAGGACTTCTGGAATAATGTTCTTTGGACAGATGAGTCCAAAATTGAATTATTTGGACACAACAGCAGAGGACATGTTTGGCGTAAACCAAACACAGCATTCCAAGAAAAGAACCTCATACCAACTGTGAAGCATGGAGGTGGAAGTGTCATGGTTTGGGGCTGCTTTGCTGCAGCAGGACCTGGTCAGCTCACCATCATAGAATCCACGATGAATTCTACTGTGTATCAGAAGGTGCTTGAAGAACATGTGAGACCATCAGTTAGAAAATTAAAGCTGAAGCGGAACTGGACCATGCAACATGACAATGACCCAAAACATACTAGTAAATCAACCAAAGATTGGCTGAAAAAGAAGAAATGGAGAGTCCTGGAATGGCCAAGTCAAAGTCCAGATTTGAATCCCATTGAGATGCTGTGGGGTGACTTGAAAAGGGCTGTACGTGCAAGAAACCCCTCAAACATCTCACAGCTGAAAAAGTTCTGCATTGAGGAGTGGGGTAAAATTTCCTCAGACCGATGTCGAAGACTGGTAGATGGCTACAAGAACCGTCTCACTGCAGTTATTTCAGCCAAAGGAGGTAACACTCGCTATTAGGGGCAAGGGTGTCCTATCTTTTTCCTCAGTTAGAATAGGCATTTTTGTAGAATGACATTTACAGAAGATCTTGAAAAGACTTTTCTTCAGTTTTCTTTGTTTAGTCGGATTACTTTAATCTCTCTGTATTGTTGAAACGGAGATGAAATAACCATTTATTAAAAATGTTACAAAAAACCACATGCTTTCAAAGGGTGTCCTAATTTTTTCACATGACTGTAACTTAAAGTGGCCTTCTCCAGTGGTGGGTGATATGACGCATGATTCCTTGCTGTGGGACCTCTCTTCTCTGTCTGGGTGCTGGGGCCAAAATAATTGATAGTGGCCTTCTCCAGTGGTGGGTGATATGACGCATGATTCCTTGCTGCGGGACCTCTCTCCTCTGTCTGGGTGCTGAGGCCGAAATAACTGAAAGTGGCCTTCTCCAGTGGTGGTTGATATGACGCATGATTCCTTGCTGTGGGACCTCTCTCCTCTGTCTGGGTGCTGGGCAGAAATAACTGAAAGTGGCCTTCTCCAGTGGTGGGTGATATGACGCATAATTCCTTGCTGTGGGACCTCTCTCCTCTGTCTGGGTGCTGGGCCGAAATAACTGAAATTGGCCTTCTCCAGTGGTGGGTGATATGACGCATGATTCCTTGCAGTGGGACCTGTATCCTCGGTCTGGGTGCTGGGCCGAAATAACTGAAAGTGGCCTTCTCCAGTGGTGGGTGATATGACGCATAATTCCTTGCAGTGGGACCTGTATCCTCGGTCTGGGTGCTGGGCCGAAATAACTGAAAGTGGCCTTCTCCAGTGGTGGGTGATATGACGCCTTATTCCTTGCAGTGGGACTTGTATCCTCGGTCTGGGTGCTGGGCCGAAATAACTGAAAGTGGCCTTCTCCAGTGGTGGGTGATATGACGCATGATTCCTTGCAGTGGGACCTGTATCCTCGGTCTGGGCAGAAATAACTGAAAGTGGCCTTTTCCAGTGGTGGGTGATAGGACGCATGATTCCTTGCTGTGGGACCTCTCTTCTCTGTCTGGGTGCTGGGGCCGAAATAACTGAAAGTGGCCTTCTCCAGTGGTGGGTGATATGACGCATGATTCTATGCTGTGGGACCTCTCTCCAATTGATATTGGTTAATTTTTATTTATTTTATTTTATTTTAATTCATTTCCCTATCCACATTTGTTTGCAGGGGATTTTCCTACATTTTGCTGACTTTGGCAGCCCTCTAGCCCGTTTCTGGACTATTTTACACTATTGACTTCCATGGGGTTCAGGTTCGGGATAAAGTTCGGGTCGAGTTCGGATCCCGAACCCGAACATTTTCGGGAAGTTCGGCCGAACTTCCCGAACCCGAACTTCCAGGTGTTCGCTCATCTCTATTCCTAACCAATTTCTGCAGTCTTTGGTGAACCAGGACGTACCTCATCCACCGCCTCCTCTCTCCTGCAACTTTGTTAGGGCAGCCTCGCAGAGGGCCAGTATGCTATACAGTTTCACATTCTGTCCTTTGAGATGGCCTGGAACAATGAGGCTCTTGTGACAGCATTTTGTGAGGGCCTGTAAGCTCATATTAAGGATAAGCTGGCAGTTGTAGGGATATCCCATATACCATGGAGGGTTTGATCCCTCTTGCTACTATCATTAATCTTCGGTTCCAAGAACATACCAATGAAGGACCTTGTGAGAGAGAATCTCTTAATTTGTCTCCAACATTCAGAAGACCTCTGACTCCTCCATTTTCTACTCCAATGGGATCTTATGCAAGTGGAAAGCTTCAAATTGCCTGTCAAGGGGCATCAATGCAGGTGCTTCAGTGACCTGTGTCTGTATTGTTGCACCATGGGGCAGTATGTCCGTGCTTGTCCTTGCAATGTGGGAGCATAGAGACCAGGGCCCCGGGTGAAGACAGATCTCTTCAAAGTTGACCTTGCCAGTATCTCTGTGCTATGTTGGTATATAGTTTACCATAGCAGCCTTCATAGACTGTGTTTTGGCAGGAAGCTTCCTGTATCAGGCTTTGGGGAACTAGTGTTGCATACCCATCCAGCATATGAAGAAGCCCTTGGTGGTTTCCTGCGTCGATGGAAAGAAGTTTTCTGAAACCATCCATTACGTCACTAAGCCCTCAGAGCTTCAAGTAGGCGAGTCCCATTCTGAGAGAGTTTGTTTGTACCTTCTGCGTGCATCTACCTGTCCACTTCTGCTGGAACTGTCTTGTCTCTGTATACACTATCCTATTCTCAACTGGAACTCTGGGCAGATTCTTTATTGGCGTTCTGCTTTTTGTTCCTAAAGCCTGACAACTATGCAGCCTGTCAGGAATCTATCTGTACCCCAACATCTGCAAGGTCCATCTTTTACATATGACATGTCTCGAGAGGGGTGTAATGCAAAAAACTGTGTCCCTTTTCTGGAATATCAGTGGCTAAATCCGCTGCCAGCAATTTTTTTTATTATTCCTCCTGTGACTATGTTTTTGGCTCGCATGAACAGAGTTGCTGTACCAGTTAGTTGTAACCAATATTTCAGATGTTCTAACGACTTGCACGGTGTAAAAGAGTGTTTGCTAGATCAAAGAGAGTGCATAAGGAGGTACTGTTACACTGATGGCCTGTCCGCTGCTCCACAAGCTATGTGTCTGTCCTGTGTGTTAGTGCGAACAGAAGCTTAGTTTAGTGCAGGCATGCTCAACCTGCGGCCCACCAGCTGTTGTAAAACTACAACTCCCACAATGCCCTGCTGTAGGCTGATAGCTGTAGACTGTCCGGTCTTGGTAGTTGTAGTTTTGCAACAGCTGGAGGGCCGCAGGTTGAGCATGCCTGGTTTAGTGTATCTCACCTAAGGTTCAGCACTGCAGGTATTTCACCATTTCTACTCTTGCCCTGTGTGTTGCTGACCAGCTACTGACTAATTAGTTAGGCTAATTTCACACCTCCAATCTGAATTCCAACAGGCTTTTCCGGTAGACAAACCACAGTGTGCGGCGGTTTGTCTCTGGCCAATTCTCCCCATTATACAAACTGTTAAATAGGTAGGCTCACTAGATATACCTCTTTCGGAGCTCAGCCTGCTCCCCACCAAAAAGAACAAGATTAGTCACAAAAATTTGCAAAAATGGCTGGCTTACATTAAGAAAACTCAATTTATTATTAAAAACATATAATTCTCACGTTCTAATATACAATGACAGGTTTGAGCAATTTAGACAAACAAACATAAGTTCTCAATCCAAAAGGAAAAAAATTGGTTCGCTATCTAAAGGGACCTGGTCCCTAGACCGTTATCATTAGGGCGACAAAAATTTAAATTATTTTTTTATATGTCAGCCTAACTTCTCTCTCACTGCCTAAGAGAGCTGCATAAAAATTTTCCAACATTTAACTGTCCTAAGGTTAACTTAATAAGTTTAATAAGTCTTGGATTGTCATATAAACTCATTTGCATACACATGGCCAAGAAATGCTAATGAGCAATATAGAAGTATCTGCCTTGTTTGTAAACTGAAACACGATTTGCATGGCTTTCCCATAGTCCCATGTTATGCAAATGAGTTTATATGACAAAACAGAATAGAAAGATTATAAAATTAGTCTTTGGACAATTGCAAAACAAAAAAAAAAAAACTATGCAGCCTTCCTAATCATTGAGATGAGAGCTAGGTGGCATATTAAAAAAAAAAAAAAAAAAAATTTAACCCTAATGATAATCATCTATGTCCACAGGTCCCCCTAGATACCTAACACTAAACAGACAATTTTCCTCGTGGAAAAACTGGTTAAAACCCAGGCTGCCTTGCCAAGGTATGCTGATGATCTGTTGGATGGATGGATGAATGGATTGTTGGCCCTGCATATACCTGGTGCTCTGCGGCCATAAGGGAGAGCTGTTCTGTGTTGTTAATTTGATGTTTTATGTAATAATACAAACAACAACAACAATAATAATTTTGTCTTTGTCTGTTTTATAAAGGACAAGAATTAGGGCTTCATTATCTATTGTGCCATATGTTTGATTATTACATCTTAAAGGGATACTGACTACCTGTTCTTGCTGTGCCATCCACTTCCTGGTGGTGGGCTTAGTTTTGTTTGATTGAAGTGTATAATTCTGCCGTGCTGCGCATGCTCCTATGAAGTTTATTCTTCACTAGGAATAAGTCACCATAGTGCATGCACATTCAGGACAGCACATGGTACAGACAGGAGAAAATGAGTCAAGCACGGCCAGCGGAATCCCTAACAGAGGAAATTATGAATAAAAACGTTTTATAGACATTATGCAAAGACAGTGTTTGATGATAATAGCATAGTTTTTCTGAGATCCAGGAGCCTAACACAGGAAAATATATATATATATTTCTATAGGGTAAAACAGCCTGTCCATGTCCCTTTAAGGTGTAATACTCAATCAAACATGGTACAATAGTTGATTAAAAAAGTAATCTTTGTATTTTATAAAACAGAAAAACACAAAGACAGACTTACAGATATTTACCCTAACCTACCTATCATAAAATCTTATTATTATTATTGTTTGTATTATTACATAAAACATTCAATTGACAACACAGAACAGTTCTCCTCTATGGCCACCAAGCACCAGGTATATGCAGGGCCAACAATCCATCAGACAGACAGATCATCAGCATACCTTAGCAAAGCAGCCTGGGTTTTAACCAGTTTTTCCAAAAGGAAAAGTGTCTGTTTAGTGTTAGTTATCTAGGGGGACCTGTGCACATAGATGATTATCATTAGGGTGACAAAAAATTATTATTATTTTTTTTAATATGCCACCTAGCTCTCATCTCAATGATTAGGAAGGCTGCATAGTTTTTTTTTTGTTTTGCAATTGTTCAAAGACTAATTTTATAATCTTTTTATTCTGTTTTGTCATATAAACTAATTTGCATAACATGGGACTATGGGAAAGCCATGCAAATCGTGTTTCAGTTTACAAACAAGGCAGATACTGCTATATTGCTCATTAGCATTTCATGGCCATGTGTATGCAAATGAGTTGTAAATGTTGGGAAATGTTTATGCAGCTCTCTTAGGCAGTGAGAGAGGAGTTAGGCTGGCATATAAAAAAAAAATTACAATTTTTGTCGCCCTAATGATAATGGCCCCTTTGGATAGCCAACCAATGCTAAGCAATTTCTCAAACATTAATATTATGGCTAAAGATTTTTTTCCCATAAGAATTGATTATTAATCAGAGATAGAGATGAGCGAACACCTGGATGTTCGGGTTCGAGAAGTTCGGCCGAACTTCCCGAAAATGTTCGGGTTTCGAACTCGAGCCGAACTTGAACCCGAACCCCATTGAAGTCAATAGGGACCCGAACTTTTAGGCACTAAAAAGGCTGTAAAATAGTCCAGGAAAGGGCTAGAGGGCTGCCAAAGGCAGCAAAATGTAGGTAAATCCCCTGCAAACAAATGTGGATAGGGAAATGAATTAAAATAAAATAAAATAAATAAAAATTAACCAATATCAATTGGAGAGAGGTCCCACAGCAAGGAATCATGCGTCATATCAACCACCACTGGAGAAGGCCACTCTCATTTAGTTCGGACCAGCACCAAGACAGAGGAGAGAGGTCCCACATCAAGGAATCATGCGTCATATCAACCACCAACGGAGAAGGCCACTCTCATTTATTTTGGACCAGCACCCAGACAGAGGAGAGAGGTCCCACAGCAAGGAATCATGCGTCATATCAACCACCACCGGAGAAGGCCACTCTCATTTTTTTTGGACCAGCACCCAGACAGAGGATACAGGTCCCACAGCAAGAAATCATGCGTCATATCAACCACCAACGGAGAAGGCCACTCTAATTTAGTTCGGACCAGCACCCAGACAGAGGAGAGAGGTCCCACATCAAGGAATCATGCGTCATATCAACCACCAACGGAGAAGGCCACTCTCATTTATTTTGGACCAGCACCCAGACAGAGGATACAGATCCCACAGCAAGGAATCATGGGTCATATCACCCACCACTGGAGAAGGCCACTTTCAGTTATTTCGGCCCAGCACCCAGACCGAGGATACAGGTCCCACAGCAAGGAATCATGCGTAATATCACCCACCACTGGATAAGGACACTTTCAGTTATTTCGGCCCAGTACCCAGACCGAGGATACAGGTTCCACAGCAAGGAATCATGCGTCATATCACCCACCACTGGAGAAGGCCACTTTCAGTTATTTCGGCCCAGCACCCAGATAGAGGAGAGAGGTCCGACAGCAAGGAATCATGCGTCATATCACCCACCACCAGAGAAGGCCACTCTCAGTTATTTCGGCCCATCACCCAGTCAGAGGAGAGAGGTCCCACAGCAAGGAATCATGCGTCATATCAACCACCACCGGAGAAGGCCACTTTCAGTTATTTTGGCCCAGCACCCAGACAGAGGAGAGAGGTCCCACAGCAAGGAATCATGTGTCATATCACCTACCACTGGAGAAGGCCACTTTCAATTATTTAAGCCCAGCACACAGACCGAGGATACAGGTTCCACAGCAAGGAATCATGCGTCATATCACCCACCACCAGAGAAGGCCACTCTCAGTTATTTCGGCCCATCACCCAGACAGAGGAGAGAGGTCCCACAGCATGGAATCATGCGTCATATCAACCAACAACGGAGAAGGCCACTCTCATTTAGTTCGGACCAGCACCCAGACAGAGGAGAGAGGTCCCACATTAAGGAATCATGCGTCATATCAACCACCAACGGAGAAGGCCACTCTCATTTATTTTGGACAAGCACCCAGACAGAGGATACAGGTGCCACAGCAAGGAATCATGCGTCATATCAACCACCACCGGAGAAGGCCACTCTCATTTATTTTGGACCAGCACCCAGACAGAGGAGAGAGGCCATGTTGGTGGAGTACTCGAAACAGCGCAACAGGGCACACAGGTCTCGCATGGAGGCCCAATCATTGGTGGTGAAGTGGTGCTGTTCCGCAGTGTGACTGACGCGTGCGTGCTGCAGCTGAAACTCCACTATGGCCTGCTGCTGCTCGCACAGTCTCTCCAGCATGTGCAAGGTGGAGTTCCACCTGGTGGGCACGTCGCATATGAGGCGGTGAGCAGGAAGGCCGAAGTTCCACTGGAGCGCAGACAGGCGAGCAGCGGCAGGATGTGAACGCCGGAAGCGCGCACAGACGGCCCTCACTTTATGCAGCAGCTCTGACATGTTGGGGTAGTTGTGAATGAACTTCTGCACCACCAAATTCAGCACATGCGCCAGGCAAGGGATGTGCGTGAAACCGGCTAGTCCCAGAGCTACGACGAGATTTCGCCTATTATCGCACACCACCAGGCTGGGCTTGAGGCCCACCGGCAGCAACCACTGGTCAGTCTGTTGTTCAATACCCCGCCACAACTCCTGCGCGGTGTGGGGCCTGTCCCCCAAACATATGAGTTTCAGAATGGCCTGCTGACGTTTACCCCGGGCTGTGCTGAAGTTGGTGGTGAAGGTGTGTGGCTGACTGGATGAGCTAGTGGAAGCAGAGGAGGAGGAAGCCGAGTAGGAGGAGGAGGTTACAGGAGGCAAAGAATGATGCCCTGTGATCCTTGGCGGCGGAAGGACGTGCGCCAAGGAACTCTCCACCTGGGGCCCAGCCGCCACTACATTTACCCAGTGTGCAGTTAGGGAGATATAGCGTCCCTGGCCGTGCTTACTGGTCCACGTATCTGTGGTTAGGTGGACCTTGCCACAGATGGCTTTGCGCAGTGCACACTTGATTTTATCGGATACTTGGTTGTGCAGGGAAGGCACGGCTGTCTTGGAGAAGTAGTGGCGGCTGGGGACAACATACTGTGGGACAGCCATGGACATCAGCTGTTTGAGGCTGTCTGTGTCCACCAGCCTGAATGACAGCATTTCAAAGGCCAGTAGTTTAGAAATGCTGGCATTCAGGCCCAGGGCTCGAGGGTGGCTAGGTGGGAATTTACGCTTTCTCTCCAAGATTTGTGAGATGGAGAGCTGAACGCTGCCGTGTGACATGGTGGAGATGCTTGGTGACGTAGGTGGTGTTGTCGGTGGCACATCCTCTTTTTGGTGGGCGGCAGGTGCCAACGTTCCTCCCGAGGCGGAGGAAGAGGGAGCAGAGGGAGCCTGAGTGAGTTCCTTGCTTTTAAGGTGTTTACTCCACTGCAGTTCATGCTTTGCATGTAGATGCCTGGTAATGCAGGTTGTGCTAAGGTTCAGAACGTTAATGCCTCGCTTTAGGATCTGATGGCACAGCGTGCAAACCACTCGGGTCTTGTCGTCAGCACATTGTTTAAAGAAGTGCCATGCCAGGGAACTCCTTGAAGCTGCCTTTGGGGTGCTCGGTCCCTGGTGGCGGTGGCCAGTATCAGGCGAACTCTCTTGGCGGCGGCTGTTCTGCTTTTGCCCCCTGCTCCCTCTTTTGCTACGCTGTTGGCTCGGTCTCACCACTGCCTCTTCCTCTGAACTATGAAAGTCAGTGGCACGACCTTCATTCCATGTGGGGTCTAGGACCTCATCGTCCCCTGCATCGTCTTCCACACAGTCTTCCTCCCTGACCTCCTGTTCGGTCTGCACACTGCAGAAAGACGCAGCAGTTGGCACCTGTGTTTCATCATCATCAGAGACGTGCGGACTCCGATGAGGTGGTATTCCCATGTCCTCATCATCAGGAAACATCAGTGGTTGTGCATCAGTGCATTCTATGTCTTCCATCACTGGGGAAGGGCTAGGTGGATTTCCTTGGGAAACCATGCCAGCAGAGTCTTCAAACAGCATAAGAGACTGCTGCATAACTTGAGGCTCTGACAGTTTCCCTGATATGCATGGGGGTGATGTGACAGACTGATGGGCTTGGTTTTCAGGTGCCACCTGTGCGCTTTCTGCAGAAGACTGGGTGGGAGATAATGTTGTGAACATGCTGGATCCACTGTCGGCCACCCAATTGACTAGCGCCTGTACCTGCTCAGGCCTTACCATCCTTAGAACGGCATTGGGCCCCACCAAATATCGCTGTAAATTCTGGCGGGTACTGGAACCTGAGGTAGTTGGTTCACTAGGACGTGTGGCTGTGGCAGAATGGCCACGTCCTCTCCCAGCACCAAAGGGTACACTAACACCACCACGACCGCGTCCGCGTCCCTTACTAGATGTTTTCCTCATTGTTACCCTTCACCAAGCACCACAATAAGGAAAAAAATATTTGGCCCAATGTATTGATTTCAAATTTAGGCCTTTTTTTACAGGCACCTAACACTATCTGCCTATTTGTTTATGTAGCGTATTACACTAATCCAGGCACAGCAGTAACCACTGATTTAGGGGGAATATCTCTTTTAGGGCTAGTATTTAGGCCCTGGATGAAAGGTATCCTTTTATGGACAGATTTACACTTGGCCTGCAACAGCTGGGACACCAGATTCAGGGTATTGCTATATTGGCAGGTTAATTTCACCCCAGAACAAAATATATGTGTAAGCGGACACTATGAAATCGGTCCTGCAACTGCTGGGACACCAGATCCAGGGTATTGCTATATTGGCAGGTTAATTTAACCCCAGAACAAAATAGATGTGTAAGCAGATACTATGAAATCTGTCCTGCAACTGCTGGGACACCAGATCCAGGGTATTGCTATATTGGCAGGTTAATTTAACCCCAGAACAAAATATATGTGTAAGCGGACACTATGAAATCGGTACTGCAACTGCTGGGACACCAGATCCAGGGTATTGCTATATTGGCAGGGTAATTTCACCCCAGAACAAAATATATGTGTAAGCGGATACTATAAAATATGTCCTGCAACTGCTGGGACACCAGATCCAGGGTATTGCTATATTGGCAGGTTAATTTCACCCCAGAAAAAAATATATGTGTAAGCGGACACTATGAAATCGGTCCTGCAACTGCTGGGACACCATATCCAGGGTATTGCTATATTGGCAGGGTAATTTCACCCCAGAAAAAAATATATGTGTAAGCTGACACTATGAAATCGGTCCTGCAACTGCTTGGACACCAGATCCAGGGTATTGCTATATTGGCAGGTTAATTTAACCCCAGAACAAAATATATGTGTAAGCGGACACTATGAAATCGGTCCTGCAACTGCTGGGACACCAGATCCAGGGTATTGCTATATTGGCAGGTTAATTTAACCCCAGAACAAAATATATGTGTAAGCGGACACTATGAAATCGGTCCTGCAACTGCTGGGACACCAGATCCAGGGTATTGCTATATTGGCAGGGTAATTTCACCCCAGAACAAAATATATGTGTAAGCGGATACTATAAAATATGTCCTGCAACTGCTTGGACACCAGATCCAGGGTATTGCTATATTGGCAGGTTAATTTCACCCCAGAAAAAAATATATGTGAAAGCGGACACTATGAAATCTTGCCTGCAACTGTTTGGACACCAGATCCAGGGTATTGCTATATTGGCAGGTTAATTTAACCCCAGAACAAAATATTTGTGTAAGCGGACACTATGAAATCGGTCCTGCAACTGCTGGGACACCAGATCCAGGGTATTGCTATATTGGCAGGTTAATTTCACCCCAGAAAAAAATATATGTGTAAGCGGACACTATGAAATCTGGCCTGCAACTGTTTGGACACCAGATCCAGGGTATTGCTAAATTGGCAGGTTAATTTAACCCCAGAACAAAATATATGTGTAAGCGGACACTATGAAATCGGTCCTGCAACTGCTGGGACACCAGATCCAGGGTATTGCTATATTGGCAGGTTAATTTCACCCCAGAACAAAATATATGTGTAAGCTGAAACTATGAAATCTGTCCTGCAACTGCTTGGACACCAGATCCAGGGTATTGCTATATTGGCAGGTTAATTTAACCCCAGAACAAAATATATGTGTAAGCGGACACTATGAAATCGGTCCTGCAACTGCTGGGACACCAGATCCAGGGTATTGCTATACTGGCAGGTTAATTTAACCCCAGAACAAAATATATGTGTAAGCGGACACTATGAAATCGGTCCTGCAACTGCTTGGACACCAGATCCAGGGTATTGCTATATTGGCAGGTTAATTTAACCCCAGAACAAAATATATGTGTAAGCGGATACTATGAAATCGGTCCTGCAACTGCTGGGACACCAGATCCAGGGTATTGCTATATTGGCAGGTTAATTTCACCCCAGAACAAAATATATGTGTAAGCGGATACTATGAAATCTGGCCTGCAACTGCTGGGACACCAGATCCAGGCTATTGCTATATTGGCAGGTTAATTTCACCCCAGAAAATAATCTATCCTTTGCCAGACAGCAGACAGTATTATACTTGTCTAGCCAAAGCTGGAACACCAGATTTAGGGGATTGGTATTTGGGCAATTGTATTTAACCCCTTAATTAAATATAGAAATTGCTGTCCTGAGGTTCTAGGGGTGACAATTAGCACAGCCAAGCCCCTGATGTAGCATATAGCAAAAAAAAAACTAGTATTGATGGATTGATGGACTTGGTGGCAGCTTCTTCTGGTGCACCACAACTCACAAAATGGCCGCCGATCAACCCAGAAAATAAGTGACAGAAAAACGCTCTGTGCAGCCTAAAAACCAGTGAGCAAGTAACTAGCAGAAGTTCAATGATTCTCAGCTGTTGATCGATCACTTCATTAAGTGTTTTGGCTAAGTTAATCCCTTCCTAATCTCGCCCTAACACAGCAGCTGCATCCTCTCCCTACACTAGTCAGAACAGTGTGACGTGCGGCGCTACGTGACTCCAGCTTAAATAGAGGCTGGGTCACATGCTGCACTTGGCCAATCACAGCCATGCCATTAGTAGGCATGGCTGTGATGGGCTCTTAGGGCAAGAAGTAAAACGCTAGCTGATTGGCTGCTGTGCAGCCCTTCAGAAAGCGGGAAGTAATCGACGAACACCGAACCCGAACCCGAACTTTTTTGAAAATGTCCGGGTCCGGGTCCGGGACACCCCAAAATTCGGTACGAACCCGAACGATGCTCGAACTGTTCGCTCAACACTAATCAGAGACCCTTTTGAAATTCCTTCACAAAATCAAAAAACTTTTATAGACATTATGCAAAGACAGTGTTGGATGATAATAGCATAGTTTTACTGAGATCAAGATGCCTAATACAGGAAATATATATACAGCCTGTCCATGTCCCTTTAAGGTATAATACTCAATCAAACATACAGTACAGTAGCTGATTAGAAAAACTAATCTTTGTATTTTATAAAACAGACAAACACAGACATTTACCCTAGCCTGCCTATCTTAAAATCTTATTATTATTGCTGTTGTTTTTATTATTACATAAAACATTCAATTGACAACACAGAACAGTTCTCCCCTATGGCTGCCAAGCACCAGGTATATGCAGGACCAACAATCCATCAGACAGACAAATCATCAGCATACCTTAGCAAGGCAGCCTGGGTTTTAACCAGTTTTAAGGAAAACTGTCTGTTTAGTGTTAGGTATCTAGGGGGACCTGTGCACATATATGATTATCATTAGGGTGACAATTTTTTTTTTATTTTTTTTAATATGCCATCTAGCTCTCATCTCAATGATTAGGAAGGCTGCATAGTTGTTTTTTTTTTTTTGTTTTGCAATTGTTCAAAGACTAATTTTATAATCTTTCTATTCTGTTTTGTCATATAAACTCATTTGCATAACATGGGACTATGGGAAAGCCATGCAAATCGTGTTTCAGTTTACAAACAAGGCAGATACTGCTATATTGCTCATTAGCATTTATTGGCCATGTGTATGCAAATGAGTTTTAAATGTTGGAAAATGTTTATGCAGCTCTCTTAGGCAGTGCGAGAGGAGTTAGGCTGGCATATAAAAAAAAAAAACAATTACAATTTTTGTTGCCCTAATGATAATGGTCTAGGGTCCAGGCCCCTCTAGATAGCCAACCAACGCTAAGCAATTTCTCTCTTTTTGGATTGAGAATTTATGTTTGTATGTTTTAAAACTCATGATTGTTATTGCAAGGTATGTTGACGCCCTGTCTTATGGATGGATGGATGGATAGTCAGCCTGCACATACTTGGCTTTTGGCATGATCTGAGTGGTTTATGTTAAATGCGATAGAAAATGATCATTAATGATATATCATTTTTAAAAAGGGCTTTTCTTGGTTTGAGAGTTGGGGTGGATAGAGGACACTAGAATATTTTCTCCCTGCTCTAACACTACAGCTTTAAATTGAATTCACTATGCCTGGCTTTGGTAGGAAGGTAAGCTGAATTTAAGAATGCAGGGCGAATCGAACATAGCATAATGTTCGCTGGCAGAAGCGAAGGCGAACAATCGAACAAGCAATGTTCGCAGGGAACTGTTCGCTGTCGAACAGTTCGGGACATCTCTATAGATATCTCTTACTAGGGATGTTGTGATTCCCCTGCAATGATCGCATCTGTTTCTCTTTGCCGGCCAGGATAGTTTCGCGCATGAGCTGTGTGCTCCTCCAACACCAGACCTTCGGAGGTCATATACTGTATAATATACTTGCACTGATCATAGGAGATACAGTTGATGGTGCATCGGATTTGAACTTGGTATAGTATCAAAGTCTACCCAGACGCGTTTCGGAACTTGATGTCCCTTGCTCAGTGGCAGAAAAAGATGTGGGACCTTCTATTTCTTTATATGGTTACTTAAAACTGTTTATATATATATATATATATATATATATATATTTACATGTTGCGATTTTTCTTAATTATAATTGTTGCAATGTAGCATAAACAATTTGTCTTTATTAATCACACAGACAATGAATTGTAATATTATGACAATCAAAATAAATATCATTAGTTTATGCAAAATAATAAGTATATCTGTCCATTCTTTGGACTATAAAATAAATATAGTCCAAAGAATAAAATAAATAAAATAAAATACCATATCCACAGACTGGCACAATGACATAGTCTGTAGGTGGCGGCAGCAGCATTAGGAGAAGGCCACCGAGTGGTACAATGACAGAGTCTAGAGGTGGCGGCAGCATCAGTAGGAGGCCACAGAGTGGCACAATGAACGAGCGAGGAAGTGGCAGCAGCATGAGGAGACCACAGAGCAGAACAATGACAGATTCTGTAGGCGTCGGCAGCATGAGTATGCCACAGAGTGGCACAATGACAGAGTCTGGAGGTGTCGGGAGCAGCAGCATCAGGAGGATGCCACAGAGTGGCACAATGACAGAGTCTGGAGGTGTCGGCAGCATCAGGAAGAGGCCACAGAGTGGCACAATGACCGAGTGAAGAGGTGGCAGCAGCATGAGGAGACCACAGAGCAGTACAATTACAGAGTCTGGAGGTGGTGGCAGCATGAGAAGACAACAGAGTGGCATAATGACAAAGTCTGGAAGTGTCCGCAGCATCAGGAAGAGGCCACAGAGTGTCACAATGACAGAGTCTGGAGATTTAGGCAGAATTAGGAGGATGCCACAGAGTGGTGCAATGACAGAGTCTGGAGGTGTCGTCAGCATGAATAGGCCAGAGATTGGCAGAATGACAGAGTATGGAGGTGTCGGCAGCATCAGGAGGAGGCCGCAGAGTGGCACAATGATGAAAGAATGAAGTGGCAGCAGCATAAGGAGACCACAGAGCGGAACAATGACAGAGTCTGGTGGTGGCAGCAGCATGAGTAGGCCACAAAGTGGCACAATGACAGAGTCTGGAGGTGTCAGCAGCATGAGGAGACCATAGATTGGCACAATGACCGAGTCTGGATGTGGCAGCAGAATGAGAAGACCATAGAGTGGCACAATGACAGAGTCTAAAGGGGTCGGCAGCAGCAGCATCAGGAGGAAGCCATAGAGTCGCACAATGACCGAGTCTGGAGGTGGCAGCAGCATGAGTAGGCCACAGAGTGGCACAATGACAGAGTCTGGAGGTGGCAGCAGCATCAGAAGACCACAGAGTGGAACAATGACAGAGTCTAGAGAGGTCACCAGCAGCATCAAGAAAATGCAACAGAGTGGCACAATGACAGAGTCTGGAGGTGGCAGCAGCATGAGTAGGCCACAGAGTGGCACAATAAAAGAGTCTGGAGGTGTCAGCAGCAAAAGGAGACCACAGAGTGGTACAATAAAAGCGTCTGGAGGTGGCAGCAGCATGAGTCGGACACAGAGTGGCACAATGACAGGGTTTGGAGGTGTCAGCAGCAACAGCAGCATGACGAGACCACAGAGTGGCACAATGACAGAGTCTGGAAGTGTCCACAGCATCAGGAAGAGGCCACAGAGTGTCACAATGACAGAGTCTGGAGATTTCGGCGGCATGAGTAGGCCACAGAATAGCAGATTGAAAGAGTCTGAAGGTGTCGGCAGCATGAGGAGGAGGCCGCAGAGTGGCACAATGACGAAAGACTGAAGTGGCAGCAGCATGAGGAGACTACAGAGTGGCACAATGACAGAGTCTGGAGGTGGCAGCAGCATCAGAAGACCACAGAGTGGAACAATGACAGAGTCTGGAGAGGTCGCCAGCAGCAGCATCAAGAAGATACAACAGAGTGGCACAATGACAGAGTCTGGTGGTGGCAGCAGCATGAGGAGACCATAGAGTGGCACAATGACAGAGTCTGAAGGTGTCGGCAGCAGCAGGATCAGGAGGAGGCCACAGAGTGGCACAATCACAGACTGCGGAGCAGGCAGCAGCATGAGGAGACCACAGAGTTGTATAATGACCGAGGTTGGAGGTGGCGGCAGCATGAGGAGACCACAGAGTGGCACAATGACCGAGTCTGGAGGTGGCGGCAGCATGAGTAGGCCAAAGAGTGGTATAATGACAGGGTCTGGAGGTGTTGGCAGCAGCAGAATCAGGAGGAGGCCACAGAGTAGCACAATGACCGAGTCTGGAGATGTCTGCAGCATTAGGAGGATGCCAAAGAGTGGCACAATGATCGAGTCTGGAGGTTGCGGCAGATTGAGGAGACCACAGAGTGGCACAATTACAGAGTCTGGAAGTGTCCGCAGCATCAGGAGGAGGCCGCAGAGTGGCACAATGGGCGAGTCTGGAGGTGGTGGTAGCATGAGGAGACCACAGAGTGGCACAATGACAGTCTGTAGGTGTCAGCAGCAGCATCAGGAGGATGCCACAGAGTGGCACAATGACCGAGTGAGGAGGTGTCATCAGCATGAAGAGACAATAACAGAGGTGTCCACAGCATCAGGAAGAGGCCACAGAGTGTCACAATGACAGAGTCTGGAGATTTCGGCAGCATGAGTAGGCCACAGTGTGGCAGAATGACAGAGTCTGGAGGTGTCGGCAGCATCAGGAGGAGGCCACAGAGTAGCACAATGACTGAGTGAGGAGGTGGCAGCAGCATGAGGAGACCACAGAGCGGAACAATGACCGAGTCTGGAGGAGGGGGCAGTATAAGGAGACCACAGAGTGGCACAATGACAGAGTCTGGAGATGTCGGCAGCATTAGGAGGACCCCAAAGAGTGGCACAATGACCGAGTCTGGAGGTGGCAGCAGAATGAGTAGGCCACAGAGTGGCACAATGACCGAGTCTGGAGGTGGCGGCATCATGAGTAGACCACAGAGTGGCACAATGACCGAGTCTAGAGGTGTCGGCAGCATGAGTTGGTAACAGAGTGGAACAATGACCAAATCTGGAGGTGGTGGCAGTATAAGGAGACCACAGAGTGTCACAATGACAGAGTCTGTAGATATCGGCAGCATTAGGAGGACGCCACAGAGTGGCACAATGACCAAGTCTGGAGGCGGCAGCAGCATGAGTAGACCACAGGGCGGCACAATGACCGAGTCTGGAGATGTCACCAGCAGCTGAATCAGGGAGATGTCACAGAGTGGCACAATGACCGAGTCTGGAGTTGTCTGCAGCATGAGTAGGCAACAGAGTGGCAGAATGACAGAGTCTGGAGGTGTTGGCAGCATCAGGAAGAGGCAACAGAGTGGCAGAATGACGAAAGAGGACATGGCAGCAGCATGAGGAGACCACAGAGTGTCACAATGAAAGAGTCTGGAGGTGTCGGAAGCAGCAGCATCAGGAGGATGCCACAGAGTGGCACAATGACCGAGTGCGGAACAGGCAGGCAACAGCATGAGGAGACCACAGTGTGGCACAATGACCAAGTCTGGAGTTGGCAGCAGCATGAGTAGGCCACAGAGTGTCACAATGAAAGAGTCTGGAGGTGTCGGCAGCAGCAGCATCAGGAGGATGCCACATAGTGGCACAATGACCGAGTGAGGAGGTGGCAGCAGCATGAGGAGACCACAGAGCGGTAAAATGACAGACTCTGAAGGTGTCAGCAGCATAAGTAGGCCACAGAGTGGCACAATGACAGAGTCCCGAGGTGTCGGGAGCAGCAGCATCAGGAGGAGGCCACAGCGTGGCACAAAGACTGAGTGAGGAGGTGGGAGCAGCATGAGTAGGCCACAGAGTAGCACAATGACCGAGATTGGAGGTGGCGTCAGCATGAGTAGACCACAGAGTGTCACAATGAAAGAGTCTGGAGGAGTCTGCAGTAGCAGCATCAGGAGGAGGCCACAGAGTGGCACCATGACCGAGGTTGGAGGTGGCGGCAGCATGAGGAGACTACAAAGTTGGAGGTGGCAGCAGCATGATTTGGCCACAGTGGCACAGTGACAGGGTATGGAGGTGTTGGCAGCAGCAACATCAGGAGGGGGCCACAGAGTGGCACAATGACTGAGTCTGGAGGTGTTGGCACCATGAGTAGGCCACAGAGTGGCACAATGACTGAGTCTGGAGGTGTTGGCAGCATTTGAAGGACACCACAGAGTGGTACAATGACCGAGTCTGGAGGTGTGGGCAGCATGAGTAGGCCACAGAGTGGCACAATGACAGATTCTGGAGATGTTGGCAGCTTCAGGAGGACGCCACAGAGTTGCACAATGACCGAGTCTGGAGGTGTCGGCAGCATGAGTAGGCCACAGATTGGCACAATACCAGAGTCTGGAGGTGTCGGCAGAAGAAGCATCAGGAGGATGCCACTGAGTGGCACAATGACATAGTCTGGAGGTGGCAGCAGCCTTAGTAGGCTACCGGTGGCACAATGACCGAGTGAGGAGGTGGAAGTAACATGAGGAGACCATAGAGTGGTACAATGACAGAGTCTGGAGCTGGCAGCAGCAACAGCATCAGGAGGATGCCATAGAGTGGCACAATGACCGAGTCTGGAGGTGGCAGCAGCATGAGGAGACCACAGAATAGCACTATGACAGAGTCTGGAGGTGTCGGCAGGAACAGCATCAGGAGGATGCCACAGAGTGGCACAATGACCGAGTCTGGAAGTGTCGGCAGCAAATGTAGGCCACAGAGTGGCACAATGACAGAGTCTGGAGGTGATGGCAGAATAAGGAGGGGGCCACAAAGTGGTAGAATGACCAAGTCTGGAGGTGGCGGCAGCATGAGTAGGCCTCAGAGTGGCACAATGACAGAGTCTGGAGTTGTTGGCAGCATCAGGAGTAGGCCACAGAGTGGCACAATGACCGAGTCTGGAGGTATCGACAGCATGAGAAGGCCTCAGAGTGGCAGAATGACGAAAGAGGAGGTGGCAGCAGCATGAGGAGACCACAGAGAGGAACAATTACCAAATCTTGAGTTGGCAGCAGCATGAGTAGGCCACCGTGTGGCACAATGACAGAGTCTGGAGGTGTCGGCAGAAGAAGCATCAGGAAGATGCCACAGAGTGGCACAATGACATAGTCTGGAGGTGGCAGCAGCCTTAGTAGGCCACAGAGTGGCACAATGACCGAGTCTGGAGGTGCCAGCAGCATCAGGAGGAAGCTAAATAGTGGCACAATGATGAAAGAGGAGGTGGCAGCAGCATGCGGAGACCACAGAGCAGAACAATGACAGAGTCTGGAGATGGTAACACCATAGGTAGGCCACAGAGTGGCACAATGACAGATAGTGATGAGCGGCAGGTGCCATATTCGATTTCGACGAAATTCGCGAATATTCGTATGAATATTCGTTTCATATTCGTCGAAATCGAATATTCGTCATTTTTCTAGTTATCGCGATTAACATGCGATTTAAATAATCGCATATTGCGATTTTAACTTAAGGCTACTTTCCTATTGGTTTCATATCTAGAATTAGCGAGGATGACGAATATGACGAATGTATTCGTGATATTCCTCAAAACGAAGATAACGAAGTATTCTACATCTTCATTTTAGCAACCTATTCGTCAACTTCGCTAATTCTAGCAATCAAATAGGAAGGTTGACTATAGAGACAGCTGTGTTAAATTCGCTATGCGATTTATTTATTTATTTTTTTAAATAAATAGAATAATAATAATATAATATAATATAATAATTTTATTAAGTAATATAATTATTGTATTAAAAAAAAAATCGCATAGCGAATTTAACACAGCTGTCTGGTAAGTCAACCTTCCTATTTGATTGCTAGAATTAGCGAAGTTGACGAATAGGTTGCTAAAACGAAGATGTAGAATACTTCGTTATCTTCGTTTTGAGGAATATGACGAATACATTCGTCATATTCGCTATTCGCTAATTCTACCAAGCCAACCATAACTTCCGTGCTCATGGGCGTCCCCATCACCATGGGAACGTCTCCATATACTAAAATGTACTGTCGGATTTGAGGAATTACGTTGAAATCGCAATGCGATTAATTCAAGTTATATTAATCGCATTGCGATTTCAACTTAGAGCTGGGTTTATAATGGGTCAGCTTGCTAGAATTAACGAAGTTAACGAATATGGAATATAGCAGCAGTGCTAAGTTGAAATCACAATGCGATTAATTTAACTTAAAGTATTCGCATTGCGATTTCAACTTAGCACTGCTAGTGCATAGCTATATTCCATATTCGTTAACCCTTTGGCATACTCCTCCCCACAGCGTCCCGTCACCATGGGAACGCCTGGTGGTTAGAATATACCATCGGATCTAAGTTAGATCGTGAAAACTCAAATCCGATGGTATATTCTAACACAGAAGCGTTCCCATGGTGATGGGGACGCTGAAGTAAAGTATACCAACACGCGCATACATACCGGCTCCCTGCTGCCTGGAGGCACCTGTCCTCTGACAGGGCACTGTGATCTGCACTATTAACCCCTCAGATGCCGCACCTGAGGGGTTAATAGTGCGGATCACAGCACCCTGTCAGAGGTCGAGTGCCGCCGAGCAGCAGTCGCCTCCCACTATTAAAATCATTAATGGGCACTGCGCCCTAATTCCCCCCTCACCAGTATTACAAACAATAATTGGTGGCCAGTGCCGATCCCCCTATTAAACATCATTGGTGGCCAGTGTGCGCCGACAATCCCTCCCCGTATTAATTATCGCTGGTCAGTGCGCACTCAATCCCCCTCCTCCCAGTAAAAATCATTGCTGGCAGTGCGCCTCCCTCTCCCCCTCCCATCATTGGTGGCAGCGGCAGCTCCGATCAGAGTCCCAGCAGTGTAATGCTGGGGCTCCGATCGGTTACCATGGCAGCCAGGACGCTACTGCTGTCCTGGCTGCCATGGTTAGTTAGTCAGCATTGTACTTACCTGCGCTGGGCCGCCGGGCGCTCCTTCCCCTCAAACTGTGAGTATAATGCTGCTCACTTACATACCATGGCAGCCAGGACTTCAGTAGCGTCCTGGCTGCCATGGTAACTGATCGAGCCCCAGCATTACACTGCTGGGACTCTGATCAGAGCTGCCGCTGCCACCAATGATGGGAGGGGGAGAGGGAGGCGCACTGCCAGCAATGATTTTTACTGGGGAGGAGGGAGATTGAGTGCGCACTGACCAGCGATAATTATGCGGGGAGGGATTGTCGGCGCACACTGGCCACCAATGATGTTTAATAGGGAGATCGGCACTGGCCACCAATTGTGTTTGTAATACTGGTGAGGGGGAATTAGGCGCACTGCCATTGATGATTTTAATAGTGAGGGCAGCACAGCTGCCTGGCGGCACCCGACCTCTGACAGGGTGCTGTGATCGCACTATTAACCCCTCAGGTGCGGCATCTGAGGGGTTAATAGTGCAGATCACAGTGCCCTGTCAGAGGACAGGTGCCTCCAGGCAGCAGGAGCCGTATCTATGCGCGTGTTGGCATACTCTAGCTCAGCGTCCCCATCACCATGGGAACGCCTCTGTGTTAGAATATACCATCGGATTTGAGTTTTCACGATCTAACTCAGATCCGATGGTATATTCTAACCACCAGGCGTTGCCATGGTGACAGGACGCTGTGGGGAGGAGTATGCCAAAGGAGTTTAACTGTACTGTTTGGAGGGGAAAAAGACGAATATTCTAAAAAATGTCAAAACGAATATATTCGCTATAGTGCTATATATTCGTTTTTTAGAATATTCGTCTTTTTTCAATATCTAAAGTCATGATTCCTCCCTGCTTCTTGCTTGTGGGCCGATGACTCATTGACCCACAAGCATTTTAAGCAGGGAGGAATCATTTGTTCAGATGGAAAAAATGACGAATATTCGATATAACGAATATATAGCAGTATATTCGCAATATTCGCGAATTATCGAAGTTGCGATATTCGCGATTAATATTCGTTATTCGAATATTCGCGCTCAACACTAATGACAGAGTCTAGAGGAGTCAGCAGCAACAGCATCAGGAGGATGCCACAGAGTGGCACAATGACCGAGTCTGGAAGTGTCGGCAGCAAATGTAGACCACAGAGTGGCACAATGACCGAGTCTGGAGGTGGCGGCAGCATGAGGAGACCACTGAGTGTCAAAATGACAGAGTCTGGAAGTGTCGGCAGAATAAGGAGGGGGCCACAGAGTGGTAGAATGACCAAGTCTGGAGGTTATGGCAGCATGAGGAGACCACAGAGTTGCACAATGACAGAGTCTGGAGGTGTCGGCAGCATCGGGAGGATGCCAAAAAGTGGCACAATGACTGAGTCTGGAGGTGTCGGCAGCATGAGTAGGACACAGAGTGGCACAAAGACAGAGTCTGGAGGTGTCGGCAACATCAGGAGGAGGCCACTGAGTGGCACAATGACCAGGTCTGGAGGGGTTGGCAGCATGAGGAGACCATAGTGTGGCACAATGACAGAGTTTGGAGGTGGCAGAAGCATGAAGAGACCACAGAGTCTGGAGGTGTCGGCAGCAGCAGCATCAGAAGGATGCCACAGAGTGGCACAATGATCGAGTCTGGAGGTGTCGGCAGCATGAGTAGGACACAGAGTGGCACAAAGACAGAGTCTAGAGGGGTTGCCAGCATCAGTAGGCCACTGAGTGGCACAATGACCAGATCTGGGGGGGTTGCCAGCATGAGTAGGCCACAGAGTGGCACAATGACAGAGTCTGGAGGTGTCCGCAGCATCAGGAGGATGCTAAAGAGTGGCACAATGTCCAAGTCTGGAGGTAGCAGCAGCATGAGTAGGCCACAGAGTGACACAATGACGCTGTCTGGAGGTGTCGGCAGCAAGAGTAGGCCACAGAGTGGCACAATCACTAAGTCTGGAGGTGCCGGAAGCATGAGTAGGCCACAGAGTGGCACAATGACACTGTCTGGAGGTGACAGCAGCAGCATCAATAGGAGGCCACAGAGTAGCACAATGACAGAGTCTGGAGGTGGCAGCAGCATAAGTAGGCCCCAGAGTGGCACAATGGCCGAGTCTGGAGGTGGCGGCAGCATTAGGAGACCACAGAGTAGCACTATGACAGAGTCTGGAGGTGTTGGCGGCATGAGTAGGACACAGAGTGGCACAAAGACAGAGTCTGGAGGTGTCGGCAGCATCAGTAGGAGGCCACAGAGTGGCACAATGACCAGGTCTGGAGGGGTTGGCAGCATGAGGAGACCATAGAGTGGCACAATGACAGAGTCTGGAGGTGGCAGCAGCATGAAGAGACCACAGAGTGGCACAATGACAAAGTCTGGAGGTGTCGGCAGCATCAGGAGGATGCTAAAGAGTGGCACAATGACCAAGTCTGGAGGTAGCAGCAGCATGAGGAGGCCACAGAGTGACACAATGACCGAGTCTGGAGGTGTCGACAGCAAGAGTAGGCCACAGAGTGGCACAATGACCGAGTCTGGAGGTGGCGGCAGCAGCAGCATCAGGAGGATGCCACAGAGTTGCACAATGACATAGTCTGGAGGTGGCAGCAGCATGAGTAGGCCACAGAGTGGCACAATGACCGAGTCTGGAGGTGGCAGCAGCAGCATCAGGAGGATGCCACAGAGTTGCACAATGACATAGTCTGGAGGTGGCAGCATCAGGAGGAGGCCCCAGAGTTGCTCAATGACCAAGTGTGGAGGTGGCAGCAGCATGTGGAAGCTCCAGAATGGCACAATGACAGAGTGTCGATCGACCAAGATACTTCTGGGGAACCTGCCTGGCATGAACAGGCCTCTAGTAGCAACAGACAATGAGAAGACAAAGCGTCAAGATAACTTTATAACATATAACCGCAGTGCTGACGGCAGAATACATTTTGTTTTTCGACCGAAATACTTCAATAAAATTTTTACCGCATATAACCGCAGTGCTGACCACTAAATTAATTTTGTTTTTCAACCGACATACTTAAATGAAGATTTTACCACATATAACTGCAGTGCTGAACAAGAATTGTTTTTCCACGGAAATACGTCAATAAAGATTTTACCACATACTGTATAACTGCAGTGCTTAACGCTGAATACAATTTGGTTTACTACCGAAATAAGTCACAAAATATTTTACTGCCTATAACTGCAGCGCTGAACCCTGAATAAAATTTGTTTTTCCACTGAAATAAGTCACTAAAGATTTTACCACATATAACTGCAGCGCTGAACGCTGAATGAAATTAGTTTTTTCACCGAAATAAGTCACAAATGATTTTACGTTATATAACTGCACCGCTGAATGCTGAATACAATTGTTTTTTCCACCGAAATACTTCAATAAAGATTTTACCACATATAACGGAGCACGGAAATGGAGAGGGTCTTCGGATTCCCCCCACACTACACGGACGTCTCAGAAATGAACCGCTACTCCCAACAGCAGCTCCTGAGAAGGTCATGGAACGTCCCGGTCATCCGGCATCTATTCGCTCCGCTGAAGGATTATTTTGAAAGTTTTTAGAAGCCACACGGGGCCCCCACTTTGCAGATTTATCATGGAGACATCATGGAAATGTTACCGTATATAACCACAGCGCTGAGTGCTGAATAAATTTAGTTTCTCGACCGAAAAACGTCACAAATGATTTTACCGCATATGCCTGTAACAGTGAACGCTGAATACATTTTGTTTTTCTACCGAAATACGTCACTAAATGTTTTACCACACATGACTGCAGAAGTGAACTGAGAATATATTTTTCTTTTTGTACTGAAATAGGCCAGTAAACGCTTTTACCAGAAATAAATGCACCAGTGAAGTGCATATATATTTTTCTTTCTGTACTGACATAGGCCACTAAACGATTTTGCCACAAATAAATGCACCAGTGAAGTGCGTATATATTCTTTTTCTACTGAAATACGCCACTAAACGCTTTCATCACATATAGCTGCAGAAGTGAACTGCATATATATTTTTCTTTTTCCAGATATAAGCGACTAAAAGCTTTTCAACAAAGCACTTGCACCCCAAGAACAAATTGCTGAATGACAGAGCTGTATAATGGCTATTTGGATCCCCAAATTATCTTTCCCTGCACTTGTAAATCGCTTTTCTAGCAATGTCCCTAGCGCCTTCTGACGTCTCTCCCTGCGCTAGGGTGCTGTGAAATGATTCCTCCCTATCCTTTCCCTGCACTTATAAATCGTTTTTTTCAGTTTTTTTTTTCACAATGAGGTTTTTACAGTTGCTGTCCCTAGCACCTTCTCGCGTCTGTCCCTGCACTCAGAACGCTGAAAAATGTCTGATTATAAGATGGCCACCGTATTTATAGGGCTGTGACATCACAGGGCTGACTGGCTGCTGATTGGGTGCATGCATGCATGTCAATCTGGGTGATCCCGCCTCCCCAGAGTTCCTTGCCCCATGTCATCAGTCCTCGCTCATCTCATCTCCAGCCATAAATCTCAACCTCTCTGGATCACTAGCATGATACATTTTATAGTGATATGATAGAGAGTGTGTCTCATATCCTTTTTTTTTTTTTATTGTTGCTATGCTCAGCAATTCCGATTTTTAGAGGTCTTACTGTATGACCAATATATTGTTTGAAACATGGGCATTCGATGATGTAAATAACCTCTTTTTTGTTTCATGTTAAGATCTGTTTTATTACCCAATTAAAGTTGTTTACTGTAGATTTAACCACCCTTTTTGTTTATTTTGGGGAAGTTTTGTAACTCTGCATTCGAACATGTTCCATATCTATAAAATCCACTCATAGTCATCCAGGGTGTACTAATGGAGTTGAGTGTTGTTTTCCGAATAGTTGGGGCTACCTGGAGTGCCAAGATAGGATGCTTTTGTGAATACAATTGGGGATTGAGTAGGTAATATGGTTACCAAAATTTTATCTTCCTTTAGCAGATGCCAGTGTTTGTTTTACCTTGTTATATTCTGTATTGAATGCTATGACTATTTTAGACATTTCTGTTATTATATTTTCTATGTGTGTTTTTTCTTGAAAAAAAGTCATTCTGTCCATATTTCTGACCTTATTTAAAGATTCTTCTAACCGTTCTATTGGATACTTCTTGTCTACAAACTGTTATTTTATCTGTTGTGCTTCTAAGGCTACGTTCACACGACGACATTTGTCGCGCGACAAAAAGTCGCACTATTGTCGCGCGACAATTTTTATAATGGGAGTCTATGGTGTCGCATTGCGACATGCGACATGCTGCGACTGCGACACGACAGTTGGAAAAAATCCATCCCGGATGGGTTTTTCTGCAACTGTCGTGTCGCAGTCGCAGCATGTCGCATGTCGCAATGCGACACCATAGACTCCCATTATAAAAATTGTCGCGCGACAATAGTGCGACTTTTTGTCGCCCGACAAATGTTGCAGTGAAGTTGTGCCCTATTTGTCGCGCGACTTTTGTCGCGCGACAATTGTCGTCGTGTGAACGTAGCCTAATTCAAATTGAGTATTTTAAGTGCAGTTTCTTTTTAACCGCTTCAAGACCCTGCCATTTTTCCCCTTAAGAACCAGGCCATTTTTAGCAAATCAGACATGTCACTTTATGTGGTGATAACTTTAGAACGCTTTTACTTAGGCCATTCTGGGATTTTTTTTCTGGTCGCCTATAGTACTTTATGACAGTGGTAAACTTGAATGAAGAAAGGATCAGCACTCAAATTCTGTTCTTTGCAGCTATATTCATTTTATTTTGCCCATAGATGAGGAGACAAAATGCTACACGTGTTTCGGCTATGAACTAGCCTTTGTCAAGCAGGCTAGTACATAGCCGAAACACGTGTAGCATTTTGTCTCCTCATCTATGGGCAAAATAAAATGAATATAGCTGCAAAGAACTGAATTTGAGTGCTGATCCTTTCTTCACTGATTTTGTGAGCCTGCCGTCTCTGGATTCCTGCACCATTCACACAGTGAGGTGGAGTGCTGACCGTTTCTGTCTGCAGTGGTAAATTTGAGTCAAAACACTTCATTTCGACCTATTAAAAAAAATACCAAATTTACAAAGAATGTGGAAAAATTTGCAAACTTCCAAATTTTAATTTCTCTACTTTTAAAATAGATAGTAATACCTCCAAAAATAGTTATTACTTTACATTCCACATATGTCTACTTCATGATAAAATCATTTTGAAAATTACATTTAATTTTTTTGGGACGTTAGTTTAGAAGCAAATATTAATCTTTTTTAGAAAATTTCTAGAACCCAATTTTTTAAGGACTAGTTGAGTTTTGAAGTTCTTTTGTGGGGCTTACATATTAGAAACCACCCATAAATCACCCCATTTTAGAAACTACACCCCTCAGGCTATTCAAAACTGATTTTTACAAACTTTGTTAACCCTTTAGGTGTCCCACGAGAAATAAAGGAAAATGGGAATGAAAATTCAAAATGTCACGCTTTTTAGCAGATTTTCAGTTTTAATCTATTTTATCTCATCAAGGGTTAACAGCCAAACAAAACTCAAAATCTATTACCCTGATTCTGTAATTTACAGAAACACCCCATATGTGCTCAAAAACTGATGTATGGGCGCACAGCAGGCTTCAGAGTGAAAGGAGCACCATATGGCTTTTGGAGAGCGGATTTAGCTGGAATGGTAATTGGGAGCTATGTCGCATATGAAGGCACCCAGAGGTGGCCATACAGTGGAAACCCCCAAAAAGTGACCCCATTTTGGAAACTACACCCCTCAAGGGATTTTTCAAGGTGTGTAGTGAACATTTTGACCTAAAAGGTGTTTCCCAGAATTTGCAGACATGGATTTTAGGTACCATGTCGCATTAAAAAAATTCCTGAGATCCCCAGAAATTAAAAACTCCAAGAAGTGACCCGATTTTAGAAAGAGCACCCTTGTATGAACATTTTAAGTGGTGGAAAGGGTACTTTAAAGCAAACAGGTGTCTGACAGGAGGAAGAAACTCCTGTTAGAGGATTTCAAAGCACACATTTGTGAAAATGAAAAATTACTAGGCGACCCCAATTTTTAACAAGGGGTTAAAGGAGAAAATGCACCCCAGTATGTGTTCCCCATTTTCTTCCCATTCAGGAAACACCCCATATGTGCTTGTAGCCTGCTGTATGGGTGCATAGCAGGCAAACAGCAAAATATGGATTTTGCTGGCAGGCTTGATTCGGCCGACATGGATTTTAGGTGCCATGTCGCATTTTAAAAATTCCTCAGGTCCCAAGAAATTAAAAAACCCAAGAAATGACCCCATTTTGGAAACAGCACACCCATACGAACATTGTAAGTGGTGGAAAGGGTACTTTTCAGCAAACAGGTGTCTCACAGAAGGCAGAAACACTTGTGTGCTTTGAAATCGTTTAACATTTGTGAAAATGAAAAACTACTAGCAAACCCCAATTTTTCACTTTCACAAGGGGTTAAAGGAAAAAATGCACCCCAGTATGTGTTTCCCATTTTCTCCCCATTCAGGAAACACGCCTTATGTGCTTGTAGCCTGCTGTATGGGCGCACAGCAGGCAAAAAGCTAAATGTGAATTTGGCTGGCCTGAATTGGCAGACATGGATTTTAGGTGCCATTGTCGCATTTAAAAAATTTCTGAGGTCCCCAGAAATTAAAAACCCCAAGAAGTTCATACCCCCGTATGAACATTTTAAGGGGTGAAAAGGGCACTTGTGACCTAACAGATGTTTCACAGAAATGAATATGTAGTGGTTGTTAAAAAGTTAATCTGTATGCTATGCGGACTAAATCAGAGATATAAGGTGGTAAAACTACAGGGTATATCATTGATGAAATTAAAATAATACTCCATGGATGAGTGGTAGATTTTAAAACACTCCTGCATGCACAGGCCAGGTTTTTCAGGGCAGGTGTCGCATTGATAAATAGTGTTAAAGTGGTCAATGACAGGCCTAACCTTGAACAGATGGTCAAATGTTAGGTCGTTTTGGGGTGGCACTGTGCATTGTCGTTGTAGTGTAGTAATTTCCGAATTGACTCAAATCGCTTCTGGGTCATGGTCTTACTGTAAATTGGAGTCTGGTAGATAATGTCCGAACTCCAATATTGTCTAAAGTTTGGCTTCTTTACAATGCCCATATGTAGCACGAGTCCCCAAAACTTCATAATCTCTGCTGCACTTACTGGAGTCCAACCTAGGGGTCTAGCGTATGCCAATGTAGGGTTCTGATCAATGAATTGTTGGGCGTATAAATTGGTTTGGGCCACCATTAAATTTACAAAATCTTCAGAGAAGATTTTGAAAAAATCTAGTTCAGTGAAGCCCGCACAATCTATCTTTATTCCGGAGCTTCCCTCAAAATCTGGAATCAGTGGTGGGGGTCCATATGGGCTCACTCTGTGAGTCTGCCTCAGCTGTTGTTCTGGGGCGCCTTCTAGAGGGTCCCTCATCAGCTGATGATGATGAGGGGGTAGAGGAGTATTGGAAGGTGGCATCCTCTTCTCTCTCACTGGCAGACTCAGTATCGGAGGCAAGCATGGCCTATGGCTCGTCAGCTGAATACACTTTTTTATTTTAGTAGTGTGTGACGTATGAAATGTGTAAACCTTTTTTAGTGTGAGGGGTGTGTATGTTGTGTTTTCACACGTAAAGGGGTTGGTCATAAATTTTAAATATAGAGAAAAGGAGTAGTGATGAGCGAGTATGCTCGGCCGGATATCTGTTCGACTCGAGCATTGCTATGCTCGGCACATGGCGGTACTCGGCCGAGAACTGCATGAGCTCAAGCGAAATGCTCGAGTCTCCGCCACACACGTTTCGCTGGTTTTAAGCAGCCAATAAAGCTGTAGGTAAGTACTACCCTCACTGTAATGTCAGTAGCCATGCTGGCTGCTAGCATTACAGTGATTGGCTGGCCGGAACACGTCATCGGGTGCTACCCGATGATGCATGTTCGGCTCAGATGTAGACAGGGAAAGCATCGGATAGGAAGGGAAAGACAGTGTCACCCCCTGCTCTGGTTATGTGCGGAGGTCTGTCAGGTTGGCAGCACGTGTGAAGTTTTTTGTTTGTTTTGAACTTGGAGTTGAGCTGTAGCCGCCTCCATTCAAGTGCACTGGGTGGGGTAGTTTGTGTGAGTTTGAATCACGCCCCTTCCCAGTGTCCTGTGCGGGTTATAGCTTCTATCTTGCTCTGTGTAAAGGTGGATTCGCTGTTTCTGCTCTGCTACAAGATAAGTTGGTTTTGGTTTCCTTTTGTGTACTGTCTTGGCTGTTAGAGAGACACCTGCCTCTTTCAGGATTAGAGGAAGCAGGCTGCCTCTTTACCCCTTTTCCACTATCTCAGGGACTTTCAGCTGGTAGGATATTTTTATCCCCAGCTTCTGGCTGTTTTGAGGTTTTCTGTGAGTTTATTGTATCTTGTATCCTTCCCGCCGTGACATTATAACCTGCCAATACCTACACTGCCATTTCTCTGCTGCTCTGAGATGGAGTCAGTTGATGCGTTAGTGGATCGCATGCAGGGATTATCCCTGGAGGTTGCTGATCTGTGTAATTCAGTCGCACATTGTCAGAATGCTCTGGCATCAGGTGCTATTGGAGGAAGTCAAATTTATGGGGAGCCTAGAGTCGCTCTTCCTGATAGATTTTCAGGGGGTGTACATGCAGGCTGTACTTTCGGTTGCGGCCGTCTTCATCTGGTGATGAGAGTCAGAGAGTAGGGATAATCATTAACCTGCCTAAAGGGGACGCGCAGTCCTGGGCCTTTTCCCTGCCGACCAGTTCTCTGGCACTTCGGTCGGTGGATGAATTTTTTAAAGCCTTGGGTTTAATTTATGATGACCCAGATCAGGTCTCGATAGAGGAATCTAAGTTGTGTAATTTGTTACAAGGAGAACATACTGCAGAGGCGTACTGTGCTGAGTTTAGGAGATGGGCTACGGAGTCGGAGTGGAATGACCCCGCGCTGCGTAGTCAGTTTTGTCAGGGGTTGCCGGAGAGATTGAAAGATGCCCTTGCTTTTCATGAGTATCCGGATATGTCTTTGGCAGTACGCTTAGATAGAAGCATTAGAGAGAGGTGTAAGGCCCCTTCAGCGCAAGGGATTTCTTCTGGTAGTGGTTTTGACTCACCGGTTCCCCAGGTAATGTGACATGTAATTCTGGGATAGGGGAGGAGCCCATGCAGCTGGGTCAGGTGTATTTCCGTTCTGGTAATAGGAACTTTAGGAGGTTGCATAAGTTATGTTTTTACTGTGGAGCAAGTGGTCATTTTGTTTATGCTTGTCCTTCGGTTAAACCGCAAGTTGGTGATAAAGAACCACAAAGAGGTTTACATAAAGAAAAAAAAAAAACATCCCTGACTCTTGGTAGTGTGAATGGGGTGCCGGAGCAAGCGGGTATGCAATCTCCCTGCAATACCCGTTTACTCCTTCCAGCTATGGTGGTGTTAGACTCAGGGAAATTTAATTTTGAAGTATTTATTGACTGTGGTGCTGGGGTAAACCTTATTGATTTTCTTTTTCTTCAAAATCTGGGCTTAAGTATGTGCACTTTAGAGAGAGAGATTCCAGTGTTTGCAATTGATTATTCCCCTCTTTCTCAGAGGAGTCTCACTCATATTGCTCATGGTATTCGGTTATGGGTGGGTGATTCGCATATTGAAATAATTTCTTGTTTTGTCATGAAGGACTTGCCAGCTCCTATGGTCCTAGGTTTGCCGTGGTTGATTAAACATAACCCTACTATTGATTGGCAGGCAAGACAGATCATTGGTTGGTGTGAATTTTTTTTGGACAATTGTCTTAGTGCATCTATCTCAGGGGTGTCTACTACGGTTTTACCTCAGTATCTCTCAGATTTTGCGGATGTCTTTTCGGAGGGTGGGGCTCAGGAGTTGCCTCCTCATCGTGAATATGATTGTCGAGCGTTTGGCAAAGGGTCATATCAGGCCATCTAAGTCTCCGGTCACAGTTGGTTTATTCTTTGTTAATAAAAAGGATGTATCTCTTAGACCTTGCTTGGATTTCCAGGAATTAAACCTCATTAAGTTCCGTAACCCGTATCCCCTTCCTTTGATTTCTGACCTTTTTGATAAAATTGTTGTAGCCAAGGGATTCTCCAAGTTAGATTGGAAAGAGGGGCCTACAATCTGATCAGAATCAAGGAGGGGGATGAGTGGAAAACGGCCTTCAACACCCACGAGGGACATTTAAAAAATCTGGTTATGCCTTTTGGGTTGGCGAACACACCAGCGGTGTTTCAGCGATTTCTCAATTACATTTTCCATCATTTGGTGGGAAGGTTCAATGAAATTTACTTGGATGACATACTAATTTACTCTCCTGATCTAAAGACCCATCAGGATCACGTGAGACAGATTTTGTCGATCCTTTGCCAGCCAGGGACATCAGCCTAATCCTATTTTGTAGCTCAGTGAAGGGAAAAAAAACTTTTTTTTCAGGCTGCTCAAGTCCCCTATATTGCCTTTTGTATTTTTAAGGGGTGACATAGTCCATTTATCTAGCATGGGATCTGTGGTGCCACACAGAGCACTTGTGTATACAATGCACTAAACCGTATATTCCATTTCAGCTATCAAATAGTGCATCAGTGTATTTTAGTTAACCACTTCAGCCCCACTAGCTTAAACACCCTTAATGACCAGGCCACTTTTTACAATTCTGCACTACACTACTTTCACCATTTATTGCTCCTTCATACAACTTACCACCCAAATGAATTTTACCTCCTTTTATTCTCACTAATAGAGCTTTCATTTGGTGGCATTTCATTGCTGCTGACATTTTTACTTTTTTTTGCTATTAATCACAAATGACCGACATTTTAGCAAAAAAATGACATTTTTCACTTTCTGTTGTAAATGTATTTTTAAAAAACTACATTTCTATATAAATTTTTTGCAAAATTTATTGTTCTACATGTCTTTTCCAATAAGTATATATTTATTGGTTTGGGTAAAAGTTATAGCGTTTACAAACTATGGTGCAAAAAAGTGAATTTCCGACTTTCTGAGCACCTGTCATGTTTCTTCAGGTGCTAGAATGCCAGGATAGTATAAATACCTCCCAAATGACACCATTTTAGAAAGAAGACACCCCAAGGTATTCGCGGAGGGGCATGGTGAGTTCATGTATCATTTCATTTTGTTTTCACAAGTTAGCGGAAAATGACACTTTCTGAGGAAAAAAATAATAATAAAGTTTCCATTTCTGCTAATTTCTGGCAAAAAAAAAATAAGATCTCCCACGGACTCACTATGCCCCTCAGTGAATACCTTGGGGTGTCTACTTTCCGAAATGGGGTCATTTGTAGGGTGTGTTTACTGTTCTGGCATTTTGGGTGGGGCTAAATTGTGAGCAGCCATGTAAAACCTAAAGGTACTCGTTGGAATTTGGGCCCAGGCTGCAAAAAAGTGTCACTGATGTGCTATCGCCGTACTCAGAAGAAGTAGGGCAATGTGTTTTGGGGTGTATTTTTACATATACCCATGATGGGTGAGAGAAATATCTCTGTAAACTGACAACTTTGTATAAAAAAAATTAAAAAGTTGTCATTTACAGAGATATTTTTCACACCCAGCAGGTATATGTAAATCACTCAAAACATTGCCTACTCTCCTGAGTACGGCGATACCACATGTGTGACATTTTTTTGCAGCCAAGATGCGCAAAGGGGCCCAAATTCCAATGAGGACCTTTAGGATTTCACAGGGCATTTTTACACATTTGGATTCCAGACTTCTCACGCTTTAGGGGCCCCTAAAATGCCAGGGCAGTATAAATACCCCATAAGTGACCACATTTTAGAAAGAAGACACCCCAAGGTATTCCGTGAGGGGTATGGTGAGTTCATGTAAAATTTTATTTTTTGTCACAAGTTAGTGAAATATGAGACTTTGTAAAAAACACAAATAAAAAAATATATATATATCAATTTCCGCTAACTTGTGCCAAAAAAAAAAAATCTGTGAACTCAACATGCCCCTCACAGAATACCGTGGGGTGTCTTCTTTCCAAAATGGGGTCAATTGTGGGGTATTTATACTGCCCTGGCATTTTAGGGAACCTAAAGCGTGAGAATCCAAAATGCGTAAAAATGCCCTGTGAAATCCTAAAGGTACTCATTGGTTTTAGGGCCCCTTTGCGCATCTTGGCTGCAAAAAAGTGTCACACATGTGGTATCGCCGTACTCAGGAGAAGTAGGGCAATGTGTTTTGGGGTGTATTTTTATATATACCCATGCTGGGTGTGAGAAATATCTCTGTAAATGACAACTTTTTTAAATTTTTTATACAAAGTTGTCAATTTACAGACTGGGCTGAGAAATAGTGAGTTATTCTTTTTTGTGGGAAAAAAGCAATATTCTTGCTTCACAAAGCAGTTGTACATACACAATATAAATATCTAATTAAAATTTACAGCAGTAAAAAAATTTAGTGGAAAAAGCTGTGTTTTAGGCCGACAAAACTGTTGTGCATCCAGCGTATAAATAATTAGTATTTCACTGCTGTAAATTGAAATTCATTTTCTGTATTTTATAACAAAAATACTTGTTCTTGTTCCACAAACCACTTGTGCATATAGCGTACCTTAAATAAATTTTACATTTCCGTATAGAAATTGAGAATCAGTTTATTTTGGGCACAAAAAACATTATTCTGGGTCCATAGAGCATTTTTATGACACGGGCTATGCCTTAGCGAACGTAATTCTCGACTAGTGGCAGGTAAATTGACACCAGAAAGAGACCAATCTTTCAGCTTGGTGGGTGAACGCAAATAATGAGGAGAACATCAAATAAGGGACGTGGGCATGGTCGTGGTGGTGTTGGTGGAGCTCCTGTTGCTGGGAGAGGAAGTGGCCGTTCAGTGCCAACTACCGCTCCAAGTCAAACACCTTCCTCTGGTGCGAGTAATCAACAGAATCTGCAGCCTTATTTGATAGGCCCAAATGCCGCTCTACGGATGGTGAAGCCAGAACATGTACCGGTAGTAGATTGGGTGGCTGACAGTGCCTCCAGTTCCTTTACAGTATCTAACACCCAGTCCTCTGCAGAAAGCTCAGAGTTGGCACCTGCAGCCCATGCCCATCAGTCTTCCACCTCACCCCCTTGCAAATCAGCCAAGCAGTCAGAGCCCCAAATCATGCAGGAAAGTCTCATGCTTTTTGATGACTCTGTTGGCAGGGTTTCCCCGGCCCATCCACCTAGCCCTGACCCAGAAGAGGAAGACCTTGAATGCACTGATGCTCAACCACTTTTGTTGCAGGATAAGGACATGGGAATACCCCCAGAAAACGTCTCTGATGATGACGAAACACAGGTACCAACTGCTGTGGCTTTCTGCAATGTGCAGACCAACGAGGAGGGCAGGGGTCATGAATGGGTGGAAGATGATGTGGAGGATGATGAAGTCCTAGACGCAGACTGGACTGAAGGAAGAGGCGGTGGTCGCACAGAGGCAACAGAACAGCAAAAGAGGGAGCACGGTGCAAAAGCGCAGCGGCTGTTCCAGAGACAATACGCCTGCTACTGTCCACCCCACTCAGGCACCGAGCACACCAAGGCCTGCTCCAAGGAGTTTATTGGCGTGGCAGTTCTTCACACAATGTCGTGACGGCAAGACACGAGTGGTTTGCATGTTGTGCCATCAGAGCCTGAAGTGAGGCATAAACGTTCTTAACCTGAGCACAACCTGCATGACCAGGCATCTACATGCAAAGCATGAACTGCAGTGGAGTAAACACCTTAAAAACAAGGAACTCTCTCATGCTTCTCCTGCTCCCTCTTCTGCGGCTGGCTCGGCCTCTCCCTCCACCTCTGGCGTCACCGTGGCACCTTACAACCAGCAAACAGAGGATGTTCCTTCAACAAAACCACGTACGACACCATCACTAAGCATCTCCACCATGTCCCACAGCAGCATTCAGCTGTCCATCTCCCAAACATTGGAGAGAAGGAGGAGATACCCACCTACCCACCTTCGAGCCCTGGCCCTGAATGCCAGCATTTCAAAATTACTGGCCTTTGAAATGCTGTCATTCCGTCTGGTGGAGATGGACTGTTTCAAACAGCTGATGGCGGTGGCTGTCAACCAGTATGTTGTTCCCAGCCGCCACTACTTTTCCAGGCGAGCCGTCCCTTCCCTGCACAACCAAGTGGAGGATAAAATCAATTGTGCGCTGCACAACGCCATCTTTGGCAAAGTCCACATAACCACAGATACATGGACCAGTAAGCACGGCCAGGGCCGCTATATCTCCCCAACTGCACACTGTGTAAACGTAGTGGCGGCTGGGCCCGAGGTGGTTAGCGGTTTGGCGCATGTCCTTCCACCACCGAGGATCGCAGGGCATTATTAGTTGCCTCCTGTTGCTTCCTCCTCCTACTGTTATAGAAATTTCCTTTCCCTGTGCTTACAAGCACATGTATCAAGCTCCTTTTGTGTAAGGAAAGGACATACTATTCCAGTAATAAGATAAGATGCTTCATGGTTGAGAGCCCTGGGGAGACTGTCCTACTCAGACCCTTTCTTTAATTAACCAAACAAAGGGATAACAAATAGGAAGTGGGCAGGCCCAACACCTGACCACTCCCTTCAGTTACAGTACAGTCATACAGGAAGTGATGACACACACACACAGAAAGAATACCACAAGATGTCTCTTAGTCACCACTAGGGGGGAATCATTTTCAGCATCGATCAGATCAAATGCCATTGCCAAGCAAGATTCACCAGGATTCTCATGTGGGCCTACTTATAGGAATTGAATCATCACTTCCAGCGGTGGATCAGACGCATTGGAAATAACGATTGCACGTTCCTTTCGTATATCGTTCTCTTAACAAATGCATACACGCCAAGCCAATAAATCCGCTCTTTGGGCGGGGGGCCCCAGCCGGCATGTATCCATTCGCCAAGAAAACACTGCTTGCTGCGTCTCTTTATCCGCAGCAAGATATCCACTTCCAGTGGTTTACACACTGAGACATGATGACAATATTAGAAAACACATCCTAATAAAATTTCTACAACACTACTCCTACTCCTCTTCTACCACCCCCACATCCAGTCATCGAAAGATCCTCACCCCCAACTTCAGCACAGCCCGGGGTAAACGTCAGCAGGAGATTTTAAAACTCATGTGTTTGGGTGACAAACCCAACACCGCACAGGAGCTTTGGAGGGGCATAGAACAGCAGACTGATGAGTGGTTGCTGCCGGTGAGCCTCAAGCCTGGCCTGGTGGTGTGCGATAATGGGCGAACTGTCGTTGCAGCTCTGGGACTAGCCGGTTTGACGCCTGGCGCATGTGCCTAATCTGGTGGTGCAGAAGTTTCTTAAAAACTACCCAAACATGTCAGAGCTGCTGCTGAAAGTGCTGTCCGTATGTGCGCGCTTTCGGCATTCTCACCCTGCTGGTGCTCGCTTGTCTGCGCTCCAGCGTAACTTCGGCTTTCCTGCTCACTGCCTCATATGTGACATGCCCACCAGGTGGAACTCCACCTTACATATGCTGGAGAGACTTTGCGAGCAGCAGCGGGCCATAGTGGAGTTTCAGATGAAGTATGCATGGGTCAGTCGCTCTGCGGATCAGCACCACTTCACCAGCAGTGACTGGGCCTGCATGCGAGACCTGTGTAACTTGTTGCGGTCTTTGGAGTACTCAACCAACATGGCCAGTGCTGATGATGTTGTTGTAAGCATTACAACACCCCTTCTATGTCTCCTTGAAAAAAATATTATGGCAATGATGGAAGAGGATGCGGCACAGAAGGAGGAGGAAGAGGGGGAATTTCACAGGGTTTTATGCAGGTCATACAGAAGTGGCTCAGAGGGTGCACCAGCAGAGGCCAGGTACACATGTGGACAGCCAGGGCACACTTCTGTAGGACAAGGAGGATGAGGTAGAGGAGGAGGAACCGGGTTCACTGCAGGATGGCACCCTACACAGCTCAGGGCCATCACTGGCGCGTGGCTGGGGGGATACGGAGGACACAGACGATACACCACCTACAGAGGACAGCTTATCGTTACCTCTGGGCAGCCTGGCACACATGAGCGACTACATGCTGCAGTGCCTGCGCAACGATAGCAGAGTTGCCCACATTTTAATTTGTGCTGACTACTGGGTTGCCACCCTGCTGGATCCCTGGTACAAGGACAACGTGCCCAACTTAATTCCCGCACTGGAGCGTGAAAGGAAGATGTGCAACTACAAGCGCACGCTGGTAGACGTGCTCCTGAGGGCATTCCTAACTGACACAGGGGGCACAAGTGGAAGCACAAGGCAAAGGCAGAGGCGGAGGAGGAGGAAGAGGTCGCCAACGCAGCTGTGTCACGGCCTGCTCCTCACACAGCAGGGTTCACATGGCCGAGCTGTGGAAAAGTTTTGTCTCCTCGCACAGCAAACTGCACCACCAGCTGATAGGGAACATGTTAGCAGGAGGCAGCATCCACGTACTGACTGATGGTTCTGCCGCAATCAACTTCTGGGTCTCCAAATTGTCCACATGGCCAGAGCTAGCTTTTTATGCTTTGGAGGTGCTGGCCTGCCCTGCGGCCAGTGTATTGTCTGAACGTGTATTTAGCACGGCAGGGGGGGTCATTACAGACAAACGCAGCCGCCTGTCCACAGCCAACGTAATTTTTTATTTTCAAAGCCAAGTGTTTCCAAATTCTGTGAAACGCCTGATAGGTGGAAGTGCTTACTACACACCTTGAAATACCGTATTTTTCGCCTTATAAGACGCACCGGCCCATAAGACGCACCTAGGTTTTTGGGGAGGAAAATAAGAAAAAAATTTTTTTTAACCAAAAGGTCTGATTTTGGTGGGTTTGGAACTAATGGTGGTCTGTGGATGTCACTATTATGGGGGATCTGTGGATGTCACTGTTATGGGGGATCTGGGAATGGCACTGTTATGGGGGATCTGGGGATCTGTGGATGACGCATTGTTATGGGGGATCTTGAGATGTCACTGTTATGGGGGGGGATCTGTGGATGACACACTGTTATGGGGGGAACTGTGGATGACACACTGTTATGAGGGATCTGTGGATGACACACTGTTATGTGGGATCTGTGGATGACACACTGTTATGGGGGATCTGTGGATGACACACTGTTATGGGGGATCTGTGGATGACACACTGTTATGGGGGATCTGGGGATGACACACTGTTATGGGGGATCTGGGGATGACACACTGTTATGGGGGATCTGTGTATAGCACTGTTATGGGGGATCTGTGTATAGCACTGTTATGGGGGATCTGTGAATGGCACTGTTATATATGTGTCATCCACAGATTCCCCACCCTATAATAGTGCCATCCACAGAACCCCCCTCCCCCACCCCATAACAGTGCCATCCACAGACCCCTCACCCCTTAACAGTGCAATCCACAGATGTCCCACATAAAAGTGTCATCCATAGATTCCCCCCCCCCCCGCCACTCCAGTGCTGCCTTATGCAAATATAAAATTGTAACGCAGCTCCGTGTACTCTGACCGAGTACCCTCCGTTGATGGACGCTTCCTAGCTTACGCCAAGGACCACAAGCACCGCACTGGACGCCACAGCCAGCGCAGACTCCACAACCGCCGTAGCTTAGCTGGAGCCTCGCCGTCTTCCGTCCACCCTGGATTGGCTTCTGTCCTCCAGGACCATGTGGGGAAGACCTCTCCTCCAGTAGAGAGTATCCGGAACAAGCTCTTAAAAGAGCTAAGTGATTAAAGCTCAAGTGAGTATGTAGAACATAGCAATCCCCAGTGTGATATAGCAGTTCCCTCCAATAACGAGACAAGGCTACGTGTTGAGGGTCAAAAGAAACTCTTTATTGGATGGCAAAGCTTGGCCTTTTATGCAAGTCTTCCAGCAAGGGCTACTCCCCCGGGGACCTGATAGAGGACAGGCACACAAAATACAGTGACCAGTCAACATACAGCCAGATATATCACAACCCCACATGCATGGTCCATCGTGCTTGCTGATTAGGTCACAGGCAATGTCCATTGTAAATGTTGATTAGGTCACAGGCAATGTCCATTGTGAATGTTGATTAGGTCACAGGCAATGTCCATTGTAAATGCTAACTGTCACTGGGGCCATAATCACAGGGTAAGAGGCTGACAAGCAGGCCTCTCCAATGCCCAGGGATAAATGGCAGTTTGTCACAAAAATGTCTCATTAAATTAAAGGTGATTAAACATGCCCCCTCACTTGTTACTGTGTTCGGTAATATAACAGCTTCTGTACAACGCCACCTGCTTCATTCATAAAGTAGGCGGCGTAGGCACGTGACATCCGGGAGTTATGCTGCCGCCCGGCCGGCCTGCCCGTACAGAAGCTGTTACTGTGTTCGGTAATATTACAAGTGAGGGGACATGTTTAATCGTTTAATCACCCTTAATTTAATGAGACATTTTATACTTGCATAAGGCAGCACTGGAGCGACGGGGCCGAAGTACAGTGAACGCACCGGCCCCGTCGCAATTGCCGGCCCCCAGCTCCTCCTCCCAGTCCCTCCCCGCTCATACATCGCAGTCTGCGATGCTGGAGCATCGCAGACTGCGATGTAAAATGTCAGCATTCTCCCCATAAAACGCAGGGGCATTTCCCCCCCATTTTTTTGGGAAAAAAGTGTGTCTTATGGGGCGAAAAATACTGTATTTCTTGATGGGTGTAGTTTTCAGAATGGGGTCACTTTTGGGGGTTTCCACTGTAGGGGTACCTCAGGGTATCTTCATATGCGACATAGCTCCCAAAATCCACTCCTGCAAAATCTGTCCTCCAAAAGCCCTATGGCGCTCCTTCTCTTTTGAACCCTGCCATGTGCTCATACATCCGTTCTTGAGCACATATGGGGAAAGTTTGTAAACTGCAGAATCAGAGTAACAAATATTGACATTTATTTTCCTTTTAACCCTTGCTATGTTAGAGTAATAATGGCATAAAATGGAGTATCTGAAAAAAAAATTACATTTTGAAACTTCCCCTCCATTTATGTTTAATGCTTGTGAAATGACATTTACAAAATTATGCCATCATAAAGTAGACATATGGGGAATGATGACTGATAATTATTTTATGAGGCATTACTATCTGTCTTAAAAGTAGAGAAATTCAAATTTAGAAAATTGTGATTTTTTCTAATAATTTGGTAAATTTTGGATTTTTTATAAATAAAGGAAAAATATATCGACTCAAATTTACCACTGTCATGAAGTACAATGTGTCATGAGAAAACAGTCTCACAATGGCTTGGATAAGTAAAAGTGTTCCAAAGTTATTACCACATAAAGTGAAACGTCAGATTTGTAAAAATTGGCCTGGGATTTAAGGTGAAAAGTGGCTTGGTAGTGAAAAGGTTAACATGCAACACAAAAGCGGTTATTTACATTATCGAATGCCCATGTTCCAAACAATATATTGGTCGTACTTTAGACTTTTGAAAAAAGACAACTGAGGGGTCTAATTAGTATGTATAAATATATCAGGGGTCAGTAAAAAGATCTCTTATATCATCTATTTATCCCCAAGACTGTGACTGTGACGAGGGGACATCCTCTCTGTCTGGAGGAAAGAAGGTTTGTACACAAACATAGAAGAGGATTCTTTACAGTAAGAGCAGTGAGACTATGGAACTCTCTGCCTGAGGAGGTGGTGATGGTGAGTACAATAAAGGAATTCAAGAGGGGCCTGGATGTATTTCTGGAGTACATTAATATTACAGGCTATAGCTACTAGTGATGGGTCGTTGATCCAGGGAGTTATTCTGATTGCCTGATTGGAGTCGGGAAGGAATTTTTTATTCCCATTAAGTGGGGGAAATTGGCTTCTACCTCAGAGGTTTTTTTTTTGCCTTCCTCTGGATCAACTAGCAGGATGACAGATGTCTTTTTTCGGCCTTATGTACTATGATACTATGTACAGGAAGACCTCTAAAAATCCGAATTGCTGAGCATAGCAACAATTTTTAAAAAAAGGATATGAGACACACTTTATCATATTACTTTAAAATGTATTATGCTAGTGATCCAGTGGGGTTGAAATTTATGGCCATACAATCAGTTAACAAAGATTGGAAAGGGGGAGATTTTGTGCCTAAAATGTCTAGGTATGAATCGAGGAAGATTTTTGAATTTGGGTCCCTAATGCCACAAGGGCATAACTCGGAACTGGAAGTCTTTGGATTCATATAAATCTACGAGTAGGGATAATGGGGCGGTGTGCATGGCACGTCAATGCCATGCTGTCTACCAGCGCATCAACGTGCCCTGCATCCTCCCCTCCATCCTTCAATCGATGCATCAGTGTGTAATGCATCCTTCAATCGGAACTATCGGAAATGGAACTATTACATTTGGTCTCTATTTTTATTTAGTTCATTTGTCTAAGGGTTACCTCATTATTTTTGTTTTGGATATGGTATTATGTTTTATTTATTTTATAGTCCAAACAATGGACAGATATTATTATGATTAATTTACAATTTATTGTCTTTGTCATAATAAAGATTAACTGTTTATGCTAGTGTACATTGCAACAATTATAATTGAGAAAAATTGCATGAACATATGAATATTAAGGTCCAGTCCGAGTTTTTTAAATTGGGACCTTCCATTTCTTTATATGGTTACTCTCAGTTATCTAAAACACATCTTTTTCTGCCACTGAGGAAGGAACATCAAGTTCCGAAACATGTCTGACTAGATGGCGATACTATACCAAGTACAACTCTGATGCACCATCAACTTTATCTCCTATGATCAGTGCAAGTATATTATTATATACTAGACATTAAGCCCGTTACAATAACGGGCGCTAGAACATTAGTGCATAAAAATTAGTAGGAATAGTCTATATTAAATAGCACTGACTGGTGGCTGAGACGGCTGGCACTGACTGGTGGCTGAGACTGCTGGTACTGTGATGGGTGATGTGGCTGGTGGCACTGACTAATGGCTGAGACTGCTGGCACTGTGACTGGTGGCACTGTGACTGGTGCCTGTGGCTGGTGGCACTGTGACTGTGCCTGTAGCTGGTAGCACTGTGACTGGTGCCTGTAGCTGGTGGCACTGACTGATGGCTGAGACGGCTGGCACTGACTGCTGTCTGTGGCTGAGAGTGCTGGGACTGTGCAGCTGTGTGATGCATGAACAGTAATGGCGGTGCTCTGACACGGAGAGCACACCATAACCTGCAAGCATCGGCAGTGATTGGCCGCCGTGAGGAGTGCCGTGTGATGATTGGTCGTGTGCGCTGGTGTGGGCGGCGTGGTTGCGTGTGGGGCGGCGCGCTGGTGCGGGCTTTGTGTGGAGCACCGTGTGTTGACTGAACGGCACGCCGCGCATGCGCAGCTCAATTATCGCCACACACACACATGCAGCCCTGAGCACGCACACAGGGCTTTTATTATAGTAGATATATATTCTCTATAATGAAATCCCTGTGTGCGACCATGCACCGATTAGTTAAGTGCGCATGCACAGCGGCCAATCAACACTCGGCGCTCTGCATGCACCACCCACACCTGCACATTGGCCCTCTGCTATGCCCAGCTCCACCGTGCCTCCTCCTCCCCCTCCAGCTTCCTCTGCAGTACACTAACACCCCGGGATCCAGGCCCTGCAACCGCCGTCTGCCACAGCGTATCCTTCACTGGACACCCTTATGCACCACACCTACCTGCTGCAGCATCGCATCTTGAGTTCATAGAACTCCCAAAGAGCCTGGGAGGACATAGCTAGGAGCACTTGGGACCTCTGATTCTCTACCCCGGGTATCTGTCAGCACAGGGGACACGTTAGTCACCACAGCAGCCGCATCCTCATCGCTCCTATTTTGCCCTAACCCCGCCCATCAAAGTCAGGAAATGGCCGCCCAGTAGCAAGTGAGGGAAGTTATCACAGGCAGGGAGCATTACACATGTATTTCACTCCAACCCCCATCATTGTACACATATTACACTCCAACCCCCATCATTACACTACAGCCCTCATTGGAGTGTAATGATGGGAATTGGAGTGTAATATGTGTGTAATGATGGGGGTTGGAGTGTAATATGTGTATACACATGGGGATCCCAGGATGTGAGGCAGCTGCAGAGGAAGCTGGAGGGGGAGAAGCAGGCACGGTGGAGCTGGGCACAGCAGCTGGCCGGAGTGTGACCCGCTGTGTGCCGATAGGTCCTCGTGCCACGCATGCCCAGTATAACAAATGGCACACACACATGGACACAGGGCACTCACACAGGGATTTTATTATGTAGCATTACACTCCAGCTTCCATCACATAAAATTCCTGTGTGAGTGCCCTGTGTCCGTGTGACATTTGTTATACTGGGCATGCGCAGCACAGGGACCTATCAGCATTATTATACCCCCATCATTACACATATATTACACTCCAACCCCCATCATTAAACACACATTACACGCCAATGAGGGCTGTAGTGTAATGATGGGTGTCGGAGTGTAATATGTGTACAATTATGGAGGGTGATACAGAAGGAAATACATTGTATACATATTACACTCCAACCCCCATCATATTATACTCCAACCCCCATCTCTATAACATATCTCCTGTAGCCCCCTCCCTAGCTCTCTCTAATGTTATGGCCGGAGTGTACAGATGTAGTCAGCGTAATAGGGGGAGGTAGGGGGCTGTGGATGGCACTGTTATGGGGGATCTGTTGGTGACACTATTATGGGAGTCTGTGGCTAACACTGTTTTGGGGGTCTGTGGCTAACACTGTTCTGGGGGTCTGTGGCTAACACTGTTCTGTGGGTCTGTGGCTAACACTGTTCTGTGGGTCTAAGGCTAACACTGTTCTGTGGGTCTGTGGGTGACGCTGTTATGGAGGGGATCTGTGGATGGCACTGTTATGGGGATCTGTGGCTAACACTGTTATGGGGGTCTGTGGCTGGCACTGTTATGAGGTCTGTGGATGACACTTATGTGGGCATCTGTGGATGGCATGACACATAGCATCTTATGGGAGGGATCTGTGGATGACACATAGCATAACAGTGTCGCTGTTTAGTGTGAACGACCCCCAACACGGGGCTGGCATCCACTGTAGTTTTGTAATGGCAGCGGGGCCCGGTGCAGTCACTGTATTCTATTGCACCGGGCCCTGCTCAGTGTAGTAATACTATGTATAACTGTAGGCATTGTTTAGTAAGTTAAGGATTGAAGATTAGTATTATTATTATTATTATTAAACAATGCCTACAGTTATACATGGTATTGCTACACTGAGCGGGGCAAATCTGTGGGGGCTGAGAGCAAGGGGGTGACTTGGGGCAAAGTCAAGAGGAGGTGTGGGCGGCGTGGTAGCGTGTGGGGCGGCTGTGATTGGATGGCGCGCCGTGCATGCGCAGTTCAATTACTGGCACACACGCACGGACACCAGCCCTGAGCATGCACACAGGGCTTTTATAAGTATTGATTACCTCCGAAGGTCCGACGTTGGGAAGAGCACACAGCTCATGCTCGAAACTATCCCGGCCGGCAAAGAGACACAGACGCGATCATTGCAGGGGAATCACAACATCCCTGGATTGAGATATCTAATACATTATCCTAAAGTATCAAATAACAGTTATAGTATGTAAGCACAGAACTAAAGTACAAGCTGCAATACCGACCACTGCGACACTTAGGACATGTCTTATTATTTGGAACGCAGCAACATCCTATCTTTTGCCATATTTTGCGGATCACTAACCCATTTAAGTCAATGGGTTCGCACTGAAGCTCAGAGTTCACATTGCTGGCGCCCGTGCATTCTGGACCGTTATTTGTGGTCTGCAGCATAGGCATGGCGACTGTAAGGTCATGTGAATGAGCCCTTAACCTGATTCTTTTGGTACTCCTCTCAGGTCAGCAGCCTACCACTCCTGGTGGTTGGCATAGAGCAGGCATGCTCAACCTGCGGCCCTCCAGCTGTTGTAAAACTACAACTCCCACAATGCCCTGCTTTACGCTGATAGCTGTAGGCTGTTCAGGCATGCTGGGAGTTGTAGTTTTGCAACAGCTGGAGGGCCGCAGGTTGAGCATGCCTGGCATAGAGGATCCACATCCATAGATTGTAATATATTAATTGCCACTAGGGCCTATTGGCTATTCTTGAGATATATATTCCTGGCATTCAATTGGCAATGGCAAATACAATATTTTATTACAGTGATTTTACTATAAGATGTGTATGATTTTTGTACATTTTGAATACTAGTATTTTAATTTAGGTTGATTTTCATTCTGTACATCTCTGGTACTATTAAATAAATGATATATCCCTTTACTGTGTGGCCTCGGTATTAATTTTTTTAATCCGTGAAGGTGCCAGGGTGGATCTACGCTTCCTGTCAGGCTCCTATTGGTGGCATAGGTAAGCTGCTTATTTATTGAATTTTATTTCTAAACTTTATTAGAGCTGTTTTTTCAGTAATTTTCTTGGGAAGCAAGTTGACTGGAAACTATGCATTTTTCCCCACTCGATTTGCAAATACAAGAAACAGTCCAAGACATAACATATCCCTTACAAACCTTTGCATAGATGTGAATAAAATCCTTCTTGTTGCAACATGATGAGCAGGGATCCCCATCCAAATAGAACTGCTGAGAAGAACAGATTCTCCAGTACTGCAGTGCAAGCTATCCACCAGCGGCGTGCATAAGCTGTCTGCAGGGAAGGTGCCATATCTGTAGGGCAAAAAGCATCAGTGTGTTTGCAAAAGTCAAAGTAGAAGAGAAAAAGCACAAAAATATTAATATATATCACTATACTGTATAATTTTATTATGCAAGCAAAAAAAAAATGACAGGAACCCTCAGAATAAATACAGTTTGGCAAGTATACATCCAATTACTATCCTTTATCAAGGTACTAACTGTGTTTCTCCTAATTGGCGTAAATTCGAAATTACACTAAGGCTACAAGTACACAACTGTACTGTGTTTTGTGTTTCTCAAATTGCGGATCCGCAAAACAGGGACCGTGTGATGAACAGAACGGACAAGAATAGCACAGGTTCTTTTTTTTGAGGGGCCATGTATCTTTTGCGGCCCCATTGAAGTGAATGGATCTGCATCAAAGCCGCAAAAAATGTGTCTCAGATGCGGACCCAAACAACGGTCATGTGCATGAGGCCTAAGGATGAGTGAATTTCTTGAAATTCATTTTGTGAACTATTTGCAGAATTTAAATAAAAAAATTAGATTTGTGTCCACATAATTTGTCATATATTGAACTTGCTCCAATTGCCCTGAAAATCTGTGAATTTTTAACAAATTTTTCCTCTTTCTCTTCTCCCTCCCTACACTCTTGAACACAATAATGGCAGTAGCAAATGTCAGTGACATTCCTTTCCACATAGCTATATGTTTGATGATGTATGGGGCTACGGAATATGACTTAACCCACAGCGCCGTACAGCTCCTGCACCCACCTGATTAGCAGCAGAGGCCCAGGAGTCCCTGACTGCCGAGCCCCTGCTATATACGCCAGCATCAGTGAAAACAACAATGCTGGAACTTTAACCTTCTGCATGCTGCAGTCAGCGCTAACCGCGGCATCAGGGGCGGACTGTTGCCTCTATAAATGGCCCCCATGGGCCCTCCGCCCAGTGAAGAAAATCACGCTGCCTGGGGGATATGCAGGAGAAAATCTGAAGGACCTGTGGTGAGTCACAGGTCACATGACTACTCCAGGCCAGCCAACCACTCATAGGAACTCCAGACTGGCTCTGCCTACTGTCTGGTCACATGGGCATGACATCATCAAAGGTCCTTTAGCTGGCTAGCATCTACCACATTTTTACATGAGCAAAGGTAAATGATTTTTTTAATTATTTAACAGTTGTGACTAAATACTATACTCCGTAAGGACCTGGTCCTTACCAGTGATAGTAAATAGCCGACTCAGTGTGAGCTGTCTATTTCCTATCACCGGTAAGAACCTTTTTGCCCCCTAGTGGTCAGGTCCTGAACTGATATAGTATATAGCCGGTTCACAGGGAGTTGGCTAAATCCTATACTCCATAAGGACCTGGTCCTCACCAGTGATAGACAGCTCCTGTAGAGTCGGCTATTTCCTATTTCCATCATTTGTAGGGATCTCTTCTTCTGCCCCGTTGATCTGGTTACTGAACTGTTAGGATTTAGTTGCTTCTCAATGACTTGGCTAAATCCCCTTGTCTATTAGGACCTGGTCATTATTGTCCAGTAACAGCTTCTACATGGATGCAGTGTTAGAGTATACAATAAGGTTATATGGGTGACTATTGTAAAATAAGCCTCTTTCAAGTTTATTTTTATTTCTGAAAAATCTTTACAATAAACAATAAAAAAAAACATCATATGACGTCTGAGCACTTGTATCTGCAAAATTGTCCGGTCCTGTAATATTCATGGTAAAACTCTTTGCAGAAACATCTGGCCACGTGATCTCTGTACTTTCATAGAAGTTAAAAGGGTTATTCGATATTGAAAATATCCCCGCCAATGCCCAGGCCCCTTGTATGGATTTTACGTACCTGCTCAGTGGCTGAGAATCCCTGCATGACCGCTGCTGCATCTCCCTGCCACTCAGATCAAAACATCCAGTGACGGGGGAGCAGCCAATAGCAGGCCAGACCCAAGGGGGCTCGTCCCAGTCGCGGCCTGCTATTGCATGTTCTTTCCATCGCCGGAGTGACGGGGAGATGCAGTGGTGGCCATGTAGGGATCCGGAGCGACGCCGGTGCCCTGAGCACGTATAATCCATACAAGCGGCCCAGGCATTGGCGGGGATACTTTGTCAGAAAACCCCTTTAACATTACTTGTTTAAAAAACAAATTCGAAATTTCCTATATTCTCAAAAGGACCTTGTCCATCTATTATGGAGGATTCATACTCCTGAGGTCCTTTTCAAGGATAGTATTTAGCCGACTAACACTGAAGTGGCTATTTCCCGTACTCCAAAAGGACCTTTTCCCTCTATTATGGAGGATTTATACTCCTGAGGTCCTTTTCCATCTATTAACAAGGAAGTTGTTACACAAACTTTATAAAAATACAGTGATCATGATCGTGGTTCAGAAATGAAGAAGCGGCTTTTTTTAAAATGGCCTTTCAAAATGCATCCCTTTAGGAGGGGCAGTCCTGGACGGAGCGGACACATTACTAGTGGACGGGGGCAGTGAAATGAGATGTCAGTGAAGTCAGAATAGTAGAAAGAGGTAAAAAATGAGGGTGACGTCACTGTGAGAGGTAACATCATCCTCTTGTCGTCCTTTCCACATTTTCATCTCCTTCATCCATAATAACAATCGCCCAACAGTTAGTGGAGTCACTGGTTAATACTGCCTGGAAGGCTGGTGCCGAGCCTGACATTACTGGTGGATGATGGGGTTTTTCTTCCATTATCCTGTCCTCTTTCATTTTCTGTTGCCAAACGTATCCTAATAAAATAGGACTCTGTTTTCAACTATACACCAAATTGCAGTCTATGATGCAAGAAATTCTTTTCCTGTACTACATGCAATATTCCAGTGTGCGTTTTTATTTTAAATACACACATAAGTGGTGATTGTACACAGAGCGATGCAAGAAATGGAATTGCCTTAGAAAATGCAATATTGAAATGTAAGTTTTCTCAAATACACACCAAAATGCAGAGGGATGATTGGCTGCTGTATAAAATGCAGGTTTTGTTAAAATTCATAAATGAAATATCAGGATGAAGCTAAAATGCACTCTAACCTTTAGGGTGCTTTCACGCTTGCGTTCTGAGGATCCGGCAGGCACTTCCATCCCGCCGGATCCGTCAGAACGCACGTCGCCTGAAAGCATTTGAAGACTGATCAGGATCCGGATCAGTCTTCAAAATGCTTTCAGGTTACCATGGCCATGGTACTCTGCAACAGTGTACTTACCTGCGCTGCGGTCTCTCCTTCATGACGTCACAGGTCCCCGCGGCGCATAGATCAATGTGCCGCCCGGACCTGTGACGACAAGAAGGAGCGCCTTCACTAGAGCCCCGATCGGAACTGCTGCTGCGCATGCGCAGAGCTAAACGTCAGATCCGGCGATGATAATTCCGGAAAAAAACTAGACTTACTAGGGTGGGAAATTTGTGTGCTGCTGTTAGGACTAAGGGAAAACAAATTATCGTTCGAAATTAACGATTCCCTTACATCCTACCAGCAGCACAGATGGGGAGATAGCAAGAAGAAACCCCTAGGGAGGGCTTTCCTGCTTGGCAGAAGTAAGAATAGTCTGCCCAAAGGCCGAAAACTCAGCTAGACTGGTATCTAGTCTATAATGGGAGATGAATGTCGAGTCAGAGATCCAGGAGGCAGCTTTGCAAATCATGTTGAGAGGCAAAATACTCCTCTCGGCAAAAGAAGTAGCCACAGTTCTAGTAGAGTTGGCCTTCACGAATCCCTGAGGGTCCAGAGATTGGGAAACAAAGGATTCCTTAATAGCCTCCTTAATCCACCCACTGATGGAAGGTTTGGATGCCTTACAGCCTTTAAACTTACCGGCAACAGGATTAGCAGATTCTCATCTTTCCTGAACTCCTTGATCTATCCAGATAGATCCAGAGACATCTCAAGACGTCCAGAGGATGTCTAGCAGGTTCCTAGGAGGAGGTGGTAGATGTCGACAAAACCGGGAGGGATATCACCTGGTTGATGTTCTGGAAGGAAGGAACTTTAGGCCTAAAATACGGGAGGAATCTAAGAAGGACCCGGTCATGTAAGAAAATGGTATAGGGCTCACGTGCTGAGAGAGCTCAGAGATCCTCTTGGCCAAAGTCACTGCAAGGAGAAACACAAATTTCCAAGTGACGAACTTGATGTCCACCTCCTCTAACGGTTCAAAGGGGGGAGATGCTAACCCCCTGAGAACTACTGATAAATCCCACTGAAAAAAATGGGTCTCAGTACTGTAGGCTTTAATCTTTCAGCTCCTTTAAGGAACCGTTAGATCAGCGGGTCCTGAGAAAAAAGCCTGTTAAGGCAAGCTGAGAAGGCTGAAACTTGAACCTTCAGAGTAGAAGGGCAAGGCCTCTATCAAGGCCGTCTTGCAGGAACTGAAGGATAGAGGAGAGGGGCGGATCTGCAGACCCACCTCAGTTGAGGTACAACAGGATCAGAATATCCTCATAATACGAGAGTAGGCTCTCTTGGTAGAGTCCGCTCTAGAATGAGACAGCGTTCTCAGGACCGACTCTGAAAGCCCTTCTATTCTGGGAAGGGACTGATCAACCTCCAGGCTGTCAGGTTGAATCTGTGCAGATCTGAGCAGAGGTGAGTGTCCCACGACACCAGGGTCTGCTGTGGGGGGAGCCTCCAATATTGTCCTCGACTCAACTGGGTGAGCTAGGTAAACCAGGATCTCTTCGGCCAAAACAGTATGATGGCTATCACCGAGGCCTGATCCTGACGGATTTTTATCAATACCCTTGGAATCATTGAAAACAGAGGGAAGATGTAAGCCAGCCTGAACCTCCAGGATATTGACAGAGCGTCTAACGCCAGGGGGTTGTCCTCCTTGTAAAGGGAGCAAAACCTCTCCACCTTGGCATTGAACCTTGCCATGAGATCCAACTTTGGCATACTTAAGGACTATCTGCTTGAATATCTCCGGATGTAAAGACCACTCCACTGATGGAAGACCGCGGCTCAGCCGCTATCATATTGAGGGAGCCTTGGATGTGATCGCAGATAAGTGGGAAAGGTCCAACTCTGCCTAATCCAGAATCACCACCATCTCTGACAGGAGGGGGAAGTGATCTCGTGCCTCCCTGCTTGTTGATGTAAAGTACCGCAGTCATATTGTCTGACTGGACTTTCATTGCTTTGCCCCGGATCTGAGAGGCTAAGTGAAGGAGGGCTAGCCGGATAGCTCGAATCTCGCAGAGATTGGATGAAAGAAGCCACTCCTGAGGAAACCAGGTCCCGTGAACTGGAGTGTCGTCTAGTTGAGCGTCCCAGCCTACTTGGGATGCATCCGTAGTCAATATGACCCAGGTTGGCTGGGTCATAGACTTCCCGTCTAAAAGATGGCACCACCATCTGAGTGAATACCGAGTTTACCAAGACAGGGAGCACAGGGAGTTTAGCCCAGCAGGGCTGTCATTCCATTTGGAGAGGACCTCCGACTGTAGAGGGCAGAGGTGCCATAGAGCCCAAGGGACTGCTTCCGCAGACGCTGACATGAGCCCCAACATCTTCATGAGAGTCCGGATTGGAACTCGCCGGGGAACGGAAAGGAACTTGCCGTGTTCTGAACCGGGGATCTTTTTTCTGGAGTCAAATGGAGCGACATCCCAGTGGAGTCGATTATGAAGCCTAGATATCTTACTGAAGTCGACAGGCTCACGTTCGACTTCTGCCAGCTGATGATCCAACCTAGGCGGAACAGAAAGGAGATGAAGAAGTTGGGTTAGGACCACTAGAGCAGAGGCTTTCAAAGCCAGTCGTCCAGATAAGGAATGATGGTCAGTCCTTGAAGCCTCAAAGCCACCACCACAGAAACCACCACCTTGGTAAAAGTGTGAGGGGCAGAAGAAATGCCAAAGGGAAGGGCAATTACAGTGATTTATATAGTTTTACTTGATTTTTAATCTGAATTTTTATTTTTTTTACATCACCATATCCTGACCCCAACATAATTTTTTTATTTTTATATGTACGGAGCAGTTTTTACTGATACCATATTATTTTTGAATTGCCTTCTATAAAAAAATTGTTGGGGAGGTGAAATGACAAAATAGTGACAAATCAGCGATTTAGAATTTGTTTTTCCCCATTACGTCATTCGCCGTCATTCGCTGTCATTTCACCTCCCCAACAATATTTTAATAGTACAGGCGGTTTCACATGCGTCGATACCAATCATTATACTGTGTCTCTCAGACTCCATTTTACTCCTATTTTTTTAAACCCCAAAGGATCAGTGTAGAGGCCAATTAACTATTCCTTTTATATTTTGGGACATCCCAACTAAATAGCCTACTCTTGACACTGTCCCTATAACATCTAAATTAAAACATAACTTTTATTAATTTCCAAATGATAAATCCCCAGAAATCCCACCATTAAAATGACTAGGTGGTTAACACAAGCATGTAGCTAATAATACTGTTAGTTGTAGCCGCATGACTGCTTTATTTGCAATGCTGCTCGCGTGATGCAGCCGCAAAGAGACCTGTATGAGATGCCGACTGTACTGTGTTCACCATTAGGTGCAACCAAACCCAGTAGTTTGTATATATTAAAATACTAGTCGCACTGCCCCCCAACATGTATTGCCAAATCCTTGGCATCTTGAGAGGTGCGGGCAGTGTGCGCTGCAAAATGGTTAGCAGGGGTTTTTAAAAGCTTGTATTACCGATCCCCCCCCTCCCCCACGCCTCTTGTGTAGTAAGCGCTCCAATCACATCTATTTTTACTTCCCTCTTCTTTGTCAGGGGCCTTCTGACTGGTGGTTTTATAATTATGAAGGAGAGTGTCATCGCCGATGTCAGCATGACGCGTACTATCGCGCCTGACAGCCGACTTAGTGGAGTTGCGGTCCCACTCACCTGCAGTGCGCATGATTTGACTCTTAGGCCTCTTTCACACGGGCGTCATGTTTGACGCCCGGATAAGAGGCGGGTGCGTTGCGGGAATATGCGCGTTTTTCCCACGCGGGTGCAAACGTTTGTAACGCGTTTTGCACGCGCGTGAGAAAAGTCGCCATGTTTGGTACCCAACCCGAAGCCGGACTTCATCACTGAAGTCCGGTTTCGGGTCTTCTGGAGAATTGATTATTTTCCCTTATAACATGGTTATAAAGGGAAATAATAGCATTCTTAATAAAGAATGCTGTGTAAAATGAAGTGGAAGGGGTTAAAAAATAATAAAAGTTAACTTACATTAGCCACTTGATCGCGTAGTTGCGATCTCTCCTCTCTTTCCCTGCATTAGCTAACAGCTAAAGGACCTGTGATGATGTCACATCACATGGTCCAATCCCATGGTCCATCACCATGGTAAGATGGACCATGTGATTGGACCATGTGATGTGACGTCATCACAGGTCCTTTAGATCTTAGCTGATGCAGGGAAAGAGAGGAGAGATCGCAACTACGCGATCAAGTGGCTAAGGTAAGTTAACTTTTATTATTTTTAACCCCTTCCTCTTCATTTTACACAGCATTTTTTATTAAGAATGCTATTATTTCACCTTATAACCATGTTATAAGGGAAAATAATAGTGATCTGGTCCCGTTGCTAAGCAACCATGCGGGAAAATCGCAATGCATCCGCACTTGCTTGCGGATGCTTGCGATTTTCCCGCAGCCCCATTCACTTCTATGGGGCCTGCGTTGCGTGAAGAACGCACAATATAGAGCATGCTGCGATTTTCACGCAACGCAGAAGTGATGCGTGAAAATCACCGCTCATGTGCACAGCCCCATAGAAATTAATGGGTCCGGATTCAGTGCGGGTGCAATGCGTCCTCCTCACGCACTGCACCCGCCCGGAAAACTCGCCCGTGTGAAAGGGGCCTTAGTCTCTGGAGTGAGCTGCTCTATGTTAACCTCCTATTCCATTTTTTTAGCTCAATATTTCTACATGTTGAAATTGAAAAATTATATTTATGTGCCAAACACACTTTGTTTGTGGAGACCAACGTCTCTTGTAGGTTGTTAATTCATAATATTTATTTATTTAATTATTTATCTATTTTATAATGCACACTTCTCTTTATTAATTTTTCTATGGGGTCAACTTATATTTGTGGTCGGGGCTTAAACATGAAGGAATGACCCCTACCTACTGGATACCTAAAAGCGGTTAGAATTATGTCGGAACCGTGACGCTGAAGGGACGCCTGAAGGGGGCCAAAAAAGGACAACAAACTCGATCAAAGAGCTTTATTACAACCTCCAATTGCGGTTTCGCTACCAACGAGCGAGCTGCAGCAAGGGTACTGGGATCGGAAGTAGTGAAGCGTACCGAGTAGAGATGAGCGAACACCTGGATGTTCGGGTTCGAGAGGTTCGGCCGAACTTCCGGAAAATGTCCGGGTTCGTGATCCGAACTCAACCCGAACTTCATCCCGAACCCGAACCCCATAGAAGTCAATGGGGACCCGAACTTTTGGGCACTAAAAAGGCTGTAAAAGACTCCCGGAAAGGGCTAGAGAGCTGCAAAAGGCAGCAAAATGTAGGTAAATCCCCTGCAAACAAATGTAGATAGGGAAATGATGACTTAACATAAAATAAAAAAAAATTAACCAATATTAATTGGAGTTAGGTCCCATAGCACAGAATCAGGCTTCAAATCACCCACCAAAGGAGAAGGTCGCTTACTATTATTTCGACCCCAGCATCCAGACAAAGGAGAGAGGTCCCATAGCAGAGAATCTGGCATCATATCAACCACCACAGGAGAAGGCCACTTTCAGTGACTTAGGCCTTAGCACCCAGACAGAGGAGACATGTCAGATAGCACAAGCATTACATTTATACCATCCAGCACAGGAGAAGGCCACTTTTAGTTACTTTGACCCCTGCACCCAGAAAGAGGAGAGAGGCCCCACAGCACATATTCAGGCATCATATCACCCACCACAGGAGTAGGCCACCATTTAGTTAATTTGACCCCTGCACCCATGTCAGATGGTACAAGCATCAGTTTCACATCACCCAGCACAAGAGAAGGCCACTTTTAGAGACTTTGACCCCTGCACCCAGACGGAGGAGAGAGGTTTTCACAGCAGAGAATCAGGCATTTAGATCACCCGCCACAGGAGTAGGCCACCATTTAATGGGACCCCGGCAACCATGTCAGATGGCACAAGCATCAGTTTTACATCACCCAGCACAGGAGAAGGCGACTTTGAGAGACTTTGACCCTGCACCCAGACGGAGGAGAGAGGTTTTCACAGCAGAGAATCAGGCATTTAGATCACCCACCACAGGAGTAGGCCATCATTTAATGGGACCCCGGCAACCATGTCAGATGGCACAAGCATCAGTTTTACATCACCCAGCACAGGAGAAGGCGACTTTGAGAGACTTTGACCCCTGCACCCAGACGGAGGAGAGAGGTTTTCACAGCAGAGAATCAGGCATTTAGATCACCCACCACAGGAGTAGGCCATCATTTAATGGGACCCCGGCAACCATGTCAGATGGCACAAGTATAACATTTATATCACCCAGCACATGACGAGGCCACTTTCAGTGAGTTAGGCCTTAGCAACGAGACAGAGGAGACAGGTCACATAGCACAAGCATCAGTTTTACTGATCACCCACTACAGGAGTCGGCCACCTTTAGTTAATTTGATAGCTTCAACCATGTCAGATGGCACTTGTATCACATTTATATCACCCAGCACATGACAAGGCTACTTTCAGTGAGTTAGGCCTTAGCAACGAGACAGAGGAGACAGGTCAGATAGCACAAGCATCAGTTTTACATCAACCACCACAGGAGAAGGGCACTTTTAGAGACTTTGACCCCTGCAGCCACACGGAGGAGAGAGGTCCCACAGCAGAGATTCAGGCATTTATATCAGCCAGCACAGGAGAAGGCCGCTTTCAGTGACTTAGGCCATAGCACCGACACAGAGGAGACAGGTCAGATAGCACAAGCATCAGTTTTACATCAACCACCACAGGAGAAGGGCACTTTTAGAGACTTTGACCCTGCAGCCACACGGAGGAGAAAGGTCCCACAGTAGAGATTCAGGCATTTATATCAGCCAGCACAGGAGAAGGCCGCTTTCAGTGACTTAGGCCTTAGCACCGACACAGAGGAGACAGGTCAGATAGCACAAGCATCAGTTTTACATCAACCACCACAGGAGAAGGGCACTTTTAGAGACTTTGACCCTGCAGCCACACGGAGGAGAGAGGTCCCACAGCAGAGATTCAGGCATTTATATCAGCCAGCACAGGAGAAGGCCGCTTTCAGTGACTTAGGCCATAGCACCGACACAGAGGAGACAGGTCAGATAGCACAAGCATCAGTTTTACATCAACCACCACAGGAGAAGGGCACTTTTAGAGACTTTGACCCCTGCAGCCACACGGAGGAGAAAGGTCCCACAGTAGAGATTCAGGCATTTATATCAGCCAGCACAGGAGAAGGCCGCTTTCAGTGACTTAGGCCTTAGCACCGACACAGAGGAGACAGGTCAGATAGCACAAGCATCAGTTTTACATCAACCACCACAGGAGAAGGGCACTTTTAGAGACTTTGACCCTGCAGCCACACGGAGGAGAGAGGTCCCACAGCAGAGATTCAGGCATTTATATCAGCCAGCACAGGAGAAGGCCGCTTTCAGTGACTTAGGCCTTAGCACCGACACAGAGGAGACAGGTCAGATAGCACAAGCATCAGTTTTACATCAACCACCACAGGAGAAGGGCACTTTTAGAGACTTTGACCCCTGCAGCCACACGGAGGAGAGAGGTCCCACAGCAGAGATTCAGGCATTTATATCAGCCACCACAGGAGAAGGCCGCTTTCAGTGACTTTGGCCCCCTGCACCCTTACACAAATTGTAATAGTAGCGGTGTTGTGTATATTATCTCCTGTACGATATGTGACTTGCTATATGTAGGCAGTACCACACGCAAATTTAAAGTCCGTCTTTTAGAACATTTAAATTATATAAAAAGCGAGTCATACACTAACATTTCAGGTGCTGCGAAACACTTTATTAATTTTCATGGCAGAAGCACACAATCCTTCAAGGCTTTTGCCATAGAAAAAGTTTTTACACCATCAAAAGGGGGGGACATGAAACATAAGACTCTGTTAAGTGAAGCCTTTTGGCTTTTCAAACTGAACACCAGGTTACCTCTAGGCATGAATTATAAGAAAGAATTTTTACACTTTTATTAACAAATCATTTCATGTAATAGAACAAAGTACTATGCACTATATTCTTACTTTGGTCTTATATTCTTGTTGCACAGTAGTGGTCTTTTTATGATGCACTACTTATTTTGATAAATTGGACACTGTTCAGACTAGATTTTGATGCGGTTTTTTCTATGTCTACATATATTATGCAACGATTTTTTCTTGTGTGTTAGTCAGACACTTGCCAGTTACACTTTCAGTGTAAATAGATCATTGTTTGTTTGTAATGTTGTTTTTAACAAAGAATATGTTAAGTTGGTGATAAAACTTATCCAAGCAATGTTCACCAGTGCTTCTGCAATCAGGTGTAAATTGAAACACCTGATGTTTCCTTTACTTGGAGGAAGGTTTCCTCCCCCACTACACAGTATTTATTTGCTAAGATTGCAGACACACTGGAGGTCATGAGTAAGAGCGGTAACGCTCAAAACGCGTAGACCGCTGCACGGGTGTAATTATGCTGGAAAAACTTATCCTTGTATGTTGATTACGTCCACCGAAAATAAAGGATGCCGAGGCTTTTTAACTAAATTTACTGGAGTGCTGGAATCTTTCTTTTTCTGCTACAGAGGAGACAGGTCAGATAGCACAAGCATCAGTTTTACATCAACCACCACAGGAGAAGGGCACTTTTAGAGACTTTGACCCCTGCAGCCACACGGAGGAGAGAGGTCCCACAGCAGAGATTCAGGCATTTATATCAGCCAGCACAGGAGAAGGCCGCTTTCAGTGACTTAGGCCTTAGCACCGACACAGAGGAGACAGGTCAGATAGCACAAGCATCAGTTTTACATCACCCAGCACAGGAGAAGGCGACTTTGAGAGACTTTGACCCCTGCACCCAGACGGAGGAGAGAGGTTTTCACAGCAGAGAATCAGGCATTTAGATCACCCACCACAGGAGTAGGCCATCATTTAATGGGACCCCGGCAACCATGTCAGATGGCACAAGCATCAGTTTTACATCACCCAGCACAAGAGAAGGCTACTTTTAGAGACTTTTACCCCTGCAGCCACACGGAGGAGAGAGGTCCCACAGCAGAGATTCAGGCATTTATATCAGCCAGCACAGGAGAAGGCCGCTTTCAGTGACTTAGGCCTTAGCACCGACACAGAGGAGACAGGTCAGATAGCACAAGCATCAGTTTTACATCACCCAGCACAGGAGAAGGCGACTTTGAGAGACTTTGACCCCTGCACCCAGACGGAGGAGAGAGGTTTTCACAGCAGAGAATCAGGCATTTAGATCACCCACCACAGGAGTAGGCCATCATTTAATGGGACCCCGGCAACCATGTCAGATGGCACAAGCATCAGTTTTACATCACCCAGCACAAGAGAAGGCTACTTTTAGAGACTTTTACCCCTGCAGCCACACGGAGGAGAGAGGTCCCACAGCAGAGATTCAGGCATTTATATCAGCCAGCACAAGAGAAGGCCGCTTTCAGTGACTTAGGCCTTAGCACCGACACAGAGGAGACAGGTCAGATAGCACAAGCATCAGTTTTACATCAACCACCACAGGAGAAGGGCACTTTGAGAGACTTTGACCCCTGCAGCCACACGGAGGAGAGAGGTCCCACAGCAGAGATTCAGGCATTTATATCAGCCAGCACAGGAGAAGGCCGCTTTCAGTGACTTAGGCCTTAGCACCGACACAGAGGAGACAGGTCAGATAGCACAAGCACCAGTTTTACATCAACCACCACAGGAGAAGGGCACTTTTAGAGACTTTGACCCTGCAGCCACACGGAGGAGAGAGGTCCCACAGCAGAGATTCAGGCATTTATATCAGCCAGCACAGGAGAAGGCCGCTTTCAGTGACTTAGGCCTTAGCACCGACACAGAGGAGACAGGTCAGATAGCACAAGCATCAGTTTTACATCAACCACCACAGGAGAAGGGCACTTTTAGAGACTTTGACCCCTGCAGCCACACGGAGGAGAGAGGTCCCACAGCAGAGATTCAGGCATTTATATCAGCCAGCACAGGAGAAGGCCGCTTTCAGTGACTTTGGCCCCCTGCACCCACACAAAGGAGACATGTCAGACAGCACAAGTATAACATTCATATCACCCAGCACAGGAGAAGGACACTTTCATGTACTTTGGCCCCGGCACCCAGACAAAGGGAAGGTTCATTCAACTCTGGGTTGCACCCCAAGATCCTACTTAATTTCAAAAATAGATTTTTCAATGAAGAAGTGGCCAGGAGTACAAGACAACATGGTTTAAGGCAGTTATTAAGGACTACTCTGCACAAGGGAGGGTCAGATCTTGTGGGATCCATGCCTGGTTCATTTTTATAAACGTCAGCTTGTCCACGTTGGGTGCGGACAGGCGGCTGCGTTTGTCAGTAATGACGCCCCCTGCCGTGCTGAATACACGTTCAGATAAAACGCTGGCCGCCGGGCAGGCCAGCACCTCCAAGGCATAACATGCTAATTCTGGCCACGTGGACAATTTGGAAACCCAGAAGTTGAATGGGGCCGAACCATCCGTCAGTACGTGGAGTTGTGTGCAGACGTACTGTTCAACCATGTTAGTGAAATGTTGCCTCCTGCTAACACGTTCCGTATCAGGTGGTGGGGCAGTTAGCTGTGGCGTGAGACAAAACTTTTCCACATTTCTGCCATGCTAACCCCTTCCCTCAGAGGAGCTGGCCGTGACACTGCTGCGTGGGCGACCTCTAGCTCCTCCTCTGCCTTGGCCTTGGCCTTCCACCTGTTCCCCTGTGACAGTTGGGAATGCTCTCAGGAGCGCGTCTACCAGCGTGCGCTTGTACTCGCGCATCTTCCTATCACGCTCCAGTGCAGGAAGTAAAGTGGGCACATTGTCTTTGTACCGTGGATCCAGCAGGGTGGCCACCCAGTAGTCAGCACACGTTAAAATGTGGGCAACTCTGCTGTCGTCGCGCAGGCACTGCAGCATGTAATCGCTCATGTGTGCAAGGCTCCCCAGAGGTAAGGACAAGCTGTCCTCTGTGGGAGGCGTATCGTCATCATCCTCTGTATCCCCCCAGCCACGCACCAGGGATGTGACTGCGCTGTGCTGGGTGCCACCCCGCTGTGAACCTGCTTCATCCTTATCCTCCTCCACCTCCTCCTCATCCTCCTCGTCCTCCAGTAGTGGTCCCTGGCTGGCCACATTTGTACCTGCCCTCTGCTGTTGCAAAAAACCTCCCTCTGAGCCACTTCTAACAGACTGGCCTGAAAGTGCTAAAAACGACCCGTCATCCTCCTCCTCCTCCTCCTGGCCCTGGCCCACCTCCTCTTCCATCATCGCCCTAAGCGTTTTCTCTAGGAGACATAGAATTGGTATTGTCATGCTGATAACAGTGGCATCGCCACTGGCCATGTTGGTGGCGTACTCGAAACAGCGCAACAGGGCACACAGGTCTCGCATGGAGGCCCAATCATTGGTGGTGAAGTGGTGCTGTTCCGCAGTGCGACTGACCCGTGCGTGCTGCAGCTGAAACTCCACTATGGCCTGCTGCTGCTCGCACAGTCTCTCCAGCATGTGCAAGGTGGAGTTCCACCGGGTGGGCATGTCGCATATGAGGCGGTGAGCGGGAAGGCCGAAGTTCCGCTGTAGCACTGACAGGCGAGCAGCTGCAGGATGTGAACGCCGGAAGCGCGCACAGACTGCCCGCACTTTATGCAGGAGCTCTGACATGTCTGGGTAGTTGTGAATGAACTTTTGCACCACCAAATTCAGCACATGCGCCAGGCAAGGGATGTGCGTCAAACCGGCTAGTCCCAGAGCTGCCACGAGATTTCGTCCATTATCGCACACCACCAGGCCGGGCTTGAGGCCCACCGGCAGCAACCACTGGTCGGTCTGTTGTTCAATACCCCGCCACAACTCCTGCGCGGTGTGGGGCCTGTCCCCCAAACATATGAGTTTCAGAATGGCCTGCTGACGTTTACCCCGGGCTGTGCTGAAGTTGGTGGTGAAGGTGTGTGGCTGACTGGATGAGCTGGTGGAGGCAGAGTAGGAGGAGGAAGCCGAGTAGGAGGAGGAGGCTACAGGAGGCAAAGAATGATGCCCTGTGATCCTTGGCGGCGGAAGGACGTGCGCCAAGGAACTCTCCGCCTGGGGCCCAGCCGCCACTACATTTACCCAGTGTGCAGTTAGGGAGATATAGCGTCCCTGGCCGTGCTTACTGGTCCACGTATCTGTGGTTAGGTGGACCTTGCCACAAATGGCGTTGTGCAGTGCACACTTGATTTTATCGGACACTTGCATGTGCAGGGAAGGCACGGCTGTCTTGGAGAAGTAGTGGCGGCTGGGAACCACATAGTGGGGGACAGCCATGGCCATAAGCTGTTTGAAGCTGTCTGTGTCCACCAGCCGGAATGACAGCATTTCAAAGGCCAGTAGTTTAGAAATGCTGGCATTCAGGCCAAGGGCTCGAGGGTGACTAGGTGGGAATTTGCGCTTCCTCTCAAAGGTTTGAGAGATGGAGAGCTGAACGCTGCTGTGTGAAATAGTGGAGACGCTAGGTGACGGTGGTGGTGTCGGTGGCACATCCTCTGTTTGCTGCTCGGCAGGTGGCAACATTCCTCTCGAGGCGGAAGCCGAGGCAGCAGCGGTAGAGGGAGCAGGGGGAGCCTGAGCGGGTTCCTTGTTTTTAAGTTGTGTACTCCACTGCAGTTCATGCTTTGCATGTAGATGCCTGATCATGCAGGTGGTGCTCAGGTTAAGAACGTTAATGCCTCGCCTCAGGGTCTGATGGCACAGCGTGCAAACCACTCTGTTCTTGTCGTCAGCACATTGTTTGAAGAAGTGCCATGCCAGGGAACTCCTTGAAGATGCCTTTGGGGTGCTGGGTCCCTGTTGGCGCTGGCCAATAGCAGGCGAACTCTCTGGACGGCAGCTGTTCTGCTTTTGCCCCATGCTCCCTCTTTGGCTTCGCTGTTGTCTCGGTCTCACCACTGCCTCTTCCTCTGAACTATTTAAGTCAGCGGCACGACCTTCAGTCCATGTGGGGTCTAAGACCTCATCGTCCTCTGCATCGTCTTCCACCCAGTCTTCCTCCCTGACCTCCTCCTGTTCAGTCTGCACACTGCAATAAGACGCGGCAGTGGGCACCAGTGTTTCGTCATCATCAGAGACTCGGTCACTCTGCTGTGGTGGTATTCCCATGTCCTCATCATCTGGATACATAAGTGGTTGTGCGTTAGTGCATAGAATGTCTTCCACCGCTGGGGAAGGGCTAGGTGGACACCCCTGGAAAACCGTGGGAGAAGAGTCTTTAAAAAGAATAAGAGACTGCTGCATAACTTGAGGCTCAGCCAGTTTCCCTGATATGCATGGGGGAAACATGTGACAGACTGATGGGCTTGGTTTTCAGGTGCCACCTGTGCGCTTTCCGCAGAAGACTGGGCGGAAGACAATGTGGTGAACGTGCTGGAAGCACTGTCGGCCACCCAATCGACTAATGCCTGTACCTGCTCAGGCCTTACCATCCTCATAACGGCATTGGGCCCCACCAAATATCGCTGTAAATTCTGCCGGCTACTTGAGGGAGTTGGTTCACTACTTTGTGCGCCTGAGGCCGAACGGCCACGTCCTCTGCCAGCAACAGAGGCTCCACGGACACCACCACGACCGCGTCCTCGTCCCTTAATAGAATGTTTCCTCATTGTTGCGATTCAACTCGCACCACAATAAAATATATTATTTTTAGCCCCAAAATTCCCACACTGGAAGATATAATTCCTTTTCCGGTATTAATTACAAGAAAACTGCTGCAAATTGGACACCAGAATTTTTAATATGCTAGTTTTGGTACATAGATTCCCACACGGGAGATATAATTCCTTTTACAGGAGTAAAAACGTGAGGCCTACTGTTTCTGGTGTAACTAACACCAGATTGATTAAATTGGCCTTTTTTTCACCAAAATTACAACACTGGACAATGTAATGCCTTTTTGCGGTATTAATTACAAGAAGACTGCTGCTAATTGGACACTAGAATTTTTTAAATGCTAGTTTGTGTACATAAATTCCCACACTGGAAGATATAATTCCTTTTTCCGGTATTAATTACAAGAAAACTGCTGCAAATTGGACACCAGAATTTTTAATATGCTAGTTTTGGTACATAGATTCCCACACGGGGATATAAAATTCCATTTTACAGGAGTAAAAACATGCGGCCTACTGTTTCTGGTCTAACTAACACCAGATTGATTAAATTGGCCTTTTTTTCACCAAAATTACAACATTGGACAATGTAATGCCTTTTTGCGGTATTAATTCCTTTTTACAGGAGTATAAACGTGAGGCCTACTGTTTCTGGTCTAACTAACACCAGATTGATTAAATTGGCCTTTTTTTCACCAAAATTTTCACCAAAATTATACAGCAGCCCCCCCCCAGTATATAATCACACACAGCAGCCCCCCCCCAGTATATAATCACACACAGCAGCCTCCCCAGTATATAATCACGCACAGCAGCCCCACCAGTATATGATCACACACAGCAGCCCCCCCCAGTATATAATCACACACGGCAGCCCCCCAGTATATAATCTCACACAGCAGCCTCCCCAGTATATAATCACACACAGAAGCCTACCCCCCAGTATATAATCACACACAGCAGCCCCCCCATACCATCTTACACAGCAGCCCCCCAGTATATAATCACACACAGCAGCTCCCCCAGTATATAGTCACACACAGCAGCCACCCCAGTATATAATCTTACACAGCATCCCCCCCAGTATATAGTCACAGACAGCAGCCCCCCTTCAAACCATGTCACACAGCAGCCCCCCCAGTATATAATCACACACGGCAGCCCCCCCAGTATATAATCACAAATGGCAGCCCCCCTCAGTATTTAATCACACACGGCAGCCCCCCCTCAGTATATAATCACACACAGCAGACCCCCTAGTATATAATCTTACACATCAGCCCCCATTATATATTCACAGACAGCAGCCCCTCCATACCATCTCACACAGCAGCCCCCAGTATATAATCACACACGGCAGCCCCCCCTCAGTATATAATCACACACGGCAGTCCCCCAGTATATAATCACACAAAGTAGCCCCCTCCCCCAGTATATAATCACACACAGCAGCCCCCCCCTCAGTATATAATCACACACGGCAGCCCCCCCTCCAGTATATAATCACACACAGCAGCCCCCCCCCAGTATATGATCTCACACGGCTGCCCCCAGTATATAATCACACAGAGCCCCCGGTATACAATCACACACAGCAACTCCCCTCAGTATATAATCACACATGGCAGCCCCCAGTATATAATCACACACGGAAGCCCCCAGTATATAATGACACACAGCAGCCCCCAGTATATAATCACACACAGCAGCCCCCTAGTATATAATCTTACACATCAGCCCCCATTATATATTCACAGACAGCAGCCCCTCCATACCATCTCACACAGTAGCCCCCTCAGTATATAATCACATACGGCAGCCCCCTCAGTATATAATCACACACGGCAGTCCCCCAGTATATAATCACACACAGCAGCCCCCCGGTATATAATCACACACGGCAGCCCCCCCACAGTATATAATCACACACAGCAGCCCCCCCCCCCAGTATATGATCTCACACGGCTGCCCCCCCAGTATATAATCACACAGAGCCCCCCTTGTATACAATCACACACAGCAACTCCCCCTCAGTATATAATCACACATGGCAGCCCCCCCAGTATATAATCACACACGGCAGCCCCCCCAGTATATAATGACACACAGCAGCCCCCCCCCCAGTATATAATCACACACAGCAGCCCCCCCTAGTATATAATCTCACACGGCAGGCTCCCCCCCAGTATATAATCACACAAAGCAGCCCCCTCCCCCAGTATATAATCTCACACAGCAGCTCCCTCGCCCAGTATATAATGACACACGGCAGCTGCCTTAGTGAACATTATTGTCGACTAGTGGCAGGTAAATTGACACCGGAGAGAGACCAATCTGAAAGCTCGGGTGAACGCAAATAATGAGGAGAACATCAAATAAGGGTTTGTGGAAAAGATCGTGGTGTTGGTGGAGCTCATGTTGCTGGGGGAGGACGTGGCCGTTCAGCGCCAACTACCACTCCAAGTCAAACACCTTCCTCTGGAGCGAGTGGACAACAGAATCTGCAGCGTTATTTCATAGGTCCAAATGCTGCTCTACGGATGGTGAAGCCAGAACATGTACAGGCGATAGTAGATTGGGTGGCTGACAGTGCCTCCAGTTCCTTCACAGTATCTAACACCCTGTCCTCTTCCGAAAGCTCAGAGTTAGTACCTGCAGCCCATGCCCATCAGTCTTTCACCTCACCAACTTGCAAATCAGCCAAGCAGTCAGAGCCCCAAATCATGCAGGAAAGTCTCGTGCTTTTTGATGACTCTGTTGGCAGGGTTTCCCCGGCCCATCCACCTAGCCCTGCCTCAGAAGAGGGAGACCTTGAATGCACTGATGCTCAACCGCTTTTGTTGCAGGATGAGAACATGGGAATACCACCACAAAACGTCTCTGATGATGAAACACAGGTGCCAACTGCTGTGGCTTTCTGCAATGTGCAGACCGACGAGGAGGGCAGGGGTCATGAATGGATGGAAGATGATGTGGAGGATGATGAAGTCCTAGACCCAGAATAGACTGAAGGTCGTGCTAGTGAGGCAAGCAGTTCTGAGAAAGAGGCAGTGGTCGCACAGAGGCAACAGCACATCAAAAGAGCGAACACGGTGCAAAAGGGCAGCGGCTGTTCCAGAGACAGTACACCTGCTACTGTCCACCGCACCTAGGCACAGAGCACACCAAAGCCTGCTCCAAGGAGTTCATTGGCGTGGCAGTTCTTCACACAATGTCCTGACGACAAGACACAAGTGGTTTGCATGTTTGTGCAATCAGAGTCTGAAGCGAGGCTTAAAGGTTCTTAACCTGAGCACAACCTGCATGACCAGGCATCTACATGCAAAGCATGAACTGCAGTGGAGTAAACACCTTAAAAAAAAGGAACTCTCTCATGCTCCTTCTGCTTCCTCTTTTGCTGCTGGCTCGGTCTCTCCCTCCAACTCTGGCGCCACCGTGGCACCTGGTGACCAGCAAACAGAGGATGTTCCACCAACACCACCACATATGACACCATCACCAAGCATCTCCACAATGTCCCACGGTCGCAGTCAGCTGTCCATCTCCCAATCAGTGGAGAGAAGTGGAGGAAATACTTACCTAACCACCCTCGAGCCCTGGCCCTGAATGCCAGCATTTCAAAATTACTGGGCTTTGAAATGCTGTCATTCCGTCCGGTGGAAAACGGACTGTTTGAACAGTTGATGGCAGTGGCTTTCCCCCAGTACGTTGTTCCCAGCCGCCACTACTTTTCCAGGTGAGCCGTCCCTTCTCTGCACAACCAAGTGGAGTATAAAATCAAGTGTGTGCTGCGCAACGCCATCTGTGGCAAGTTCCACATAACCACAGATACATGGACCAGTAAGCACGGCCAGGGTCGCTATATCGCCCTAACTGCACACTGGGTAAACGTAGTGGTGGCTGGGCCTGAGGCGGATAGCGGTTTGGCGCATGTCCTTCCACCACCGAGGATCGCTGGGCTTTATTCGTTGCCTCCTGTTGCTTCCTCCTCCTACTCCGCAATATTCCTCCTCCTACTCCTCTTCTACCACCCTCACATCCAGTCATCGAAAGAACCTTACCCCCAACTTCAGCACATCCTGGGGTAACGTCAGCAGGCGATTTTAAAACTCATGTGTTTGGGTGACAAACCCCACACCGCACAGGAGCTTTGGAGGGGCATAGAACAGCAGACTGATGAGTGGTTGCTGCTGGTGAGCCTCAAGCCCGGCCTGGGGTGGTGCGATAATGGGCAAAATCTCGTTGCAGCACATCCCTTGCATAACGCATTTGCTGAATCTGGTGGTGCAGAAGTTTCTTAAAAACTACCCAGACATGTCAGAGCTGCTGCTGAAAGTGTGGTCCGTATGTGCGCGCTTTCGGCGTTCTCACCCTGCTGCTGCTCGCCTGTGTGTGCTGCAGCGTAACTTCGGCCTTCCTGCTCACCCCCTCATATGCGAAATGCCCACCAGGTGGAACTCCACCTTACATATGCTGGAGAGACTGTGCGAGCAGCAGCGGGCCATAGTGGAGTTTCAGATGCAGTATGCATGGGTCAGTCGCTCTGCGGATCAGCACCACTTCACCACCAGTGACTGGGCCTGCATGCGAGACCTGTGTACCTTGTTGCGGTCTTTGGAGTACTCAACCAACATGGCCAGTGCTGATGATGCCGTTGTTAGCATTACAACACCCCTTCTATGTCTCCTTGAAAAAAATATTACGGCGATGATGGAAGAAGATGCGGCACAGGAGGAGGAGGAAGAAGGGGAATTTCACAGGGTTTCAGGCAGGTCATACAGAAGTGGCTCAGAGGGTGGCAGAGGCCAGGTACACATCTGGACAGCCAGGGCACACTTCTGGAGGATGAGAAGGAGGTGGATGAGGTAATGGAGGAGGAGGAGGAACCGGTTTCACTGCAGAGTGGCAAGGGCCTGCTGCTGAACTGACCATCTAAAACATTATGGGCGAGGGCCTGCTGCTGATCTAATCATCTAAAACATTATGGGCAAGGGCCTGCTGCAGAGCTGACATCTAAAAAATTATGGGTGAGGGTCTGCTACTGAACTGACCCTCTAAAACATTAGGGGCGAGGGCCTGCTGCCGAGCTGACCATCTAAAACATTAGGGGCAAGTCCCTGCTGCTGATCTGTACATCTAAAACATTAGGGGTGAAGGCCTGCTGCCGGGCTGACCATCTAAAACACTATGGGCGAGGGCCTGCTGCTGAACTGACCATCTACAACATTATGGGCAAGGGCCTACTGCTGATCTACACATCTTAAAACATTTGGTGTGAGGGCATGCTGCCGAGCTGACCATCTAAAACATTATGGGCAAGGGCCTGCTGCTGATCTATACATCTAAAACATTAGGTGTGAGAGCCTGCTGCCGAGCTGACCATCTAAAAGATTAGGGGTGAGGGCCTGCTGCCGAGCTGACCATCTGAAACGTTAGGGGTGAGGGCCTGCTGCCGAGCTGACCATCTAAAACATTAGGGGCAAGGGCTTGCTGCCGAGCTGACCAAAGCGCTAAAAAGGTATTCACAGAGTTCTTGGGGGGATCCCAAACGCGTTTCGGGGTAGCGTATGACCCCTTCTTCAGGGGTAGCGTATGACCCCTTCTTCAGTGGCACCACTGAAGAAGGGGTCATACGCTACCCTGAAACGTGTTTGGGATCCCCCAAGAACTCTGTGAATACCTTTTTAGCGCTTTGCCATCAGCCCAGGAGAATATAAGTCAATATTTCATTTCAGACGAGCAATAACCTTGTAAGAATACTGTCTGCCGCGCGATACAAGGCGTCTCTGTGTGGAAGCGGACTGCGTGCTGTGAACCACGTGGAACGATCGGCGTGGTGTGTTCAGACGAGGACAGTTTGGAACAATCGCAGACTCAGTACAGTTAAGAAGACTTCTTCCCTGGTAAGACTGTGGCTTTTTATTATAGTATTCAGCCGGCATCGTAGGTTGCGCTGTATTAAAGTGAACGGTATCGGTACGCCGCTAGCTGTTTCATAGGAGTGGGACACCGCTTGACACGGTATACAAACTTAAGGATTTTTACAGGCATTAAAAAGAGGACATCAAATAATCACCTATTCAGCTATACTGTAAAGGAGACAGTATCATTGAGGACTTTTACCGACATTTATTTATTAGTGAGTATAAGGTGGATTTTTATGGTACCGACACATATCAGTGGGCAGGCACTGATTATTGGCATACACTGACTACTGGCTATTTTATGCATCCATCCTGTTTTTATATGTATGAATATTTTTGTTTATAGGATTGATTTTATCAATTGGTGTGATGGTTCCAGTTACTGAATAAACCTTACCTATTCCTAGGTATTAGAGTGTGACCAGTTGTCCTTTTATATATATTTTTTAAGTGGATTGGGTGAGTCTACCCAACTGAGAGCACCTCGTTTTGTACTCCCTGTACGGGCTGCGTCACTATCTCAGAATGGCCTGCATAAGTAAAAGCGTTTAAAAGTTATCACCACATAAAGTGACACTGGTCAGATTTGCAAAAAATGGCCTGGTCCTTAAGGTGAAATATGGCTGTGTCCTTAAAGGGTTAAAAAAAAATATTATTTGAAAAATCTGATAATGAAAGATAATATGGAAATCGCAACAAAAGACTATGTCCACACAGATTTTAAAATTAAATCCCAAAATCCCCAAAACAATTCACGTCAACAAATAGCCACATTCAAGAAAAGTGTAGAGGGAGACTTAAGAAGGTTAAAAGATATGAAAATAAATTATAATCTAACTAAAAATGAGAGAAAGGCCATACAACAACTACAGGCTAATAATGAGATAACTATACGGCCGGCAGACAAAGGCAGAGCAATCGTAGTTCTTAATACTGAAGATTATATAAAAGAATGCATGCGACAACTAAATGATGAGGAAACGTATAAAAAACTGAAAGGAGACCCCACAGAAGACTATTTTAGAAAACTGACTCATCTCTGTAAAATAGATACAGAAAAAGGAATTCTATTAGACAGTGAAATTTATTTAGTGGTACAGAAAAAAGGATACCAACACTTTATTGCAATCCTAAAATTCACAAAACAATGATTGAACCCCCTGGTAGGCCAATTGTATCAGGCATCAATTCAATAACCAGTAATTTGTCTAAATATATAGATGAGCTGTTGCAACCCATAGTTAAAAAAAGCGCTCCTTCATCAAGGACACGACAGATATAATAAATAGAGTTGAGCGAACACCTGGACTTCACGGCCGAACTTCACGAAAATGTTCGGGTTCGGGATCTGAACTCGACCCGAACTTGAAGTCAATGGGGACCCAAACTTTTGGGCACTAAAAAGGCTGTAAAATAGCCCTGGAAAGGGCTAGAGGGCTGCAAAAGGAAGCAAAATGTAGGCAAATCCCCTGCAAACAAATGTGGATAGGGAAATGACTTAAAATAAAATAAAATAAATACAAATTAACCAATATCAATTGGCAACTGGGAGGAGGAGGTGAAATAGGAGGTTGGGGTGGCGTCAGGTGGGAATGCTATGGGAGTTGAAGTTCTCATCACAGCCAAAAAGGATTCATGTCTGCCAGCAGTGTCACAGGCCTCACTCACAGACTCAGGCCAATGGCAACCATACATGGGAGTTGAAGTTGTCATCACAGCCAAGAAGGAATCATGTCTGCCTGCAGGGCCACAGGCCTTATTCAAACATTCAGGCCCACGGGACCCACAAAGAGGAGAGTTAAATTCACGCCAAGACAGTATTGATTTCACGCAGCAATGCCAAAGGTCTCATTTACAGATTCAGACCCATGGCACCCACAAAGAGGAGAGTTACAATCATGTCAAATCAGTATTGATTTCACCCAGCAGTGCCACAGGCCTCATTTACTAATTCAGGAGGACCATGGCACCCGCAAAGGGGAGAGCAGTCCTGTAACAGCAACACAGGCCTTAGGTCAACTTGCAATGGAACAGGCCATTATCATTTATGTAGGCCCCTGACACCCAGACAGAGGAGAGGTCATGTGACAGTAAAAAGAGTTTCATTGCCTGCTGCATTGGTGGGAGACATTAAACAACATATATGCCCCTGACAACCAGACAATGTAGAGGTTATTTCATAGTATAAAGAGGAAAATGTCACCCAACAAAGCAACAAATGATTACACGACATATAGGCCCCTGACACCCACACAATGAAACAGTCATTTGACAGTAAAAAGAGTTAAATGTCTCCCACCAAGACAGCAAGCAATCAAACAAAATATAGGCCTCTGACACCCAGACAGAGTAGAGGTTATTCGACATCAAAAAGGGGATAATGTCACCCACCAAAACAACAGGCGATTATCTGAAATGTAGGCCCCTGGCACCCAGACAGAGGAGAAAGGTCCCATAGCAGCAAAAGAGGTATCATGTTACCCAGCATTGGAACAGGCCACTTTCAGTAATTTAAGCCCCAGAACCCAGACCGAGCAGAGAGGTCCCATAGCAGCAAATCATAAATCACGTTACCCACCAATGGAACAGGCCACTTTCAGTTATTTAGGCCCCGGCACCCAGACAGAGGAGAGAGGTCCCATAGCAGCAAAACATGCATCATGTTACCCACCAATGGAACAGGCCACTTTCAATTATTTAGGCCCCTGACACCCAGACAGGTCATTTGACAGCAAAAAGAGGTTAATGTCAAGCAGCAGGCGATTAGCTGAAATGTAGGCCCCAGATAGAGGAGAGGTTCATTTAACTTAGTGTTGCCCCCAAAAATAATGGTACAATTAAAAAAAGGAGGATTCAATAAAGAAGTGCCCTGGAGTACAAGAATGTATGGTTGAGGGCGTGGCAGTTATGAATGTCTATTCTGCACAAGGGATGGACAGGTCCTGTGGGATCCATGCCTGGTTCATTTTTATAAACGTCAGTTTGTCCACGTTGGCTTTGGACAGGCGGCTGCGTTTGTCTGTAATGACGCCCCCTGCCATGCTAAATACATGTTCAAACAATACACTGGCCGGAGGGAAGGCAAGCACCTCTAAGGCATAAAAGGCTAGCTCTGGCCATGTGGACAATTTTAAGACCCAGAAGTTGAATGGGGCCGAACCATCAGTCAGTATGTGGAGGCATGTGTACACATACTGTTCCACCATGTTAGTGAAATGCTGCCTCCTGCTAACACGTTCCCTATCAGCTAGTGGTGCAGTTAGCTGTGGCGCTGTGACAAAACTTTTCCACATCTCGGCCATGCTAACCCTGCCTTCAGAGGAGCTGGCCGTGACACAGCTGCATTGGCAACCTCTCGCTCCTCCTTTGCATTCGCCTTGTGCTTCCACTTGTCCCCACATGCCAGATGGGAATGCTCTCAGATGCGTGTCTACCAGCATGCGCTTGTACTCGCGCATTATACTATCTCGCTCCAGTGCGGGAATTAAGGTGGGCACGTTATCTTTGTACCGGGGATCCAGCAGGGTGGCCACCCAGTAGTCCGCACACATTAAAATGTGGGCAACTCTGCTGTCGTTGCGCAGGCACTGTAGCATGTAGTCGCTCATGTGTGCCAGGCTCCCCAGAGGTAAGGTCAAGCTGTCCTCTGTGGAAGGCGTATCGTCATCGTCCTCCGTTTCCACCCCAGCCACGCACCAGTGATGGGCCCGAGCTGTGTTGAGTGCCACCCCGCTGTGAACATGCTTCATCCTTATCTTCCTCCACCTCCTCCTCGCCCTCCTCGTCCTCAAGTAGTGGGCCCCGGCTGGCCAAATTTGTACCTGGCCTCTGCTGTTGCAAAAGACCTCCCTCTGAGCCACTTCTAAAAGACTGGTGTTAGAAAGTGTTAGAAATGACCCCTCTTCCTCCTCCTCCTCTTCCTGGGCCACATCCTCTTCCATCATCGCCCTAAGTGTTTTCTCAAGAAGACATAGAAGTGGTATTGTAACGCTGACAACAGCGTCATCGCCACTGGCCATGTTGGTATAGTACTCGAAACAGTGCAACAGGGCACACAGGTCTCGCATGGAGGCCCAATCATTGGTGGTGAAGTGGTGCTGTTCCGCAGTGCGACTGACCTATGCGTGTTGCAACTGAAACTCCACTATGGCCTGCTGCTGCTCACATAGTCTCTCCAGCATGTGCAAGGTGGAGTTCCACCTGGTGGGCACGTCGCATATGAGGAGGTGAGCGGGAAGGCCAAAGTTACGCTGTAGCCCGGGGCGTAACTAGCGGCTCATGGGCCCTGGTGCAAGAGTTCAGCTTGGGCCCCTTCCCTCAGTGCTTTGTGTGTCTTCTTATGCGGCACAAGTGTCTTTGGGCCCCTTCAGGCTCCTGGGCCCGGTAGCGACTGCTACCTCTGCACCCCCTATAGCTACGCCCCTGGCTGTAGCGCAGACAGGCGAGCAGCGGCAGGATGTGAACGCCAGAAGCTCGCACAAACGGCCCGCACTTTATGCAGCAGCTCTGACATGTCGGGGTAGTTGTGAAGGAACTTCTGCACCACCAAATTCAGCACATGCGCCAGGCAAGGGATGTGTGTCAAACCGGCTAGTCCCAGAGCTGCAACGAGATTTCGCCCACCCAGTGTGCAGTTAGGGAGATATAGCGTCACTGGCCGTGCTTACTAGTCCACGTATCTGTGGTGAGGTGGACCTTGCCACAGATGGCGTTTCGCAATGCACACTTGATTTTATCGGATACTTGGTTGTGCAGAGAAGGCACCGCTCTCTTGGAGAAGTAGTGGCGGCTGGGAACAACATACTGTGGGACAGCCATCGCCATGAGCTATTTGAAGCTGTCTGTGTCCACCAGCCTGAATGACAGCATTTCAAAGGCCAGTAGTTTAGAAATGCTGGCATTCAGGCCCAGGGCTCGAGGGTGGGAATTTACGCTTTCTCTCCAAGGTTTGTGAGATGGAGAGCTGAACGCTGCCGTGTGACATGGTGGAGATGCTTGGTGACACAGGTGGTGGTGTTGGTGGCACATCCTCTGTTTGGTGGGCGGCAGGTGCCAACATTTCTCCCAAGGCGGAGGAAGAGGCCGAGGCAGCAGCAGAAGAGGGAGCAGGGGGAGCCTGAGTGAGTTCCTTGTTTTTAAGGTGCTTACTCCACTGCAGTTCATGCTTTGCATGTAGAAGCCTGGTCATGCAGGTTCTGCTAAGGTTCAGAACGTTAATGCCTTGCTTCAGGCTCTGATGGCACAGTGTGCAAACCACTTGGGTCTTGTCATCAGCACATTGTTTAAAGAAGTGCCATGCCAGGGAACTCCTTGAAGCTGCCTTTAGGGTGCTCTGTCCCTGGTGGCGGTGGCCAGTAGCAGGCGAACTCTCTTGGCGGCGGCTGTTCTGCTATTGTCCCCTGCTCCCTCTTTTGCTATGCTGTTGGCTCAGTCTCACCACTGCCTCTTCCTCTGAACTATGAAATTCAGTGGCACGACCTTCATTCCATGTGGAGTCTAGGACCGCATTGTCCCCTGCATCGTCTTCCACACAGTCTTCCTCCCTGACCTCCTGTTCGGTCTGAACACTGCAAAAAGACGCAGCAGTTGGCACCTGGTTTCGTCATCATCAGAGACGTGTGGACTCTGAAGAGGTGGTATTCCCATGGTCTCATCATCAGGAAACATAAATGGTTGTGCGTCAGTGCATTCTATGTCTTCCACCACTGGGGAAGGGCTAGGTCGATTAAGCAGAGTCTTCAAACAGCATACGAGACTGCTGCATAACTTGAGGCTCAGACAGTTTCCCTGATATGCATGGGGCTGATGTGACAGACTGATGGGCTTGGTTTTCAGGCGCCACCTGTGCGCATTCAGCCGGAGACTGGGTGGGAGATAATGTTGTGAACATGCTGGATCCACTGTCGGCCACCCAATTGACTAGCGCCTGTACTTGTACAGGCCTTACCATCCTTAGAACGGCATTGGGCCACACCAAATATCGCTGTAAATTCTGGCGGGTACTGGAACCTGAGGTAGTTGGTTCACTAGGACGTGTGGCTGTGGCAGAATGGCCACGTCCTCTCCCAGCACCAGAGGGTCCAATAACAACACCACGACCATGTCCGCATCCGCGTCCCTTACCAGATGTTTTCCTTATTGTTACCGTTCACCACAATAAGAAAAAAATGATTTGGCTTAATGTATTGAATTCAAATTCAGGCCGTTTTTTCTAGGCACCTAACACTATCTGGCTATCTATTTATGTACCGTATTACACTAATCCAGGCACAGCAGTAACCACAGATTTAGGGGAATATCATTTGTAGGCCTAGTATTTAGGCCCTGGATGAAAGGTATCCTTTTACGGACAGATTTACACTTTGAGATGCACAGTAGCGTGTGAAAAAATATATAGAATTATGCTTTCAGCACTTGTTTTTTAACACTTACTGTAATATACCCTTTAATGGAAAGAAATACACTTGGAGATGCAAAACAGTGTGTGCAAATGTAGAGGATTATGCTGTATTTTAACACTTACTGTAATATACCCTTTAATGGAAAGAAATACACTTGGAGATGCACGATAAGTGTAATATACCCTTTTACGGACAGATTTACACTTGGTCTGCAACAGCTGGAACACCAGATTTTGGGTATTGCGATTTTGGCAATTGAATTTCACCCCAGAACAAAATATATCCTTTGACGGATACTATTAAACTACTTGTTCAGCCACAGCTAGAACACCAGATTTACAGTATTTCTATTTTTGCAACTGAATTTCACCCCCGAAAAAAATATATCCTTTGCTGGACACTATTAAACTTGGCCAGCCACAGCTGAAACTACTGATTTACGGTATTGCTATTTTGGCAATTGAATTTCACCCCGGAAAAATATCTATCCTTTGCCGGACAGTATTAAACTTAGCCAGCCACAGCTTGAACACTAGATTTATGGGATTGCTATTTTGGCAATTGAATTTCACCACAGAAAAAAATCTATCCTTTGCCAGACAACAGACAGTATTACACTTGACTAGCCACAGCTGGAACACCTGATTTAGGGGATTGCTATTTTGGCAATTGAATTTCACCCCTCAATAAAATATAGAACTTTCTATTCTGAGTTTCTAGGGGTGACAATAATATTCTAGTATAATATTTTAGTATTGATGGATTCATGGACTTGGTGGCAGCTTGTGCTGGTGCACCACAAGACACAAAGGTGTTTTTGCTGAGTTTTCCCTGCCTAATCTTGCCCTCACAGCAGCTGCATCCTATCCCTACACTAATCAGAGCAGAGTGACGTGCGGCACTAAGTGACTCCAGCTTTAATAGAGGCTGGGTCACATGCTGTACTTGGCCAATCACAGCCATGCCATTAGTAGGCATGGTTGTGATGGCTTCTTAGGGCAAGAAGTAAAACGCTAGCTGGTTGGCTGCTGTGCAGCCCTTCAGAAAGCGTGAAGAAATCGCCGAACAACAGACCCAAACCCGAACTCCCCAAAATTCGGTACGAACCCGAATTATACAGTTCGGTTTCGCTCAACTCTATTTACTGGTGGTACAACTGTCATAATAGGTGGGATCTACATGTATATTTGGTATACATCTTTATGCTGAAGCCCTTGGATACATGGACATGTTTGAATTTCAGATGCCCTAAACATTGCAAGATAGCATTAATTGGTTATGGCCTTGGATGGTTGATGTGTCACTATTGAGGATATCTGTGAAGTGCAAAGCGCAAACTTTATAGATGCACAAAAGTTTATCTACTCTTTTGCTTTCATCTCTTTTCATTTTTTATGGTATGTGTAACATGTGCTATATGTAGAGACTCTGGGATTGCCACCCATGGTCTATTTGAAGCCTAGAAGGTGACATTTTTATATCATGTTTTATTTATTACGTTTTAATTTAGTTTTGCATTTGATGTCCACCCAGAAGACTATACGATAGTGACTGCCCCCCTTATTTTTGTGTTTTTGTGTTTTCAAGTGTGAAATATGTTTTTTTGTGTGAAATATGCCTTTGAATCCAGAGGGGAAAAAAAACAGGCTGGTGTATTTGAGTTTCATTTACAGTATACTTATATAAGTAGATATATATATAACGCGAGGTTGGTCGCGACGCGTGGTTGATTAAGTGTGTGGTTGTGTAAGTGTGACTTAAGATTAAGTGACTTCAGATTCAGGGACTTCAGTGGGGGACTGAAATTCGTCAGTTCTTGTTACTACATTATATTGTATTTTTTTGTTTTTGTGGTGTAATCCCCATTAGTATGTCTTGCACAATTGACAATGCCGTCCAGTGCACATCTTGCATGATGTATGCAGTCCTGGAACAGCCGTTTGAGGGTGCATATCTTTGTTCAAAATGTGAGCAAATTACCCGTTTGGAATCGCACATCGAGTCTCTAAACGGGCATATTGCAACACTGAGAGCCACTGACAATTTGCAAAACAATTTGCTGCTCACCGAGCAAGCAGTCTTTGGGGTAGTTCAGGGGAAGGGTGACAGTAAGGAGGCTGAGGAAAGTGAGGTAGCTAGCTGGGTGACAGTAAGAAAGGGGGGTGGAGTGAAGAGTGCCAGGGAGGCCAGCCCTGATCTGACACACCCCAACAAGTTTGCACGTTTGGCAGCTGAGGGGGGTGGCAGCTCAGGGACAGCGCTGCTGCAGCCAGACACTTCCTCTGCTGGTCAGGGGAATGTCAGCTCCAGTAAGCAGGGGACCAGGAGAGCAGGGCAGGCCAGACAGGTACTGGTAGTGGGAGACTCAATTATTAGGGGAACAGATAGGGCGATCTGTCACAAAGATCGTGATCGCCGAACATTGTGCTGTCTTCCTGGCGCTAGAGTTCGACACATCGCAGATCGGGTTGACAGATTACTGGGAGGGGCTGGAGAAGATCCAGCGGTCATGGTCCATATCGGAACCAATGACAAAGTTAGAGGTAGGTGGAGAGTCCTTAAGAATGATTTCAGGGATTTAGGTGAAAAGCTTAGGGCAAGGACCTCAAAGGTAGTATTTTCGAAATACTGCCTGTACCACGGGCCACACAAGAAAGGCAGGGGAGATTAGAGAGGTTAACAAGTGGCTCAAGAACTGGTGTAGGAAGCAGGGTTTTGGGTTCATGGAGAACTGGGCCGACTTTGCTATCGGCTACAGGCTCTATCGTAGGGACGGGCTGCACCTCAATGGGAAGGGGCAGCCGTGTTGGGGAGAAAGATGGCTAGAAGGTTGGAGGAGTGTTTAAACTAGGGACTGGGGGAGGGAAATTACATTATAGGAGGGGAAGATAGTGCAGATAGAGACCGGGGCCAAGGTAGTGGGACTGGGGGAGGAATGGAAGGAGGGACTAGAAAAGTTCAGAAGGAAAGGTGTAGGGCAAAAAATATGCATAAACCTCTCAAATGTATGTATACTAATGCCAGAAGCCTGACTAATAAAACTGGGGAACTGGAATTAGTGATGTGTGAGGAGGATTATGACATAGTGGGAATAACTGAGACATGGCTAGACGATAGCTATGACTGGGCTGTTAATGTACAAGGTCCTGTCTAAAGCCCACACTCCGGGAAGACATCTGTGAGGGACACGAAAATGTGGAGTCATTGTGGGTGGAGATAAATGGAGCCAAAAACAATAATAAATTACTAATAGGAGTTTACTATAAACCACCTAATATACCAGAGTCCGCAGAAAATCTATTACTAAACGATATAAACAAGGCGGCAAACCATAATGAGGTGGTTATTATGGGGGACTTCAACTACCCAGATATAGACTGGGAAACTGAAACCTGTACATCCCATAAAGGAAACAGGTTCTTGGCAATAGCCAAAGACAATTACCTTTCCCAAATGGTTCAGGACCCAACTAGAGGGACGGCCATACTGGACTTAGTATTAACCAATAGACCTGATAGAACAACAGATGTGCAGGTCGGGGACACCTGGGAAATAGTGACCATAAAGTAATAACCTTCCAATTATCCTTCAAACGAGAGTTTCTACAGGGAGGAACAAGAATACCGGACTTCAAAAAAGCAAAATTTAGCCAACTAAGAAAGGCCATAGGCCCAATTAACTGGGACAAAGTCCTCAAAAATAAAAATACAACCACAAAATGGGAGATTTTTAAAAGCATCGTAACATCTAATTGTGATCGATGCATACCTTATAGAAATAAAAGGCTAAGAAATAAGAAGAAACCAATGTGGATAAATAGAACCGTAAAAAAAGCAATAAATGACAAAAAGAAAGCATATGAATCACTAAAACAGGAGGGGAGCCAGGAAGCTCTGATAAACTATAAGGAAAAAAATATAATATGTAAAAAACTAATAAAAACTGCCAAACTAGAGACCGAGAGATTAAATGCCAAAGAAAAACTAAACCTAAAATGTTTTTCAATTATATAAATGGTAAAAAATATAAATCTGAAGGAGTCGGCCCTCTACATAGCAATGAGGGGGGAGTTATTAAATATTTTCTTCTCCACTGTTTTCACTGAGGAAAATAAACTGTCAGATGAAATGCAAAATGTAAAAGTAAATTCCCCTTTAAAAGTGCCCTGTCTGACCAAGGAAGAAGTACAGCAGCAACTTAAAAAGATTAAAATAGACAAATCGCCAGGACCGGATGGCATACAGCCCCGTATCCTAAGGGAATTAAGTGATGTCCTAGCCAGACCCTTATTTTTGATATTCACGGACTCCATACTGACAGGGAATGTTCCACCAGACTGGCGTATAGCAAATGTGGTGCCAATATTCAAAAAGGGTCCAAAAACAGAGCCTGGAAATTATAGGCCGGTAAGTTTAACATCTGTTGTGGGTAAACTGTTTGAAGGTTTTGTAAGAGATGCTATCTTGGAGTATCTCAATGAAAATAAGCAAATTACACTATATCAGCATGGCTTCATGAGTAGTGTTGAGCGAATAGTTCGAGAATCGTTCGGGTCCGTACCGAATTTTGGGGTGTCCGTGACACGGACCCGAACCCGGACATTTTCAAAAAAGTTCGGGTTCGGGTCCGGTGTTCGTCGATTTCTTCCCGCTTTCTGAAGGGCTGCACAGCAGCCAATCAGTTAGCATTTTACTTCTTGCCCTAAGAGCCCATCACAGCCATGCCTACTAATGGCATGGCTGTGATTGGCCAAGTGCAGCATGTGACCCAGCCTCTATTTAAGCTGGAGTCACGTAGCGCCGCACGTCACACTGCTCTGATTAGTGTAGGGAGAGGACGCAGCTTCTATCAGGGCGAGATTAGGCAGGTTAAAGTCAGCAACAGCACCTAATGAACGGATCAATTTACAGCTGAGAATCATTGAACTTCTGCTAGTTACTTGCTCGCTGGTTTTTAGGCTGCACAGAGCGTTTTCTGTCACTTATTTTCTGGGTTGATCGGCGGCCATTTTGTGACTTGTGGTGCGCCAGAAGAAGCTGCCACCAAGTCCATCAATCCATCAATACTAGTTTTTTTTTTTGCTATATCCTACATCAGGGGCTTGGCTGTGCTAATTGTCACCCCTAGAAACTCAGGAAAGAAATTTCTATATTTTATTAAGGGGTTAAATACAATTGCCCAAATACCAATCCCCTAAATCTGGTGTTCCAGCTTTGGCTAGACAAGTATAATACTGTCTGCTGTCTGGCAAAGGATAGATTATTTTCTGGGGTTAAATTCAATTGCCAAAATAGCAATACCATAAATCAGTGGTTTCAGCTGTGGCTGGCAAAATAGAATAGTGTCCGAGGTAACGCACACACGTACAGACGCACGTACACGATTCTTGAATAGTTGTATTATCGCGATAATAAAACTAACAGTGTAAAGTTGACTGTATTGCTCTAAGTTATATTCGCGTACGAATGTAACTTCTATTACAGCACACCAATACTAAAACTGACTAAGAGACAGCTTTAAGTTCTATTCGAACCCGATTGCAACTTTGGAACTTAAAGTGGTGTACGATTTTAAAAGTTGAGTACTAAAAGTTGGAATCGCAATGCGATTCTTATGTATTTGCTTAATCGCATTGCGATTACAACTTTGAGCTACCGATCACCATGGGAACGCCTCCTCCAGTAGAATGTACTGTCGGATGTGAGAATTAAGTTGAAATCGCAATGCGATTATTATATACTGTATCTGCTTAATCGCATTGCCGTTCAACTTAGCATTGCTAAATAATTCCATCCATATTCGTTAACTTACTGACTCAGTAAGTTAACGATATGGATGGAATTATTTAGCAATGCTAAGTTGAAATCGCAATGCGATTAAGCAAATATATAAGAATCGCATTGCGATTTCAACTTAATTCTCAGATCCGATAGTACATTCTACTGGAGGAGGCGTTCCCATGGTGATCGTTAGCTCAAAGTTGTAATCGCAATGCGTTTATTGCGGTATATTATCCCTCTGGGTGTCTTTTACAGCCTTTTTAGTGCCCAAAAGTTCGGGTCCCCATTGACTTCTATGGGGTTCGGGTTCGGGATGAAGTTCGGGTTGAGTTCGGATCACGAACCCGGACATTTTCCGGAAGTTCGGCCGAACCTCTCGAACCCGAACATCCAGGTGTTCGCTCATCTCTATTCATGAGGGATCGGTCATGTCAAACTAATTTAATCAGTTTCTATGAGGAGGTAAGTTCTAGACTTGACCGGGGTGAATCAGTGGATGTCATATATCTGGACTTCTCCAAAGCATTTGACACTGTACCACACAAAAGGTTAGTATATAAAATGAGAACACTTGGACTAGGAGAAAATATCTGTATGTGGGTAAGTAACTGGCTCAGTAATAGAAAACAGAGAGTGGTTATTAACGGTACACATTCAGATTGGGTCACTGTCACTAGTGGGGTACCTCAGGGGTCAGTTTTGGGCCCTATTCTCTTCAATATATTTATTAATGATCTTGTAGAAGGCTTGCACAGTAGAATATCAATTTTTGCAGATGACACTAAACTGTGTAAAGTAATTAACACTGAAGAGGACAGTTTTCTGCTACAGAGAGATCTGGATAGATTGGGGGCTTTGGCAGAGAAATGGCAGATGAGGTTTAACACTGACAAATGTAAAGTTATGCACATGGGAAGGAATATTGCAAGTCACCTGTACATACTAAATGGTAAAACACTCAGTAACACTGACATGGAAAAGGATCTAGGAATTTTAATAAATAACAAACTAAGCTGTAAAAACCAGTGTCAGGCAGCTGCTGCTAAGGCCAATAAGATAATGGGTTGCATCAAAAGGGGCATAGATGCCCGTGATGAAAATATAGTCTTACCACTTTATAAATCACTAGTCAGACCACACATGGAGTACTGTGTACAGTTCTGGGCTCCTGTGAACAAGGCAGACATAGCAGAGCTAAAGAGGGTTCACAGGAGGGCAACTAAAGTAATAACTGGAATGGGGCAACTACAGTACCCTGAAAGGGTATCAAAATTAGGTTATTCACTTTAGAAAAAGACGACTGAGGGAGATCTAATAACTATGTATAAATATATCAGGGGTCAGTACAGAGATCTCTCCCATCATCTATTTATCCCCAGGACTGTGACTGTGACGAGGGGACATCCTCTGCGTCTAGAGGAAAGAAGGTTTGTACACAAACATAGAAAAGGGTTCTTCACGGTAAGAGCAGTAAGACTATGGAACTCTCTGCCTGAGGAGGTGGTGATGGTGAGTACAATAAAGGAATTCAAGAGGGGCCTCGGATGTATTTCTGGAGCATAATAATATTTCAGGCTATAGCTACTAGAGATAGGTCGTTGATCCAGGGAGTTGTTCTGACTGCCTGATTGGAGTCGGGAAGGAATTTTTTCCCCTTAAGTGGGGAAAATTGGCTCTACCTCACAGGGGTTTTTTGCCTTCCTCTGGATCAACTTGCAGGAAACAGGTCGAACTGGATGGACAAATGTCTTTTTTCGGCCTAATATACTATGTTACTATGTTATATAGCGATACAGAAGACAAGTGTGCAATGTGTGTCTTACAATACAGAAGGTAGTGTTTGAAATCTCTGATTGATAACGTGAAATACTAGGCTGAAATCTGTGTCAGGGCATCTCCAGACATAGTAACTAGTAATCAGCGAGCACCAAAGTGTTTGGGTACTCGGTCCAAACACATAGAGATATTTGTGCGCTTGGCCGAGCACCTGAGTATAATGGAAGTTAATGGGAGACAACCAGGCACCCCCTGCTCGGATGAGGGGAGGGTGCCTGGTCCATAGGAAAAGGTCAGAAAGTGACAGAAACACCACCAAAATAGATCTGGAACAGAATAGGGACCATGTCTGGGTGCATCTTTGACTCCAATGTCGCTGCTGGGAACCATATTGCCCCAGTTATCCGCCACTTTTACATAGCGAGAAAATCACGTCAAAATCACGCCCCCTCAAGAGAAAAAAAGACATTTTAGAAGTAAAATTTTTAGGAAACATTCTTTCCTGTATATTCAATTGTATATACAGTGCAAATGCTGGCAAAAATTACACGGAAGAAGCACTCCGATACAGCCCGTATATCACATAAAGGAGGGCCTCATTCACATGGTGCTACAATTGTTCAGGTACACTGCTACACTCATAAAGCCTATGCACTAAGTGAAAGGGCTGGCAAAAATTACAAGGAACCGGCACTCCAATAAACCCTTTATTACACATAAAGGAGGGAATCATACACACCCTTGAAAAATTTATCATTGATGGACTGCTGGTGACCCTCAAAAACATTTGGAGCAAGGGTCTGCTGGTTACCCTCTAAAACATTATAGTTGAGGGCCTGAAGCCGAGCGAACCCCATTAAACATTGCAGTAATGGCCTACAGGGGAGCAGACCATATAAAGCATTGGAGGTGAGGGCCAGAAGCCGAGCTAACCCTACAAATTATTGTAGTGAGGGCATATATATTCTGTATGGAAGAGGAGGCGGAGGAGGAGGTGGATGAGAAAACAAGATTCAAATATATACCCTTTTTTGCGGTGAAAAGGGTGCATCTGAATCTTGTGGATTGAGTACATTATAAAGCATACATTTAAATTGCATTTTTGTTCATCATTAGCTCAGCTCTCCTCTGGTGGAGTGGAGAAGTCAGGGGCCATCCCGGCCTTGTTCATTTTTATCTGAGTCAACCCATCAGCATTGTCAGTGGACAAGCGGATACTCTTATCTGTTATAATGCCACCAGCAGCACTAAATACACGCTCAGACAATACGCTGGCGGCAGGGCAGGCCAGCACCTCCAAGGCGTAGAGCGCAAGTTCGTGCCACGTGTCCAGCTGGACACCCAGTAGATGTAAGGCACTAGTGTTGATCACGAATTTTCAAATTGCGAATTTTAATCGCGAATATCGGCACTTCGAGAATTCGCGAATATTTAGAATATCGCAAAATATATTCGCAATTGCGAATATTCGTTTTTATGCGAATTTTTTATATGCAAATTTTCGCAAGCAAGAAAATAATGTCATTATTTTCTGATAGGGAAAATTAGCATTACAAATTTGCATATAAATTTGCATAAATTTGCATAAAAATTCGCATAAACTGGCATTTAAAAGATACCCTTTAAATACCAGTTTATGCGAATTTTTACTTCAATCGATGCAAATTTTTATGTAAATTTATGCTAATTTTTTATGCGAATTTTCGCAATCAAGAAAATAATGACTGGAGATTACGAATTTGCGAACTTTTGAATATATGGCGAATATTCGCCCAAATATTCACGAAATATCGGTAATTCGAATATTGCCCCTGCCGCTCATCACTATAAGGCACTGAGCGATCATTTAGGACGCTGACACGGTCTGCAATGTATTCCTTCACCATCTTCCAAAACATTTCCCTCCTTGTAGCACTAGGCCGTGCTTCAGGGTGAGTTTTCTGGTGGGGTGTCATGAAAGTGTCCCATGCCTTGGAAATTGTTGCTCTTCCTCTGTTGGAACTACTGTGTGTTCCCCTTGTCTCCCTTCCTTGGGTTGCTAAAGAAGTACGGACTCTGGCAGCCGCATTGTTAGATGGAAAATTTTCGAGCAATCTGTCAACAAGTACCTTCTGGTATTGCACTGTTTTACTCGTCCTCTCATCTCTAATTCCTGTGGTGGAGAAGTTTTCTTTGTAGCAGGGGTCGAGTGGGGTGAACACCCAGTAATCTATGTTCTCTAAAATGCATATAACGCGAGGGTCGCGGGAAAGGCAGCCTAACATAAAGTCAGCCACGTGTGCCAGAGTACCAATGGCAAGACGTCGATGTGAATTTCAGTATGACTCTCCATACCCTCATCCTCCTCCTCCTCTTCTGCCCATCCATGCTGAACAGATGGAATTAAAGTTCCATGGGTACTAGCCTCTGTAGCAGTGGCAAGTGTCTCCAGCTCCTCCTACGCTTCCTCCTCTTAATGGCCCAATTCGCGCTGAGAAGACGAACTGGGGGAGGTCTGGCTATCACCCTGTGTCATCTCATCCCCCATTACCTTGTCTGCCACATTCAAAGCATCCTCCTTAATTGTGAGCAGCAATCGTTTGAGTAGACACAGCAGTGGGATGGTTACGCTGATAATAGCGTTATCGCCACTAACCATCTGTGTGGATTCATCAAAGTTTTTTAAAACCTCACATAGGTCTGACATCAATGTCCACTCCTCGCTTGTGAATAGTGGCAGTTGACTGGAAAGGCGATGACCATGTTGCAGCTGGTATTCCACAACTGCCCTCTGCTGCTCACAAAGCCTGGCCAACATGTAGAACGTACCGCGTTCTCACGTCGCACAACAGTCGGTGAGCTGGAAGCCGCAAGCACTGCTGCAGTGTTGACAGACAATCTGAAGCTGTGGATGACTTTTGGAAATGGGCACACAAGCAGTGTGCCTTCACTAGTAGCGCCTTCAAATTGGGGTAGGTTTTGATAAACCACTGAACCACTAAGTTTAAGACTTCTGCTAAGCATGGAATGTGTGTCAGATTGCCAAGCTCCAAAGCCGCCACAAAGTTTCGGCCATTGTCAGACACAATCATGCCTGTTTCTAGGTTGAGTGACGAGAGCCACAGCTCGGTCTGGTTCCTTATACGCTGCCACAGCTCTGCAGCGGTGTGCTGTTCGTCCCCTAAGCAGATCCGCTTCAGCACGGCCTGTTGACGCTTACCCACAACAGTGCTACACTGATTCCAGCTAGCGACTGATGGCCGACTGCTGTTGGAGGTGAAAGTGGAGGAGGTGGCAGCGGAGAAGGAGAAGGGGATGGACGTAGGGCCCGCAATCCTGGGTGTGGGTAGCACCTGTGCCATCCCAGGGTCCGACTCACTCCCAGCCTCCACAACATTCACCCAGTGTGCGGTCCATGTGTCCGTGGTGAGGTGGACCTTCCCAGTAAGTGCGTTGGTCAGAGCACGGGTGATGTTCTGGGACACATTCAGGTGTAAGGCAGGCACCGCACACCGTGAAAAATAGTGGCAGCTTGGGACTGCGTACCGAGGGACAGCCGTCAACATCAGGCTGTGGAAGGCCTCAGTGTCCACAAGCCTAAATGGCAACATTTCAAGGGCCAGTAATTTTGAAAGTTGCGCATTTAGTGCTATGGCCTGTTGGTGGGTGTTTGGGTATTTGCGCTTGCGTTCAAATGTCTGTGTTATTGACATTTGGACGCTGCACTGGGACAGCGAAGTGGATGTTGTTGCTGACGGTTTATGCAAAGGTCCAGGTTGTGACAAACTGCCATTTATCCCTGGGCATTGGAGAGGCCTGCTTGTCAGCCTCTTACCCTGTGACTATGGCCCCAGTGACAGTTAGCATTCACAATGGACATTGCCTGAGACCTAATCAACATTCACAATGGACATTGCCTGTGACCTAATCAACATTCACAATGGACATTGCCTGTGACCTAATCAACATTCACAATGGACATTGCCTGTGACCTAATAAGCAAGCACAATGGACCATGCATGTGGGGTTGTGATATATCTGGCTGTATGTTGATTGGTCACTGTATTTTGTGTGCCTGTCCTCTATCAGGTCCCCAGGGGAGTAGCCCTTGCTGGAAGACTTGCATAAAAGGCCAAGCTTTGCCATCCAATAAAGTGTTCCTTTTGACCCTCAATACGTAGCCTTGTCTCGTTATTGGAGGGAACTGCTATATCACACTGGGGATTGCTATGTTCTACATACTCCCTTGAGCTTTAATCACTTAGCTCTTTTAAGAGCTTGTTCCGGATACGCTCTACTGGAGGAGAGGTCTTCCCTACACGGTCCGGGAGGACAGAAGCCAATCCAGGGTGGACGAAAGACGGCGAGGCTCTAGCTAAGCTACGGTGGTTGTGGAGTCTGCGGTGGCTGTGGTGTCCAGTGCGGTGCTTGTGGTCCTCGGCGCAAGCTAGGAAGCGTCCATCAACGGAGGGTACTCGGTCGGAGTACACGGAGCTCCGTTACACAGGTGCAGGGCAAGGGGCATCCGGGCCTGTGCCTTCAACAGGGGATTGGCCAGCAGTGCATAGCACATGGGAAGAGGAGGCAGTGGTGGGACCCGCAAACTCAGAGTGTGGACCCAGGCATTTGGCCCACTTATTAGGGTGCTTGGATGCCATGTGGCGGATCATGCTGGTGGTGGTGATGTTGCTAGTGTTCAGTTGTTCACGCCTCCGCTCATTTTGGTACGGCACAGGTTGCAAACTACCACTCATTTCTCATCTGTGTTTTCCTCAAAAATGCTCCATACTGCGGAACACCTACCCCTTAGCAAGGTAGATTTATGCATGGGGGTGCTCGGTGTAATGGTTGCGGGCCTGTTTGGTGTGGGCCGATATCTCCCTTTTGCCACCCCACTGCCTCTTCCAGACTGTTGCGGTGCTACGGATCCCTGCCCCTCTGTACTGCTGTCCTCGCTCGGCTTTTCACCTTCCCATGTTGGGTCAGTGACCTTATCGTCCACCACTTCCACTTCCTCACTCTGCTCATCCTCCTGACTTGACGTAACCACCACCTCAGTTATTGACAACTGTGTCTCATCATCATCCACCTAGTGAACGAATGATTGCCGTTCACTACCGTCATCTTCTTGAGACTGTGAAGGCTCAAGAGGTTGGGAATCAGGGCACAATATTTCAGGTACCTCTTCAAGCATGCTTGGCGAGAGAGCCAAACCAAGTACTGGCGATTAAAAGAGGTCATGTGAATATCCGAGTGCGGGATCACTTGTTTGGCCAGACGCGACATGTTGGGAGGAAGGAGGATCAGAGTGAGGATTCGGTTGACCAGACTCTTGGCCACAGAGACTGGACATTGTGGAAGAGAGGGTGGTGCTTAACTGACTGGAAGCATTATCTTCTGCAATCCAACCGACCACCTGTTCACACTGGTCCGACTTGGACAGTTTTGTCCTGTGCTGCCCTACTAAGTTGGACATGAAGCTGGGTAAGGTGGATTTTTTATTTTTATTCTGGTGCACTGGCAGCAGGCACAGTTTCATTGAGCCCAGGGCCACGGCGTCTGCTTGCACCATCAGCATCACGCCCAGGGCCACGGACTCTGCTTGCACCATCAGCATCACGCCCACCTGCCCCTCCCTTTGTGCTCGCCTTCTTCATATTAATGATGTTGTCTGTAGATGTGGCGCAGATAGTTTTACTGTCCACTAAAGACATAGTTTTCTGATGCAGGACAGTATTGGATACAGAAAAATACAGATTTTCGGCACTACACTAGGACAGAGATAATGTAATTTTGACAATACACACTCTATTGGTTTCCAGTAAGGTACTGGATACAGAAAAATACTGATTTTCGGCACTACACTAGGACAGAGATAATGTAATTTTTGACAACACACACTGTATTCTGATTTAGTTCTATATTGGATACACATTTGTCCCAAATAAAATGTATTTTCTGTGGGAATACTGTATATACAGTTGTGGCCTAAACACACACACAGATGTGCCCAAAACTTTTTAACTATGGCCAAAATATAAATCACTCTCTGCTGAATTAATTAATATAACGGTTGCGGATTGAACGCACACACAGATGTGGCACAAGTTAGGTTAATTTCCCCAGAAAATATAATTTCTCTGATGGTGCAGTGTATATCTCAGTACCAGGCACACTGTAGTAAATAAGTCCCTTTTTATAATGTCTACCCAACACACTGCTTTATGATGGTGCATTGTATATCTCCGTACCATGCACACTGTAGTCAATAAGCCTCTTTTATAATATCTGCCCAACACACTGCTTTATGATGGCATATTGTAGATGTCACTAATCTGAAATCTTTATGTCTTTTAGAAGTTAAAAAGCGATTTTCAAGCCCTGCACTATCTGTCCCTTCCTGGTGACGCCTGTCCCTCATAGTGCAGAAGTAAACCCCTTCTTCTTAAGAAAAAAAAAAAAAAGGTGCTGCACTGCTGTCAAACACCCACTGTAGTCCTTAAAAGGACTGTTAGTTCTTTCAATAAGGTTTTTGGAGTGAAATCAGTAAGTTTAGAGCAAAACGCTTTATGTCCCTGCCTACTGTCTGCTCTCCCTGACGCTGAATGAGTAGAGCGCCGGACCTCAGATCCTATATGAAATGGTATCACGTGTTTTGGCCAGCCAATCAGTGTAAGGCTTACAGCTAACATGGCTATGGGCTTACACTGAGGGGAATTACTTACCTGGACCATGATTGGCTGTTTAGAAGGCATCAAACGTGCGGGGAGAAGACTTGAGCAATCCGACAAAGCTCATTGCCGAGCATAGCGATGCTCAAGCCGAACCAATTCTCGGCCGAGCATGCTCGCTCATCACTAATAGTAACATAATAACATAGTTTATAAGGCTATAAAAAAGACATCTCTCCATCCAGGTCAAGGATTTCTTTTTCCAAAATATAGCATTATAGAATACAAGTGTGTAACGTGTGTTTTACAATACAGAGGGTAGCGTTTGAAATCTCTGAGTAAATCTAGGCTGAAATCATGTCAGAGCATCTCCAGAGAGTGCCACTGAGTGCCCTGATTCTAATGGAAATAACATATGCTCCCTGCACATCATTAATCTAGTCCTGCATTGTTTTTTCAAAAGGTACACTGCTTTGTGCAAGGTGCTGGCAATGTCCAGGATACTGCCGTCACATTTCAGCCATTCTTAGATGGCGAGGTACAGTCGTGGCCAAAAGTTTTGAGAATTACATAAATATTGGAATTTGGAAAAGTTGCTGCTTAAGTTTTTATAATAGCAATTTGCATATCCTCCAGAATGTTATAAAGAGTGATCAGATGAATTGTATAGTCCTTCTTTGCCATGAAAATTAACTGAATCCCAAAAAAAACTTTCCACTGCATTTCATTGCTGTAATTAAAGGACCTGCTGAGGTAATTTCAGTAATCGTCTTGTTAAATCAGGTGAGAATGGCTGGAGATCATTATGTCAGGCTGATTGGGTTAAAATGGCAGACTTGACATGTTAAAAGGAGGGTGATGCTTGAAATCATTGTTCTTCCATTGTTAACCATGGTGACCTGCAAAGAAACGCGTGCAGCCATCATTGCGTTGCATAAAAATGGCTTCACAGGCAAGGATATTGTGGCTACTAAGGTTGCACCTCATTCAACAATTTATAGGATCATCAAGAACTTCAAGGAAAGAGGTTCAATTCTTGTTAAGAAGGCTTCAGGGCGTCCAAGAAAGTCCAGCAAGCGCCAGGATCGTCTACTAAAGAGGATTCAGGTGCGGGATCGGAGTGCTACCAGTGTAGAGCTTGCTCAGGAATGGCAGCAGGCAGGTGTGAGCGCATCTGCAAGCACAGGGAGTCGAAGACTTTTGGAAGATGGCCTCATGTCAAGAAGGGCAGCAAAGAAGCCACTTCTCTCCCAAAAAAACATCAGGGACAGATTGATCTTCTGCAGAAAGTATGGCGAATAGACTGCTGAGGACTGGGGCAAAGTCATATTCTCCGATGAAGCCTCTTTCCGATTGTTTGGGGCATCTGGAAAAAGGCTTGTCCGGAGAAGAAAAGGTGAGCGCTACCATCACTCCTGTGTCATGCCAACAGTAAAGCATCTTGAGACCATTCATGTGTGGGGTTGCTTCTCATCCAATGGAGTGGGCTCACTCACAATTTTGCCCAAAAACACAGCCATGAATAAAGAATGGTACCAAAACACCCTCCAACAGCAACTTCTTCCAACAATCCAACAACAGTTTGGTGAAGAACAATGCATTTTCCAGCACAATGGAGCACAGTGCCATAAGGCAAAAGTGAGAACTAAGTGGCTCGGGGACCAAAACGTTGACATTTTGGGTCCATGGCCTGGAAACTCCCCAGATCTTAATCCCATTGAGAACTTGTGGTCAATCCTCAAGAGGTGGGTGGACAAACAAAAACCCACTAATTCTGACAAACTCCAAGAAGTGATTATGAAAGAATGGGTTGCTATCAGTCAGGAATTGGCCCAGAAGTTGATTAAGAGCATGCCCAGTTGAATTGCAGAGGCCATGAAAAAGAAGGGCCAACACTGCAAATGCTGACTTTTTGCATAAATGTCATGTAATTGTCGATAAAAGCCTTTGAAACGTTTGAAGTGAGTGTAATTATATTTCAGTACATCACAGAAACAACTAAAACAAAGATCCAAAAGCAGTTTTGCAGCAAACTTTGTGAAAACTAATATTTGTGTCATTCTCAAAACTTTTGGCCACGACTGTACAATGGGCGTGGTTAGCCATGTTAATGAGTTTCACTCCAGATTTATCATTGGAACTTTTTTAAAAAGCCAAATTTATCACAGTATTAAAGAACCATTAATAAATCTGACTGAGCCAAAAGTGACTTTGGACTTATGTGAAATTGGAGTAAGATGGAAGTGTAATGATAAATCTGGCCCTATGTGTGTCAGTGTCACTCTGACATTATTCATAGAGATGAGCGAATCGAAGTTGACGAAGTGGAATTCAGTCTGAATTTCAAGAAAAATTCGATTCACACCGAATCCGAATTTCCTCACTCTTCGTGATGATGAATCGCATTTTTTCCTAAAATGCCTGCTGCACATGTTAGGACATGGAGCAAAGAATTCTGTGAATAAGGGATTACCTACAATGCCATGCATGCAGCCAATCAGCAGGCCAGCCAGCCCCTGTGATGTGACAACCCTATAAATAGCCTCCGCTATTTTGGATTCTGCCATTTTCCAGTGTGCTTAGTGCAGGGAAAGACGTCAGCTGGCGCTAGGGACAGTGCTAGGAAAAACTTTATTGTGCTTAAAAAACTATTTAGAAGTTCAGAGAAAGATTAGTCAAGGTGTAGGGAAAGGATAGGGAGTAGTGTTGAGCGAACAGTTCGAGCATAGTTCGGGTTAGTACCGAATTTTGGGGTGTTCGGGACACGGACCCGGACCTGAACATTTTCTAAAAAGTTCAGGTTTGGGTTTGTTGTTCGGCGATTTCTTCCCGCTTTCTGAAGGGCTGCACAGGAGCCAATCAGCTAGCGTTTTACTTCTTTCCCTAAGAAGCCATCACAGCCATGCCTACTAATGTCATGGCTGTGATTGGCCAAGTGCAGCATGTGACCTAGCCTCTATTTAGGCTGGAGTCACATAGCGCCGCACGTCACACTGCTCTGATTAGTGTAGGGCGAGGACGCAGCTTCTGTGAGGGCGAGATTAGGCAGGGAAAAGTCAGCAAAAGCACCTAATGAAGTGATCGATCTACAGCTGTGAATCATTCAACTTCTGCTAGTTAATTGCTCACTGTTTTTTAGGCTGCACAGAGCGTTTTTCTGTCACTTTTTTTTCTGGGGTGATCGGAAGCTATTTTGTGACTTGTGGTGCACCAGCACAAGCTGCTACCAAGTCCATCAATCCATCAATACTAGTTTTTTTTTTGCTACATCCTACATCAGGGGCTTGGCTGTGCTTATTGTCACCCCTAGAAACTCAGGATAGAAATTTCTATATTTTATTAAGGGGTTAAATTCAATTGCCAAAATAGCAATCCGCTAAATCTGGTGTTCCAGCTGTGGCTCGCCAAGTGTAATAATGTCTGCTGTCTGGCAAAGAATAGATTAATTTCTGTGGTGAAATTCAATTGCCAAAATAGCAATCCCCTAAATCTGGTGTCCCAGCAGTGGCTAGCCAAGTTTAATAGTGTCGTGCAAAGGATATATTTTGTTCTGGGGTGAAATTCAATTGCCAAAATAGCAATACCATAAATCAGTGGTTTCAGCTGTGGCTGGCCAAGTTTAATGGTGTACGGCAAAGGATATATTTTTTTCTGGGGTAAAATTCAGTTGCCAAAATAGCAATACCATAAATCAGTGGTTTGAGCTGTGGCTGGCCAAGTTTAATAGTGTCCTGCAAAGGATATATTTTGTTTTGGGGTAAAATTCAATTGCCAAAATAGAAATACCATAAATCAGTGGTTTCAGCTGTGGCTGGCCAAATTTAATAGTGGCCTGCAAAGGATATATTTTTTTCTGGGGTGAAATTCAATTGCCAAAATAGCAATACCGTAAATCTGGTCTCCCAGCAGTGGCTGGCCAAGTTTAATAGTGTCAGTCATAGGATATATTTTGTTCTGGGATGAAATTCAATTGCCACAATAGCAATACCATAAATCTGGTGTCCCAGCAGTAGCTGGCCAAGTTTAATAGTGTCCGGCAAAGGATATATTTTGTTCTGGGGTGATATTCAATTGCCAAAATAGCAATACCATAAATCAGTGGTTTCAGCTGTGGCTGGCCAAGTTTAATAGTGTCCTGCAAAGGATATATTTTGTTCTGGGGTGAAATTCAATTGCCAAAATAGCAATACCATAAACCAGTGGTTTCAGCTGTGGCTGGCCAAGATTAATAGTGTCCTGCAAAGGATATATTTTGTTTTGGGGTGAAATTCAATTGCCAAAATAGCAATACCATAAATAAGTGGCTTCAGCTGTGGCTGGCCAAGTTTAATAGTGTCCTGCAAAGGATATATTTTGTTCTGGGGTGAAATTCAATTGCCAAAATAGCAATACCATAAATCTGGTGTCCCAGCAGTAGCTGGCCAAGTTTAATAGTGTCCTGCAAAGGATATATTTTGTTCTGGGGTGAAATTCAATTGCCAAAATAGCAATACCGTAAATCTGGTGTCCCAGCAGTGGCTGGCCAAGTTTAATAGTGTCCGTCATAGGATATATTTTGTTCTGGGGTGAAATTCAATTGCCAAAATAGCAATACCATAAATCAGTGGTTTCAGCTGTGGGTGGCCAAGTTTAATAGTGTACGGCAAGGGATATATATTTTTTCTGGGGTGATATTCAATTGCCAAAACAGCAATACCATAAATCAGTGGTTTTAGCTGTCGCTGGCCAAGTTTAATAGTGTCCGTCATAGGATATATTTTGTTCTGGGGTGAAATTCTATTGCCAAAATAGCAATACCGTAAATCTGCTGTCCCAGCAGTGGCTGGTCAAGTTTAATAGTGTCCGTCATAGGATATACCACTGAAGCGAGGCATTAACGTTCTGAATCTTAGCAAAACCTGCATGACCAGACATCTACATGCAAAGCATGAACTGCAGTGGAGTAAACACCTTAAAAACAAGGAACTCACGCAGGCTCCTCTTGCTCCCTCATCTGCTGCTGCCTCGGCCTCTTCCTCAGCCTCGGAAGGAATGTTGGCACCTGCCGCCCACCAAATAGAGTACGTGCCACTGACACCACCACCTGCGTCACCAAGCATCTCCACCATGTCACATGGCAGCATTCAGCTCTCCATCTCACAAACCTTGGAGAGAAAGTGTAAATTCCCACGTAGCCACCCTCGAGCCCTGGGCCTGAATGCAAGCATTTCTAAACTACTGGTCTTTGAAATGCTGTCATTCAGGCTGGTGGACACAGACAGCTTCAAACAGCTGATGGCCATGGCTGTCCCACAGTATGTTGTTCCCGGCCGCCACTACTTCTCCAAGACAGCCGTGCCTTCCCTGCACAACCAAGTATCCGATAAAATCAAGTGTGCACTGCGCAACGCCATCTGTGGCAAAGTCCACCTAACCACAGATACGTGGACCAGTAAGCACGGCCAGGGACGCTATATCTCCTAACTGCACACTGGATAAATGTAGTTGCGGCTGGGCCCCAGGTGGAGAGTTCCTTGGCGCACGTCCTTCCGCCGCCAAGGATCGCAGGGCATCATTCTTTGCCTCCTATAGCCTCCTCCTCCTACTCGGCTTCCTCCTCCTCTGCTTCCACCAGCTCATCCAGTCAGCCACACACCTTTACCACCAACTTCAGCACAGCCTGGGGTAAATGTCAGCAGGCCATTCTGAAACTCATATGTTTGGGGGACAGGCCCCACACCGCGCAGGAGTTGTGGCGGGGTATTGAACAACAGACCGATGAGTGGTTTCTGCCGTTGAGCCTCAAGCCCGGCCTGGTGGTGTGCGATAATGGGCGAAATCTCGTCGCAGCTCTGGGACTAGTCGGTTTGACTCACATCCCTTGCCTGGCGCATGTGTTGAATTTGGTGGTGCAGAAGTTCATTCACAACTACCACGACATGTCAGAGCTGCTGCATAAAGTGCGGGCCGCCTGTCCGCGCTTCCGGCGTTCACATCCTGCCGCTGCTCGCCTGTCTGCGCAACAGCGGAACTTCGGCCTTCCCGCTTACCGCCTCATATGCGACGTGCCCACCTGGTGGAACTTCACCTTGCACATGCTGGAGAGACTGTGCGAGCAGCAGCAGGCCATAGTGGAGTTTCAGCTGCAGCACGCACGCGTCAGTCGCACTGCGGAACAGCACCACTTCACCACCAATGATTGGGCCTCCATGCGAGACCTGTGTGCCCTGTTGCGCTGTTTCGCGTACTCCACCAACATGGCCAGTGGCGATGACACCATTATCAGCGTTACAATACCACTTCTATGTCTCCTTGAGAAAACGCTTAGGGCAATGATGGAAGAGGAGGTGGCCCAGGAGGAGGATGAGGAGTCATTTTTAGCACTTTCTCGCCAGTCTCTTAGAAGTGGCTCAGAGGGAGGTTTTTTGCCAGGTACAAATGTGGCCAGCCAGGGCCCACTACTGGAGGACGAGGAGGATGAGGAGGAGGTGGAGGAGGATGAGGATGAAGCAGGTTCACAGCGGGGTGGCACCCGACACAACTGAGGCCCATCACTGGTGCGTGGCTGGAGGGATACGGAGGACGATGACGATACACGTCCCACAGAGGACAGCTTGTCCTTACCTCTGGGGAGCCTGGCACACATGAGCGACTACATGCTGCAGTGCCTGCGCAACGACAGCAGAGTTGCCCACATTTTAACGTGTGCGGACCACTGGGTTGCCACCCTGCTGGATCCCCGGTACAAAGACAATGTGCTCACCTTACTTCCTGCACTGGAGCATGATAGGAAGAAGCGCGAGCACAAGCGCACACTGGTAGACGCGCTCCTGAGAGCATTCCTAAATGTCACAGGGGAACAGGTGGAAGCCAAAGGGGAAGGCAGAGGAGGAGCAAGAGGTCGCCAACACAGCTGTATCATGGCCAGCTACGCTGAGGGCAGGGTTAGCATGGCAGAAATGTGGAAAAGTTTTGTCTCCACGCCACAGCTAACTGCACCACCACCTGATACGGACGGTATTAGCAGGAGGCAGCATTTCACTATCATGGTTGAACAGTACGTCTGCACACCCCTCCACGTACTGACTGATGGTTCGGCCCCATTCAACTTCTGGGTCTCCAAATTGTCCACGTGGCCAGAGTTAGCATTTTATGCCTTGGAGGTGCTGGCCTGCACGGCGACCAGCGTTTTGTCTGAACGTGTATTCAACACGGCAGGGGGCGTCATTACTGACAAACGCATCCGCCTGTCCACAGCCAACGTGGACAAGCTGACGTTCATAAAAATGATTTAGTTCACAATGTTGAAGGTAAACCACAAGTCAGACCACCAACACCTGAGGGGGAGAAGGGGAAGAAAAATTGAGGGAGTGGAGAGAGAGCAGCTCCAATTCCCAAAGCAATTGAAATGATCAGATTTAAGGCATGGAGTTGGATGAATCACAATATATTAAAATCACACCATGACCTGGTTAAAACCACCACGGATGGGTGAACCAATGTCACGTACAATGTAGAGATCCACAGATAATGTGTCGTAGATAGAATAGGTTAACTTACTTCACGAGGGGGCTGTCAACGGGATAAGCACATGACACCCGTGGCAGACTCCCCCCGGCCAGGATCGCTGGTAGAGTATTAGTGAATGTCGGTGGCAGCACTCAAGTCGCTTCTGGTCAACCCCTTTTTATTGGTTATATATGGTCCAATGCGTTTCGGGGATAGAAAGATCCCCTTCTTCAGGAGCAAACTTGTACTCCGGGGCACTTCTTTATTGAATCCTCATTTTTTTAACTTTACCATGATCTTGCGGTGCAATCCAAAGTTGAATAAACCTCTCCTCAATCTGGGCGCCAGGGCCTAAATAACTGAAAGTGGCCTGTTACAATGGTGGATGACTTGAAGCCTGAACCTCTGCCATGCGACCTCTTTCCTCTGTCTGGGTGCCGTGGGCTAAATATCTGGTAGTGTCCTTCTCCAGTGGTGGGTGATATGACGCCTTATTCCTTGCTGTGGGACCTCTCTCCTCTGTCTGGGTGCTAGGGCCTAAATAACTGAAAGTGGCCTTCTCCAGTGGTGGGTGATATGACGCCTTATTACTTGCTGTGGGACCTCTCTCCTTTGTCTGGGTGCTGGGGCCAAAATAACTGAAAGTGGCCTTCTCCAGTGGTGGATGATATGACGCATGATTCTCTGCTATGGGACCTCTCTCCAATTGATATTGGTTAATTTTTATTTATTTTATTTAATTCATTTCCCTATCCACATTTGTTTGCAGGGCATTAACCTACATTTTGCTGCCTTTTGCAGCCCTCTAGCCCTTTCCTGGACTATTTTACAGCCTTTTTAGTGCACAAAAGTTCGCTCCCCCATTGACTTCAATGTGGTTCCGGTTCGGGATGAAGTTCGGGTCGAGTTCGGATCCCGAACCCAAACATTTTCGGGATGTTCGGCCAAACTTCTCGAACCCGAACATCCAGGTGTTCTCTCAACTCTAATAGGGAGGCATCATCTATACTATAAAAGCAGAAAAGGGTACAATAGGAGAGTGTACAACCTAGGTAATAGGAGAGATTCTATTACACCATGCTGCAATAATTGGGGATCCAAATTGGAGTTATACTGCTGCTTTTAGGTTGTTTGCACTATATAATACATGACTAATTCCAGAAAACTTTGCTTGTGATTGGGGTGCAAGTTCTGTGTGATACAGCCATTTACGGAGTGTATTAATAGGAAAGATACGTACGTCCTGTTAGCTGTTCTGTGTTGATTTTACATTGTTTTCCTTTTTTTGGGGGGTGTATTAATAGGAAAAAAATATTTAAAAAAATAAATGTAATACGTAGAGATGAGCGAACCAAAGTTCACGAAGCGGAATTTGATCCAAATTTCAGGTTTTATTTGATTAACACAGAATCCGAATTTCCTTGCGATTCGTGGTAACGAATCGCTTTTTTAATAAATTGGCTGCTGCACGTGTAAGAACATGGATCAAGGAATTCTGGAAAGGCGGGATCACCCATAATGCCATGCATACAGTCAATCAGCAGCCAGCCAGCCCTGTGATGTCACAGCCCTATAAATAGCCTCAGACATCTTGGATTCTGCCATTTTCCAGTGCACGTTAGGGACAGTGCTAGAAAAAATACTTAATTGTGCTAAAAACTATTTACAACTGAAGGGAAATATTATTCAAGGTATAGGAAAAGGATAGGGAGGAATCATTCCACAGCATTTATGTTAAACAGGATTCAGTAGGGGAGGTTACAGCCTGGGTAATAGGATCCTATTACACATTGCTGCACTGACTGGGGATCCAAATTGCCATTATAAAGCTCTGTAATTCCAGCAAACCATTCTTATTAGGGTGCAAGTGCTGTTTGATACAGGCATTAACAGAAAGATTTCCTTGTAATAAACCCTATGTATTATTTTCCCTTGTGCTGTGCAGTTGTATGTTCTAAAGCCCTTTTTTGTGTGTATTAGTGTGGGGGGGGGGGGAGTCGTTAGCCTTTGTGTGGTGAAGTGAAAAATTTACAAACTTTTTTGGGGTGTTATAATTTCCTTTTTATTTATTTATCTGATCTAACAGTATGTCAGACAGGGAAGTGCCAGGCCCTTCACAGGGGAGTGGCAGAGGCCTAAATGTTTGTGGTGCAGGCAGAAGTCGCAGCAGAGTAAGGGGCCGTGGCATCGGCGGGTGATTTTGAGAGGCCTGAGCTCCCAGTGTCAGGTAACGGTCGTGTCGTGACCAGCAACCCAGCGGTTCTTCGAATGGTTTACTTGATCTACGACTTTGTCGCAAGTGACATCAGACACCCCCAGCCAAGAGTCAGTGGGTTAATCAGACACAACCCTTAATTGGCATGGCCCCGGAGCAGGCCCTGTGCCCTCATCTGTCCACAACCTGCCTCTGATCTTTTCTGTTTCCTTAGCCAGAGAAGTATTGTATGCTGTGGGCTCAGCTCCACTATACAGTGAGGACGAGCTACTAGAAGACAGTTAGCAGCTACTGGCAAGCCAAGATGTGGAGGAGACATCCACCGCTTCCTCCACTAGGCGGGCAAGTAGTGATGAGGAGAGGGGCATGGGAGCTGGTGTTGCGAGCGGTCAGGCTCCTGAGGCGGTTGAGGAGGACATCAGTGACGTGCAGACAGTCCTCGATGATGATGATGTAGCTGATCGCACTTGGGAGCTGGGTGATGAAGGGACTTCATCATCATTGGGAGAAGAGGGTGGCAACTTGCCCGTATATCTAGACGTGGAGAGGGGTTTCGATTACGGTGTATAGTAGTGACGACCCTCTTTTTCACAGGTTAGAATGAGCGCCTAGTCCCCAAAAAGACATGTATATGTAGTAAATGGCAGATAAAATGAATTTCTCTATTCAGAACACTTATATTCAAATAGCATTGACTAAAAACCATAAAAACCATAGAAAATGGGTTCGTATTAGAATTATATTAAAATTATGTTATTAAAATCACATTTGAAGAGGTTACTACTCACTTCCTGGGGGGCTGTCAAACAGGTTAAACTCAAGATGCCTGAGACAGTACCCCCCTGGCCAGGATCGCTTGTAGAATTTCAGAGGTTGAAGTCAGCACACATACTCCAGGGCTTCTCTTCAAACTCTTTATTGGGTGATCAGGGCTCAACGCGTTTCGGGGTTTACATAAAAAACCCTTTCCTCAGGAGCAGACAATTAAGATTAAAAAACATATACCACTTACATATTTATATACTTTCATATTCCCATGGGGTATTTTCCTTCCCGCTCTTCTGTGCTCTAAAACAGGAAGGCGCATGTGTCTACTCTGTAGACAACCTTAATCTAGACAACCTTAATCCATCCACTTTATATATAGTGGATAGATTAAGGTTGTCTACAAAGGGGATAGATTAAGGTTGTCTACAGTGTAGACACACGCGACTTCCTGTTTTAGAGCACAGACGCGCGGGAAGGAAAATACCCCATGGGAATATAAAAGTATATAAATATGTAAGTGGTATATGCTTTTTAATCTTAATTGTCTGCTCCTGAGGAAAGGGTTTTTTATGTATTCCCCGAAACGCGTTGAGCCCTGATCACCCAATAAAGAGTTTGAAGAGAAGCCCTGGAGTATGTGTGCTGACTTCAACCTCTGAAATACTACAAGCGATCCTGACCGGGGGGGGGGGTAAGGTCTCAGGCGTCTTGAGTTTAACCTGTTTGACAGCCCCCCAGTGAAGTGAGAAGTAACCTCTTCAAATGTAATTTTTAATAACATAATTTTAATATATTTCTAATACAAACCCATTTTTTATGGTTTTTAAGGTTTTTAGTCGACCTTTAAGCAGCCTCCCCTTGGTTTCCTTGAGATACATACCCTAATAGTTTGCTAATGGTCCCATCACCACTGGCGCCTCTTGAGTTGGATATTCCTTGTACAAGGTCTTCCTAACCTCCACCCTTGTTGTTTTTTGTTTCGCCTAACTTGCCCCTGAAAAAGCGGCAGAGCCAGCAAGTCGCTAGCGTGGCCGGGAATCAGCAGGGTGGAAGCATTGTGAGGTGGGGAGCCAAACGTGCCAGTGGTAGACTACCCACTTCGCAGTAGCCTAACTGCCCGGGAAGCAGCGGTGCACGGGTTCACGAAGGCAGCGGCACTAGCAGTCAGTCAGTGCATAGTATTGGGGGTAAAATCACCTACTTGACAGTGTGGCAGTTTTTTGTTAAGCCGCCGGAGGGGGTGAACATGGCCATATGTAGAATCTGTGGGTAGAAGGTGAATCGTGGCCAGGGTGCCAACTTTGGCACCACGGCTCTACAGTACGTCAACATATAAAACAAAACAAAAAATGACACAGGAGGAATCTCATGCCCATCTATAAAATGATATACTCAATGGTAGGGCCTCTATTACTGAGATACCATAGAACATGTATATCTGCATATACTCTGAAACAACCGTATCAAAAGCAAGAAAACAAAGAGCGACATGCAAAGGTATTGAAAAATTATCAAAAAGCTTTATTAGTCATATGTTGAAAAGTTACAAATCATAGAAGGAGGTGACAGAAAAACACAGACGCCACCCTGAACCTCATATCAAGATGCACAAAACATATCTAGCACTCCTAAGATGGTGTTGCAAAAAAGGCTTATCGCATAAAAGATCAATGTAATATATCTGGGCCTTACTGAGGCCTGTCAAATATCCACAAAAAAGGGCATATTAAGTACCAGTGTGTCTCTATGTATTCACCAAGTGGATATTGCAGGACAACAGAGACAACAAAGGGGCTGACGCCATCCTGATCCCTTCACTTTCATCTACTTGCTGGTGAGTCCCATTATGGGTGTTGAGTTAGCACTGCTAGTGTTGTCTCTGTTGTCCTGCAATATCCACTTGGTGAATACATAGAGACACTGGTACTTGATATGCCCTTATTTGTGGATATCTGACAGGCCTCAGTAAGGCCCAGATATATTACATTGATCTTTTATGCAATAGGCCTTTTTTGCAACACCATCTTAGGAGTGCTAGATATGTTTTGTGCATCTTGATATGGGGTTCAGGGTGGCGTCTGTCTTTTTCTGTCACCTCCTTCTATGATTTGTAACTTTTTAACATATGACTAAAAAAAGCTTTTTGATAATTTTTCAATACCTTTGCATGTCGCTCTTTGTTTTCTTGCTTTTGATACAGTACGTCAGCATATGCAAAGTCACTATAAAATGACCTTGGAGAACCGTGGCTCCGATGTGGTTGTCCAGCGTGCCGCAGAAACTGCTGCATCACCCAGTGACGCACAGACGATTGCAGGCAGTCAAAGCTCCACCACCTCAGTCTGGTCCTGATGCTTCTGCTCCTCTCCCTCCTACTTCTCATCAGTCATTCTGTCAGCAATCGATCACCGAATCGATTGCCAAGAGACAACAGTATGCGTGCACGAGTCCAACGATGCAGAAGTTGAATGTGCTCCTGTCCAAGTTGCTGGGGCTTCGGTCCCTACTATACGTTGAGCGAGCGTATTTTGGGGTGTTCGTGACACGGACCCAGACCCGAACATTTTGAAAAACGTTCGGGTTCGTTGTTCGGCGATTTCTTCCCGCTTTCTGAAGGGCTGCACGGCAGGCAATCAGCTAGCGTTTTACTTCTTTCCCTAAGAAACCATCACAGCCATGCCTACTAATGGCATGGCTATGATTGGCCAAGTGTAGCATGTGACCCAGCCTCTATTTAAGTTGGAGTCACGTAGCGCCGCACGTCACACTGCTCTGATTAGTGTAGGGAGATGACGCAGCTTCTGTGAGGGAGGGATTAGGCAGGGAAAGGTCAGCAACAGCACCTAATGAACTGATCGATCTACAGCTGTGAATGATTCAACTTCTGCTAGTTAATTGCTCACTGGTTTTTAGGCTGCACAGAGCGTTTTTCTGTCACTTTTTTCTGGGGTGATCAGCGGCCATTTTGTGACTTGTGGTGCACCAGAACAAGCTGCCACCAAGTCCATCAATCCATCAATACTAGAGTTTTTTTTGCTATATCGTACATCAGGGGCTTGGCTGTGCTTATTGTCACCCCTAGAAACTCAGAATAGCAATTTCTATATTTTATTAAGGGGTTAAATAATATTGCCAAAATACCAATCCCCTAAATCTGGTGTTCCAGCTTTGGCTAGCCAAGTGTAATACTGTCTGCTGTCTGGCAAAGGATAGACTATTTTCTGTGGTGAAATTCAATTGCCAAAATAGCAATCCCCTAAATCTGGTGTCCCAGCAGTGGCTAGCAAAGTATAATAGTGTCTGTCAAAAAATATATTTTGTTCTGGGGTGAAATTCAATTGTCAAAATAGCAATACCCTGAATCTGGTGTCCCAGCACTGGCTGGCAAAGTATAATAGTGTCCGCCAAAACATATATTTTGTTCTGGGGTGAAATTCAATTGCCATAATAGCAATACCCTGAATCTGGTGTCCCAGCAGTGGCTGGCAAAGTATAATAGTGTCCGCCAATACATATATTTTGTTCAGGGGTGAAATTCAATTCCCAAAATAGCAATACCCTGAATCTGGTGTCCCAGCAGTGGCTGGCAAAGTATAATAGTGTCCGCCAAAACATATATTTTGTTCTGGGGTGAAATTCAATTGCCAAAATAGCAATACACTGAATGTGGTGTCCCAGCAGTGGCTGGCAAAGTATAACAGTGTCCGCCAAAACATATATTTTGTTCTGGGGTGAAATTCAATTGCCAAAATAGCAATACCCTGAATCTGGTGTTCCAGCAGTTGCAGGCCTAGTTTAAATCTGTCCGTAACAGGGTATATTTTGTTCTGGGGTGAAATTCAATTGCCAAAATAGCAATACCCTTAATCTGGTGTCCCAGCACTGGCTGGCAAAGTATAATAGTGTCCGCCAAAACATATATTTTGTTCTGGGGTGAAATTCAATTGCCAAAATAGCAATACCCTGAATCTGGTATCCCAGCACTGGCTGGCAAAGTATAGTAGTGTCCGCCAAAACATATATTTTGTTCAGGGGTGAAATTCAATTGCTAAAATAGCAATACCCTGAATCTGGTGTTCCAGCAGTTGCAGGCCTAGTTTATATCTGTCCATAACAGGGTATATTTTGTTCTGGGGTGAAATTCAATTGCCAAAATAGCAATACCCTGAATCTGGTGTCCCAGCACTGGCTGGCAAAGTATAATAGTGTCCGCCAAAACATATATTTTGTTCAGGGGTGAAGTTCAATTGCCAAAATAGCAATACCCTGAATCTGGTGTCCCAGCAGTGGCTGGCAAAGTAAAATAGTGTCCGCCAAAACATATATTTTGTTCTGGGGTGAAATTCAATTGCCAAAATAGCAATACCCTGAATCTGGTGTCCCAGCAGTGGCTGGCAAAGTATAATAGTGTCCGCCAAAACATATATTTTGTTCTGGGGTGAAATTCAATTGCCAAAATAGCAATACCCTGAATCTGGTGTCCCAGCACTGGCTGGCAAAGTATAAAATTGTCCGTCAAAACATATATTTTGTTCGGGGGTAAAAATCACTTGCCAAAATAGCAATACCCTGAATCTGGTGTCCCAGCAGTGGCTGGCAAAGTATAATAGTGTCCGCCAAAACATATATTTTGATCTGGGGTGAAATTCAATTGCCAAAATAGCAATACCCTGAATCTGGTGTTCCAGCTGTTGCAGGCCAAATGTTAATCTGTCCGTAAAAGGGTATATTACTCTCAAGGTGTATATACAAGTGCTGAGAGGGTCATCCTCAATAACTTCATACGCTACCGTGCATCTCCCATTGTATTTCTGTCCGTTAAAGGGTATATTACTCAAAGTGTCAAAATACAATTGCTGAAGGCATAATCCTACATATTTTTTCACATGCTACTGTGCATCTCGAAGTGTAAACCTGTCCATAAAAGGATACCTTTCATCCAGGGCCTAAATACTAGGCCTACAATTGATATTTCCTTAAATCAGTTTTTTAATGCTGTGCCTGGATTAGTGTAATACGGTACATAAATAAATAGGCAGATAGTTTTAGATGCCTGTAAAAAAAGGTCTGAATTTGAAATCAATACATTGAGCCAAATATTTTTTTTCTTATTGTGGTGCTTGGTGAAAGGTAACAATGAGGAAAACATCTAGTAAGGAACGCGGACGCGATCATGGTGGTGTTAGTCGACCCTCTGGTGCTGGGAGAGGACGTGGCCATTCTGCCACAGCCACACATCCTAGTGAACCAACTACCTCAGGTTCCAGTACCCGCCAGAATTTACAGCGATATTTGGTGGGGCCCAATGCTGTTCTAAGGATGGTAAGGCCTGAGCAGGTACAGGCGCTAGCCAATTGGGTGGCCGACAGTGGATCCAGCACGTTCACAACATTATCTCACACCCAGTCTTCTGCAGAAAGCGCACAGGTGGCGCCTGAAAACCAAGCCCATCAGTCTGTCACATCACACCCATGCATATCAGGGACACTGTCTGAGCCTCAAGTTATGCAGCAGTCTCTTATGCTGTTTGAAGACTCTGCTTAATCCACCTTGCCCTTCCCCAGTGGTGGAAGACATTGAATGCCCTGACGCACAAACACTTATGTTTCCTGATGATGAGGACATGGGAATACCACCTCATCGGAGGTGATGAGGACGAAACACAGGTGCCAACTGCTGCGTCTTTCTGCAGTGTGCAGACCGAACAGGAGGTCAGGGAGGAAGACTGTGTGGAAGACGATGCAGGGGACTATGAGGTCCTAGACCCCACATGGAATGAAGGTCGTGCCACTGACTTTCATAGTTCAGAGGAAGAGGCAGTGGTGAGAAAGAGTCAACAGCATAGCAAAAGAGGGAGCAGGGGGCAAAAGCAGAACAGCCGCCGCCAAGAGAGTTCGCCTGCTACTGGCCACCACCACCAGGGACTGAGCACCCCAAAGGCAGCTTGAGAGAGTTCCCTGGCATGGCACTTCTTTAAACAATGTGCTGACGACAAGACCCGAGTGGTTTGCACGCTGTGTCATCAGAGCCTGAAGCGAGGCATTAACGTTCTGAACCTTAGCACAACCTGCATGACCAGGTATCTACATGCAAAGCATGAACTGCAATGGAGTAAACACCTTAAAAGCAAGGAACTCACTCTGACTCCCCCTGCTCCCTCTTCTGCTGCTGCCTCGGCCTCTTCCTCCGCCTCGGGAGGAATGTTGGCACCTGCCGCCCACCAAACAGAGGATGTGCCACCGACACCACCATCTGCGTACCCAAGCATCTCCACCATGTCTCACGGCAGCGTTCAGCTCTCCATCTCACAAACCTTGGAGAGAAAGCGTAAATTCCCACCTAGCCACCCTCGAGCCCTGGGCCTGAATGTCAGCATTTCTAAACTCCGGGCCTTTGAAATGCTGTCATTCAGGCTGGTGGACACAGACAGCTTCAAACAGCTGATAGCCATGGCTGTCCCAACAGTATGTTGTTCCCAGCCGCCACTACTTCTCCAAGACAGCCGTGCCTTCCCTGCACAACCAAGTATACGATAAAATCAAGTGTGCACTGCGCAACGCCATCTGTGGCAAGGTCCACCTAACCACAGATACGTGGACCAGTAAGCACGGCCAGGGACGTTATATCTCCGTAACTGCTCACTGGGTAAATGTAGTGGCGGCTGGGCCCCAGGCGGAGAGTTCCTTGGCGCACGTCCTTCCGCCGCCAAGGATCGCAGGGCGTCATTCTTTGCCTCATGTAGCCTCCTCATCCTACTCGGCTTCCTCCTTCTCTGCTTCCACCGGCTCATCCAGTCAGCCACACACCTTCACCACCAACTTCAGCACAGCACGGGGTAAACATCAGCAGGCCATTCTGAAACTCATATGTTTGGGGGACAGGCCCCACACCGCGCAGGAGTTGTGGCGGGGTATTGAATAACAGACCGACAAGTGGTTTCTGCCAGTGGGCCTCAAGCCCGGCCTGGTGGTGTGCGATAATGGGCAAAATCTCGTCGCAGATCTGGGACTCTTGGTGGTGCAGAAGTTCATTCACAACTACCCCGACATGTCAGAGCTGCTGCATAAAGTGCGGGCCGTCTGTGCGCGCTTCCGGCGTTCACATACTGCCGCTGCTCGCCTGTCTGCGCTACAGCGTAACTTTGGCCTTCCCGCTCACCTCCTCATATGCGAAGTGAACACCAGGTGGAACTCCACCTTGCACATGCTGAAGAGACTGTGCGAGCAGCAGCAGGCCATAGTGGAGTTTCGGCTGCAGCACGCACACGTCAGTCGCACTGCGGAACAGCACCACTTCACCACCAATGATTGGGCCTCCATGCGAGACCTGTTTGCCCTCTTGCGCTGTTTCGAGTACTCCACCAACATGGCCAGTGGCGATGACATCGTTATCAGCGTTACAATACCACTTCTCTGTCTCTTTGAGAAAACACTTAGGGCGATGATGGAAGAGGAGGTGGCCAAGGAGGAGGAGGATGAGGGGTCATTTCTAGCACTTTCAGGCCAGTCTCTTAGAAGTAGCTCAGAGGGAGGTTTTTTGCAACAGCAGAGGCCAGGTACAAATGTGGCCAGCCAGGGCCCACTACTGGAGGACGAGGAAGATGAGGAGGAGGTGGAGGAGGATGAGGATGAAGCAGGTTCACATCGGGGTGGCATCCGACACAGCTGAGGCCCATCACTGGTGCGTGGCTGGAGGGATACGGAGGACGATGACGATACGCCTCCCACAGAAGACAGCTTGTCCTTACCTCTGGGGAGCCTGGCACACATGATCGACAACATGCTGCAGTGCCTGCGGAACGACAGCAGAGTTGGCCACATTTTAACGTGTGCGGACTACTGGGTTGCCACCCTGCTGGATCTCCAGTACAAAGACAATATGCCCACCTTACTTCCTGCACTGGAGCGTGATAGGAAGATGCGCGAGTACAAGCGCACGCTGCTAGACGCGCTTCTGAGAGCATTCTTAAATGTCACAGGGGAACAGGTGGAAGCCCAAGGCGAAGGCAGAGGAGGAGCAAGAGGTCGCCAACGCAGCTGTGTCACGGCCAGCTCCTCTGAGGGCAGGGTTAGCATGGCAGAAATGTGGAAAAGTTTTGTCTCCACGCCACAGCTACCTGCACCACCACCTGATACGGAATGTGTTAGCAGGAAGCAGCATTTCACTAACATGGTTGTCTGCACACCCCTCCACGTACTGACTGATGATTCGGCCCCATTTAACTTCTGGGTCTCCAAATTGTCCACGTGGCCAGAGTTAGCATTTTATGCCCGGCGACCAGCATTTTGTATGAACATGTATTCAGCACGGCAGGGGGCGTCATTACTGTCAAACGCAGCCGCCTGTCCACAGCCAACGTGGACAAGTTGACGTTCATAAAAATGAACCAGGCATGAATCCCAAAGGACCTGTCCCTCCCTTGTGCAGATTAGACATTTATAACTGCCTCCCACTCAACCATGTATTCTTGTACTCCGGGGCACTTCTTTATTGAATCCTCATTTTTTTAACTTTACCATGATCTTGTGGTGCAAACCAAAGTTGAATGAACCTCTCCTCAATCTGGGCGCCGGGGCCTAAATAACTGAAAGTGGCCTTTTACTATGGTGGGTGATATGATGCCTTATTCCTTGCTGTCGGACCTCTCTTCTCTGTCTGGGTGCTGGGGCCTAAATAACTGAAAGTGGTCTTCTCCAGTGGTGGGTGATATGACGCCTTATTCCTTGTTGAGGGACCTCTCTCCTTTGTCTGGGTGCTGGGGCCTAAATAACTGAAAGTGGCCTTCTCCAGTGGTGGGTGATATGACGCATGATTCTCTGCTGTGGAACCTCTCTCCTCTGTCTGGGTGCTGGGGCCTAAATAACTGAAAGTGGCCTTCTCCAGTGGTGGGTGATTTGACGCCTTATTCCTTGCTGTGGGACCTCTCTCCTCTGTCTGGGTGCTGGGGCCTAAATAACTGAAAGTGGCCTTCTCCAGTGGTGGGTGATATGACGCATGATTCCTTGCTGTGAGACCTCTCTCCTCTGTCTGGGTGGTGGGGCCTAAAGAACTGAAAGCGGCCTTCTCCAGTGGTGGGTGATATGACGCCTGATTCTCTGCTGTGGGTCCTCTGTCCTCTGTCTGGGTGCTGGGGCCTAAATATCTGAAAGTGGCCTTCTCCAGTGGTGGGTGATATGACGCCTTGTTCCTTGCTGTGGGACCTCTGTCTGGGTGCTGGGGCCTAATTAACTCAAAGTGGCCTTCGCCAGTGGTGGGTGATATGACGCATGATTCCTTGCTGTGGGACCTCTCTCCTCTGTCTGGGTGCTGGGGCCTAAATAACTGAAAGTGGCCTTCTTCAGTGGTGGGTGATATGACGCTTGATTCCTTGCTGTGGGACCTCTCTCCTCTGTCTGGGTGCTGGGGCATAAATAACTCAAAGTGGCCTTCTCCAGTGGTGGGTGATCTGACGCCTGATTCTCTGCTGTGGGACCTCTCTCCTCTGTCTGGCTGCTGGGGTCTAAATAACTGAAAGTGGCCTTCGCCAGTGGTGGGTGATATGACGCCTTATTCCTTGCTGTGGGACCTCTCTCCTCTGTCTGGGTGCTGGGGCATAAATAACTCAAAGTGGCCTTCTCCAGTGGTGGGTGATATGACGCTTTATTCCTTGCTGTGGGACCTCTCTCCTCTGTCTGGGTGCTGGGGCCTAAATAACTGAAAGTGGCCTTCTCCAGTGGTGGGTGATATGACGCTTGATTCTCTGTTGTGGGACCTCTCTCCTCTGTCTGGGTGCTGGCGCCTAAATAACTGAAAGTGGCCTTCGCCAGTAGTGGGTGATATGAAGCCTTATTCCTTGCTGTGGGACCTCTCTCCTTTGTCTGGGTGCTGGGGCCTAAATAACTGAAAGTGGCCTTCACCAGTGGTGGGTGATATGACGCATGATTCCTTGCTGTGGGACCTCTCTCCTCTGTCTGGGTCCTGGGGCCTAAATAACTGAAAGTGGCCTTCTCCAGTGGTGGGTGATATGACGCATGATTCCTTGCTGTGGGACCTCTCTCCTCTGTCTGGGTGCTGGGGCATAAATAACTCAAAGTGGCCTTCTCCAGTGGTGGGTGATATGACGCCTTATTCCTTGCTGTGGGACCTCTCTCCTCTGTCTGGGTTCTGGGGCCTAAATAACTGAAAGTGGCCTTCTCCAGTGGTGGGGGATATGATGCCTGATTCTCTGCTGTGGGACCTCTCTCCTCTGTCTGGGTGCTGGGGCCTAAATAACTGAAAGTGGCCTTCTCCAGTGGTGGGTGATATGATGCATGATTCTCCGCTGTGGGACCTCTCTCCTCTGTCTGGGTGCTGGGGCCTAAATAACTGAAAGTGGCCTTCTCCAGTGGTGGGTGATATGACGCCTTGTTCCTTGCTGTGGGACCTCTGTCTGGGTGCTGGGGCCTAAATAACTGAAAGTGGCCTTCTCCAGTGGTGGGTGATTTATGTATGATTCTCTGCTGTGGGACCTCTCTCCTCTGTCTGGGTGCTGGGGCCTAAATAACTGAAAGTGGCCAGTGGTGGCTGATATGACGCATGATTCCTTGCTGTGGGACCTCTCTCCTCAGTCTGGGTGCTGGGGCCTAAATAACTGAAAGTGGCCTTCTCCAGTGGTGGGTGATATGTCGCCTTATTTCTTGATGTGGTACCTCTCTCCTCTGTCTGAGTGCTAGGGCCTAAATAACTGAAAGTGGCCTTCTCCAGTGGTGGGTGATATGACGCATGATTCTCTGCTATGAGACCTCTCTCTAATTGTTATTGGTTAATTTTTATTTATTTTATTTTAATTCATTTTCCTATCCACATTTGTTTGCAGGGCATTTACCTACATTTTGCTGCCTTTTGCAGCCCTCTAGCACTTTCCTGGACTATCTTACAGCCTTTTTAGTGCCCAAATGTTAGGGTCCCCATTGACTTCAATGGGGTTCGGGTTAAAGTTCGGGTCGAGTTCGGATCCCGAACCCGAACATTTTCAGGAAGTTCGGCCGAACTTCTCGAAGTCGAACATCCAGGTGTTCGCTCAACTCTAGTCCCTACCTTTCCAAATGTTGGACTCTGCACCTTTCAGAGAACTGATGGTTTGTGCCGAGCCGAGGTCGAGAGTCCCAAGCCGTCACTTCTTTGCCAAAACGGCTGTACTAGCCTTGCACACACATGTAGAACAGAAGGTGGGCCAGTCCTTGAGTCTGTCGGTGTCTACCAAAGTGCACGGCAGCGCCAATTTGTGGAGCTGTAACTACGGTCAAGGACAATATATGTCCTTTATAGCCTACTGGGTAAATGTGGGTCCTGCCCAGCCACACCAGCAACTTGGCCAGGTGACGCCACTTCCGCCTCTATGTTCTCACGCTGTTGGTCCTGCGACAATGTCCACCTCTGCCTCAGCCTCCACTGCAGGGATAATTCACAGTGCACCTCCAGCATACCACATGTGCAGGGCACGGTGGTGTCATGCTGTTCTGCACCTAGTTTGCCTGGGCGAACTGAGTCACACAGGCGAGGAACTGCTCTGTGTCCTTCATCAAGAAATCGAATCCTAGCTTTCTCCTTGACAACTCAAACCATGGTGACCGACAACGTGATGAACATGGTGTCAGTGCTGTGTCTGCATGGCGAACATGTTCAATCTGGTTGTAAAGCGGTTTCTAAAGTCTTCACCCCATCTTCAAGACATCTTGAAAATGACCAGGAAATTTTGTATGCACTTTAGCCACTCGTACGCCACAAAGCACACCCTCCTTGAGCTGCAGCGGCAGAACGGCATCCACCAACAAAGGCTGATATGGAGGATGGAATTCCAATGGGTGGAAACATCGTATATATTAGACCGATTATATGAACAAAGAAAGGCCATAAACGATTTGTTGATGATACAGGCAGACAAAGGTATTTCCCTGTGTAACTTCGATGTTAGCCAATGGCAACTCATGTGTGACACCTGCCGTTTGCTCGGGCCCTTTGAGGAGGCCAATTTATTTGTCAGTCGCGAGGACTAAGGGATGAACAACGTCATTCCACTGATTCATGAGACATGGCAACTACATCTCAAGCCCCCCATGAGCCCTGTGTGGGCTGAACAGATCACTCTGTGGTCTCCTCATGTGGCTGCCACCTCACCACACTGTGGTCTCCTCATGCTGCTGCTACCTCAACACAATGTCACCTGGCCAATCTGTGGTCTCCTCATGCTGCTGCCACATCACTACTCTGTGGACTCCTCATATAACTGCCATGTCCCCACTCTGTAGTCTCCTCATGCTGCTGCCACATCACCACTCTGTGTTCTAGTCATGCTGCTGCCACTTCACCACTTTGTGTTCTCCTCATGCTGCTGCCGCCTCCCCACTATGTCACTGGGCCACTCTGTGGTCTCCTCATGCTGCTGCAACATCACTACTCTGTGGTTTCTACATGCTGCTGCCACATCACTACTCTGGTCTCCTCATGCTGCTGCCACCTCAACCCTATGTCACTGGGCCACTTTGTGGTCTCTTCATGCTGCTGCCACTTCACCACTATGTGGTCTCCTCATGCTGCTGCCACATCATGACTCTGGGGTCTCCTCATGCTGCTGCCACCTCGCCACTATATCAATGGGCCACTCTGTGGTCTCCTCATGCTGATGCTACCTCCACACTGTGTCACTTGGCCACTTTGTGGTCTCCTCATGCTGCTGCCACTTCATTACTCTGTGGTCTCCTCATGCTGCTGCTACTTCACCACTCTTTGGTCTCCTCATGCTTCTGCCACCTCAACACTATGTCATTGGGCGACTCGGTGGTCTCCTCATGCTGCTGCCACCTCACCACTCTGTAATTATGCTACTCTGTGGACTTCTCATGCTATTCCCACCCTTCCCAATCCATGACTGGGCCACTAGTTTGCCTTTTTGGCCTGGTTGACATCATCATTTATTTGACCCTTCTTCTGATCTATCAGAAGAAAGGAGAAATGAGATCGCACAACGGATCCTGTCTATGTAGCAGCTGTAAGGCCTCTATAAAAGGGTCCCTATTTTGCATCAGAATTGGCTTATGATTTGGTAGCCAAAAGCAGGAGTGGGTACAAAACACAGAAGACATGCAAATATTCCATTCATGTGTCATCTCTGTTTTGGATCCACTCCTGTTTATTTGGCTTTAGCAATACTGATGGATTACTGACCAAATGCTGACTGAGTTAAGGCAGATGCTCAACAGACAGGATCATTTTTTTGGGGAGTTATTGTTCTGACAGATCAGAGGAAAGGCAAAATAATCAGTGACCTCAACATAAACTTGCTGCTGACACCCTCTCTACACTGTCGAGGGGCTCTACTTGTATAAGCTTTTAATAGAACATGTTCTGTAGACATCTATGCGCAATCAGCTGACAACGGTGTAAAAGGAGTGCACTTTTTCTTGATGCCAACATCGACCTGTCAGGCTGCATTCACACTTGAGTTATTTGGTCATTTTTGGCCCCATAACTGCCCAAATAAGTGTGCAATGATTCTAAGAGCGATGCCTGTCATCTGCGTGTCATACAGTTGTATCATCGTTAGCGCTCCTTGCGGACTCGCATCAGCGCGTAATGATAGCGAATTTCATTTGTGAACCCGAAGCGCTTGGTGGTGCAATTTTGCTGAGTGAACACCAGATGGTGCTTGGAACTACCCGGGACCCGCTTGTAACTACAGTACATGGGAGAGTAGGCTGTAAACTGCAGCAGCCAGCGCTGTCCTAATTCCATAATTTTCCCCCTTTTCTGCAATAGAGGTACTATAATATTACAGTATATTATCGTAGTTATTGGCCGTTCATGTACGGCCAATAACTACGATATCATTATCTACAGTACGTGCAAAGAAATCGGGTGTCGGAGGTGGCGGGGAAGTTCACCAGACAGCTACACTGTACAGTACAGTACTGTACAGTAGCTCCGGCTCACGATGTTGCGCCTAGGACTAAGTTGAAACAGCAATGCGATTCATAGAACTTGAATTAATCGCATTGCAATTTCAACTTTCTCAAATCCGACAGTACATTCTAGCATTGAGCCGTTCCCGTGGTTATGGGGATGATCCATGAGCACGGAAGTCGGCAGAAGCTCTAAGTTGAAATCGCAATGCGATTCATAGAACTTGAATTAATCGCATTGCGATTTCAACTTTCTCAAATCCGACAGTACATTCTTGCATGGAGCTGTTCCCATGGTGATGGGGACGCTCAAGTCGGCAGAAGCTCTAAGTTGAAATCGCAATGCGATTCATAGAACTTGAATTAATCGCATTGCGATTTCAAATTTAACAGCTTTAACTTTAACAGTACTGTACAGTAGTTCCGGCTCATGATGTTGCGCCTATGACTGTGCAGTACAGTATGTGATAGGGCTTGAAGGAAGTGATTTTAGTAAAAAGAAAAAAAATCGAATATCCGAACATTATTACCTAAAATAAATCGCAGTACCGTACAATTAATAGATCCGAGGTCATTGTTGCGTTCCGAAAAAAAAAAAAAAAGGTTGATTTATTAATAATATAAAAAAAAAATGGTGACATTCCAGTGCAATTACTCAAATGAACTGCCATTTTCTGTCACCTAATATCTTTATATATCCCTAGGTGTGCTCTCATTGGCTCTTGGAGCCACGTGGCCCCTTTTGGCCAATCACATTTTATTCAAAAATGCTCTGTTCAAAGAATATGGTATTTTCACCCAATGATATTATAAAGTTCCCACGCTATTAAGGTTAATTGGTTATGACAGGTCATTAAAACAAATAATTAACCTTAATAGTGTGGGAACTTTTGGTTCATTGATTCACATGACCGCGGGAACTTTCACATCATTGGATGAATATGCAATATTTTTTAAATGGAGCAATTTTTTCTTCTATGCGAATGGCCAAAGTGGGTCACGTGTCTCCAAGAACCAATGAGAAGACATCCTGTGCTATAAAAACATCTGACTGGAAATAAAATGGCAGTTCCTATAAGTGATCGGGCCAAAATGCTGCAATTATTTATTTTTTGGGGGAACTTTCGATTTATTAAATATTTTTAAACCGATTTTTGTGGTGGGCACCCGACTGATCTCCTGTCCACTAGTCTTTTCCTCTACCGGCTCACAGGCTACATGGTGATGTCAGAGGAGGGCAACTAAAGTAATAACTGGAATGGGGCAACTACAGTACCCTCAAAGGTTATCAAAATTAGGGTTTTTTACTTTAGAAAAAAGACGACTAAGGGGAGATCTAATAACTATGTATAAATATATCAGGGGTCAGAACAGAGATCTCTCCCATCATCTATTTATCCCCAGGACTGTCACTGTGACGAGGGGACATCCTCTGCGTCTGGAGGAAAGAAGGTTTGTACACAAACATAGAAGAGGATTCTTTACAGTAAGAGCAGTGAGACTATGGAACTCTCTGCCTGAGGAGGTGGTGATGGTGAGTACAATAAAGGAATTCAAGAGGGACCTGGATGTATTCCTGGAGTGTAATAATGTTACAGGCTATAGCTACTAGAGATGGGTCGTTAATCCAGGGAGTACTTCTTTTCTCTGGATCAACTAGCAGGATTTTTTTTTTTACAATCTATGTCATTATCTACTGTACAGTACTTGCGGCTGCGTTAAGCTGTATAGTCTGTCGGGTAGCCGACTTCATCATCCTGCTGTTCCCTATACTCTGTTGTACTCTGTACTGTACATGTGCTGTATTTAATTAAAAAGTATGGCAATACATGGATAAAAATACAGCCATGTACAGTACAGTACATACACATGCATGAATTATCGCTGCTGCGCAGCTTACTGGAATTACCGCCTAGTCGCATTCACCCTTATGGAAACACCGAGGTGGCGGAGATTACAATAACCTGCGTGGCATTGAGGACAATATACTGTAATGTACAGTATACTGTCCCCTTCATCTTGCACGCGGCCAAAAAGAAGAAATCGGGTGGCGGTGTGGGGGGGATGTTCACCAAAGAGCTACACTACAGTGCTGTACAGTAGCTTCGGATCGAATATATCCGAACATTATTAAACCAAAAAATCGCTATACTGTATAGATAATCGACCCGAGGTCATTGATGCGGGCCGGGAAAAAAAATAAAAAAGGTTTGATTTGTTTGGTTCGGTTGTGTAGATGTTTATTCCCCCTGTAATATCATGCCTTGCACATAATCCCTGGAACAGCAGAGATGATGCAGTGCAGGGATCTGTTCCAGGTTATAACTTGCGATATCTGCTACTCCTTGTTACATTCTGCTTTACTTTGAAAAGCTGGGAAGTATAAGGCCCCTTTCAGACGGGCGAGTTTTCTGCGTGGGTGAAATGCGTAACGTGAACGCATAGCCCCCGCACTGAATCCTGACCCATTCATTTCAATGGGGCTATACACATGAGCGGTGATTTTCACGCATCACTTCTGCGTTGCGTGAAAATCGCAGCATGCTCTATATTGTGCATTTTTCACGCAACGCAGGCCCTATAGAAGGGAATGGGGCTGCGGGAAAATCGCAAGCATCCACAATCAAGTGCGGATGCAGTGCGATTTTCCCGCAAGGTTGCTAAGAGACGGGACCCGATCTTTATTATTTTCCCTTATAACATGGTTATAAGGGAAAATAATAGCATTCTCAATACAGAATGCTTAGTAAAATGTGCGTGCAAAACGCATTAAAACTCTTTGCACTCACGCAGAAAAATCACGCATTTTCCCGCAACGCACCCGCCTCTTATCCGGGCATCAAACGTGACGCCCGTGTGAAAGAGGCCTAAGGTCTCTAAGGGTTTTCAGCTTTTGACTATAAACAGAGATATAATACTACTTACAGCTGAGAATTTGCTACACTGTATCTTAAAACCCTGACTCTGCTACATCGGATAACTTACCAGTATATCGTTCATCTGATGTCATCTGAACTACTCAGCTTTGCTGTGTCTGACAAATGTAACACTGCTTCATCTGTTATAAGTTGTATGAGAAGATCTTTTATAATTTAAGTTCTGCACTTGTACTCCAGACTGATACTGTACATTGTAACAAACTTTCAGAACTGGAGAGAGACTTTTGCCGCTGATGTGCTTAGCTTACAGAGGATTGTGTATATTGCATGCAATTGTAACAAACCCTCATCTGTGAGAAGTATTAGGTCACTCTTTAGTCAGAAGATGAAAACCCCTAGAGACTGAATACTTCTTGCAGTTGAGGGTTTGTAACAATTGTATGCTGTGTAAGTGTGCAATATCATAAATCCTATAGTGACTTCTGCACTGAGCAGAGGAATAGCAATTACTATTGTGCTGTATATGTGTGTGTGTGTGTGTATGTGGGGGAAGGGGAGCAGAAAACAATAGGCTATTGTTTTCTGCTCCCCTTCCCCCACATACACACACATGGTAGAGGACAATTCTGTGAGGGTACTTTCACACTAGCGTTGGTGCGGATCCGTCTGTTTATTTGTACAGGCGGATCCGCACCTCTATCTAAGCGTTTGTATCCGTTCAGAACGGATCCGTTTGCATTAGGTTTAAAGAAAAATGACAAAGTTCAAAAGCGGATCCGTTTTGGATTACATTGAAAGTCAATGGGGAGCGGATCCGTTTTCAAATGCACCATATTGTGTCACTGACAACGGATCCGTCCCCATTGACTTACATTGTAAAAAAAAACGGATCCGTTAGGCTCCGCCTCTTCAGACGGACACCAAAATGCTGCATGCTGCGTTTTGGTGTCCGCCTCCAAAACGTAATAGAGGCGGAACGGAGCCTAACTGATGCATTCTGAACGGATCCTTATCCATTCAGAATGCATTGGGGCTTAACTGATCCGTTTTGGACTGTTTGTGAGAGCCCTTTAACGGATCTCACAAACGGAATCCAAAACGCTAGTGTGAAAGTACCCTTAATAACAAGTATTCAAGTGTAGAAGAGTTGAGTTAGTTAGCTATATACAGCAACATATTTCTGTGCAAGGATGCAAAAAAATATATCTACAAGAATATAATGGAAATAAAGATAAATATGTGTAGACTTTAATTTGCATATGGAGTGTAAAAATCTATGCAGAAATCCTGGGATGCAAAGGAATGGGCAGAGATGAAGGGATGCTGGGTTTCGTGCCAGCAGAAGAGGAGCAGAAATGCAAGGATGAAGAGAAATTGGCAGAGATGGAGGTATGCAGAGAAGTGGGCACAGATGGAGGAAAGACAAGGAGCAAGCAGGGATGGAGGGATGTGGGGGGACTTAGTAGGTGCATTTGTGAATGGATGAAGATTTCTGATAAATAATTAAAATAATAATAGATAAATTATAACAATAATAAATTGCCTGCTTGTTTTTTTCTATTTTATTATATATATATATATATATATATATATATGTTGTGGTAAGGTGCAAGGTGTCATATGCGATGGCAGGTACGTGTCACCGAGGTTGCTGGCCTCGGTGAGGTGAGAGCCGGGTTTTTGTCTGCAGCAGCTAGTGCTGTTTGACTCTGTTAAATAGCATGGCTGCAAAGCCGATCCGGGCCGGCTCTTACTGGGAGCAGCTAAAGAGTAGGGTGGGTGGCTGCTCCCCACGGTCCAGTCCGAGTTTTGGGCTGGGTATAAAACACAGCCATCAGCTGTGTCTGAGGGTGATTATCCTGGAGCCTGCTAACAGGGCTGAGGAGTTCTCTGTGCTGGAGGACGGAGCTCAGCAAGGTGGTGTTTCCCTGCAACCTGAAGGAGGAATCGCCTGCGGCTGAACCGACTGCTAGGTGTGAACCCGCACTTAAACCACCCAAGGTGACTGGACCCTGTGTTGGCCTGTTTTTGGTTTTGCCACATGATTTCTGTTGTGTGTGAACTGTCACCAAGAGACTGTTTTCATTTCTGGTGTGCAAGTGTGAATAAAACACTGTTTGATGCACAATCTGGACTCCTTGTTTTGCCTCTAAACTGCACCCGCACCGCTGTCTACCAGAGCGACTCCCCACAATGTATATATATATTTCTACAAAGAAGAGGCAGCCAGTATCAGGGATGAGTACTCTAAGCCCTGACAGCGGGGAGAAGCAAAGGAAATAGGGCAGCGCTCAGGTGTAGTCCCCCTCCCCCTATAACGCCGCTACAGATCCCTCCACTGCCAGCAACAGGATGCACTGTCCAGTACCAGCAATATATATATATATATATATATATATATATATAAATAATTTAATCCTAAAAGGGGATGAAAAGGTTAATGGACCGGAGGTCAGTGGGGCGCTGCTCAACACCTAGTGTCATTGTATTTAATTAATGTAAAAAAACAGGCAGCATTTCTGTATCCTAATAACATTAGTCTGCCATTTTCTTCACTGCCAGGTCTTTTTATAGCTGGAGCGCTCAATACAGAATATTCAGCCAATCACATTCTAGTTCCCACGGTCATGGGAACCAATCAGAGCCTGGTTCACTGGGAATCCAGCTCAATTGGTGTTGACAGCTTGTCAAAACAATTATTTCATATTGGTTAACAAGGTATTTAATCTTAATTTCCTTGATAACCAACCTGCGATTGGTTCCCATGACTGTGGGAACTAGAATGTGATTGGCTGAATATTCTGTATTGAGCGCTCCAGCTATAAAAAAGACCTGGCAGTGAAGAAAATGGCAGATTACAGTTATAAGGATACAGAGATGCTGCCATTCTTTTATATTAATTAAATACAATGACACTAGGTGTTGAGCAGCGCCCCACTGACCTCTTGTCCATTAACCTTTTCATCCCCTTTCTACTTGCATTCAATTATTTGCTCAGGGGATGAAGTGGTGAGGTCGGTGATTTACAGTTCTGTACTGTACTTTCTATGGTTCCGTTAAGCACCTTTGTTTTTTAATTATTCATAAAGTTAAAAATACTGTACTAATTCATTGGGAAAATAAATAATTTTAAGGGAATGCCGGCACCTGTACTGTGCTACAGATGCTCTATAGTACTGTAAACTGATCTCCAGTCCAAATTTGCCCCATTTTCACGAATAATTTATGGGGGAGGAGCATGCCAAGGGGGTTTAACTGAACTGTTTGGAGAAGAAAAAAAAGAGGAATATTCTAAAAAATGTCAAAATAAATATATTCGCTATAGTGCTATATATTCGTTTTTTAGAATATGACTCATTGACCCACAAGCATTTTAAGCAGGGAGGAATCATTTGTTCAGATGGAAAAAATGACGAATATTCGATATAATGAATATTTAGCATTATATTCGTAATATTCGCAAATTATCGAAGTTGCGTTATTCACGATTAATATTCGCTATTCGAATATTCGCGATCAACACTAGTGGTATTTACAGTAAACTGCGTAGCAGTAATAGCAATATGAATACACAGTACAGTACATGCTGTACTGTATGTTTATGTGGATATTATCAGCAGTCGAACACACCAGGATCGGGGGGAGAGGATTACTGTAGTGTACAGTAATAACACTATCAAACAGTAACAACTGCTCTGCATACAGCCAAATCTGCAGAGTGAAGCGTGGAGCCCGAGAATGAGGTAGAGTACACAGGGCCGGTGCAAGGATTTTTGCCGCCCTAGACAAAAGAAAAGTTTGCCGCCCCCCCCCCCCCATGTGACATCACAATGCCCCACCCATATGATCTGCCATATTACAGGGGTTCTGCAGTTTATTTAAACTGATTGGCAGGGGTCCGACACCCGAGACCCCTGCCAATCAGCTGTTTGAGAAGGCAGCAGCGCTGGCAGTAGCGCCTCAGCCTTCTCGCAGTGATGTCACGATTAGTATCATTGGCCTGGGTGGGGCTAAGCTTCATTCAAGTGAACAGAGCTTAACCCCGCCCAGGCCAGTGATACTAGTCGTGACGTCACTGCGCCTACAGTAAACAGCGAGAAGGCCGCGGTGCTCCTGCAGCGCTGCTGCCTTCTCTAACAGCTGATCGGTGGGGGTCCTGGGTGTCAGACCCCGGCCGATCAGATGCTGATGATCTATCCAGAGAATAGATCATCAGTTGTAACAAACTGCAGAACCCCTTTAACTAAAGCCAGTTCTCTCCCCCCTCTTGTCATTCTTCACACTCCCCGCACTTGTCATTCTTCCCCCCCCCTTGTCATTCTTCCTCCCCCCCCCCACTTATCATTCTCTCCCCCTCTTGTCTTTCTTCACACTCCCCCCCACTTGTCATTCTTCACACTCCCCCCCCCCATGTCATTCCCTTTCTCCCTCTTGTCATTCCCTTTCCCCCCCTTGTCATTCTCTTTCTCCCCTTGTCATTCCCTTTCCCCCACTTGTCATTCTCTTTCTCCCCTTGTCATTCTCTCTCCCCTTCTTCTTTGTCATTCTCTTTCCCCTCTTTTTATTCTCCCCCTCTCCTTGTCATTCTCCCCCCTCCCTTGTCATTCTCTTTCTCCCCCGAGCCCCCTACCTCTAGTGTAGCGGCCGAGCTCTTTATGCTCCACGGGTACAGGAGCTTTAGTTTCCTGTACCCGAGGGGACTGACATGAAGTGCACACTGTGTGCACACTTCATGTCAGTCCGGCCGGGTACAGGAGACAGATGCTCCTGTACCCGCGGACCATAAAGAGCTCGGCAGCTCCTCTCTTCATGCTGCACCCGGGCGGTGCGCCCTCATGGACGCGCCAGCCCGGGCAGTGCTGCAGCCGCCTGAGGCTCAATTCAGAGCGCTCAGGCGGCTGCAGCATGAGGCGGGGCCAGCGCTCCTAGCAGCGCCCCTTCCCAAGGGGCGCTCTACGCGGCTGCCAATTCCGCGTATAGGACGCGCCGGCCCTGGGAGTACATACAGTACAGTATGTGCCGGTGAATCCGACAGTATACTGTTACTGTAGTTCTCCCCTGCATAAAGCATGGGGAAATAATGGCACCTGTATGTTAAGAGGTCAATATTCACCCGAATGCTATTTTGTTGTTATAAGTGAACTAAAGTGAACCTAAGGGGAACAATCTACGGAGAGCACAGATTTGTTTACCACAAGAACGGCTACCTGTGAAATTGTATTAATGGCCGAACTTGAGCCATTCCTATATATATATATATATATATATATATATATATATATTATATATTACTTACTGTACAGAATTGTCCACTACAGAAAAGGCTACCTGCCAAATTACATGAATGGCATAATTCCGTTCCTGCAATTTCACAGATAGCCCTTCTTGTGGTGGACAGTGCACATAAAGAGCTATATACCTATTTATACCTATTGTATTACTGTTTACTACACTATAATTAATCTATATTAATTGCATTACACTTTTTACTATGATTCAACTATATCTGACCGTTTATTTTTTATAGGGATTATAGCAGACATTATTTTTCCTTTTCATATTTTTTCTATTTTAAAATCACAGTTGTGATCATTAGTTTATTATTTATTTATCAGAACATGATCATTAAATGTAGCTCATAAACTCATCCTATCAAGTCTAGTCATTTTTTATTTTCCATTTTTAGATTGTACATTTACTATTTTGTATTATAATCATATTTATTTTGGTAATGTTTTCATAATGTCCATTCCAATTACTTTGATCTTGTTTGTCTATGTATATTTTTTTTATAATGTATACAATTATCTAGTTATTTTAATATATTATTAATTATTAATAAATTTGATTATTAGTTAATAATATGTTATAATAAGAGGATTGCTGGTTAATGAAGTAGGTGCAGAAAGGAGAGGATCACCGAATAATGCTTAATGGAGAAGTATATGGATAAATTCCTCTATTTTAAAGGAAGATCATTCTGAAATAGCCTCAGTGCAAAGATATGTGTGGAAGAGAAGCACAGTGAAAAATCACTAAGACCGGGGACATGCGCTATGGGCATAGAAGGTTTTAGCCTCCGAGACTAAGTCCGGCAGGCAAGCGCTGGGTAAGCTAATTGACAGGTTATGGACCTAAATGACGCACACTAAGAACTCTAGCCATAGGGGGGGAGATTTTCTCTTCCCTTATGAGGTATAACTCACTTGTGATTTAAACACAATGAGAGCTCAGAATAGATAAGTAAAAAGGGGGAGGGTACAGTATAATACACGTCTAACTCCCTATAAGTGTTATTAGTGTCTGTATATACAGTACATATACAGTATACATATATATATGTGTATATCCACACATATACTGTACATACATATATATATATATATATATATATATAAAACATACACATTAATACATACACATACATGTGCACCTTATACAGTACACTGCTGTTGCTGAAAGGGTTGTACTGTCGGTGTATTGGGTTTGTAATGAGCGTATTAACAAGCCTATTGTTTTCAGCTGCACATTCCCTACATGTCCTCTACCATGTATGTGTATGTGGGGGAAAGGGAAAGGATCAACAGCCATCCGTTAATCGGGCATAGGTTACTTCTCCCCCCTCTTATCTGCAGAACTGCACCACAGCACGCCCCTTATTAGAAAGGATCTGTAGCTCTGTTCATCCTCAGCCTACTGGTTAGTGCTCAGGATTCCAGATCTGTCCTGCATAGCATCACCGTGGGTACATTACTCCCAGGACTGGAGATGTAGTGGTGCTTAGCACCGAACTGCTCTATGCATGGCATCACTGTTACATATAGTATAAAAATGAAACCTAAAAATGCAAAAATAAAATAAAAAATAGTAGTAATAAAAAAAAATCTAGAAATGAAGAAGAAGAAAAATCAAGGTGTACAATCCTCCTTCAGGTTTTGCATGAAAATCATGTATATTAGAATTGTTTCAGGACTAATTATACACAGATAAACCAAATATATAAAGATCAAAATATGTATATATATATATATATAAAAAAATATAAATAAAAATCAGCTAAATACATAATTCATTATTGATTACAATGCATGATTATATAGCGAATAAATGGGGATCACTAGCAAACCATGCATGGCAATGTCATATAGTATGCTCACCCTCAGTGCCTCACAATATTAAATATTCCTAGTAGATTCATGTCACATTTTATACTACATTTTATGTAAATAACCAATAATTAATTGTGGGAAACCTGTATATATAAGCCAGAAAAGAAAATGGCAGTCTGAATTATTTTGGGTGCAGGGATGCTTCTTCTTCTTTTTTTTTATTCATTAATATTTATTAGTAATATTACTTATTATGTAATATTGACATTAATAAGGTTGCTTAGTTGTAGAGGGGTGTGTGATGTTATTCAAGTCACTCAGGGATGCGCACTGTTGTTTAGCGAGCTACGTTTTTGATCGCAATGTGATAATATTACTTGCATATATTTTTAATTTACTTGCATTGCAATAGCTGTGTATAGGCAAATTTCAAAGTGCAGTTTTCGTATCATAGAACTGTAGCTCATGACAAGTGCGGTTTTCTTACTTCATAACCACTTAATACCAATTCCCCCAGCCACTTCATTCAACATCTACCGTATTGTTCTGCTACTGTCGGAGACAATGTGCACAGATTTAATGTCCATAGGGGGGAAGGGTAGACCGTGCCTTTATTTGGTAGAGACGTGCATGGAAACAAAAGCTTTTTCTAAAACTACTCTACTAGCCTTTAATTTACATTCTCCACCGCCTAACTAATTTGTGGAGTCTGAACAATGCTAGTTGCAGCGCACTGGACTTCAGTATATTTATATTTTTATTATATATAGTGCATAAAGATTATATAAATATATATGTATATATAGATAGATAGATAGATAGATATATATAGATATATAATTTATATGAGAAAAAATAATGAAACAAATGAAACGTTTAGAAATTAACATACAATATAAAAAATAAAATTATATATTTTTATTTAATAACATAACAATAATTACACATAAAACATTCAATTTATTTTATAACTTTCAATGGTCAGTAGTATCACTTCAAAGGAAAACAATTTTAAAGTAGTTTAAAATACTAATATATATCAATATTTTCAACAGTTTGCTATTTATTCATTTTAAGAATATTTGCCAATATTATACAATACTAGGGGAGTGGTTATTTTAATGAATAAAATGAAGTAAACATAATTTATATACTATATACTGACTTACAGTACAGTACATCGCCACCGAATGCTTACTGATTTAGTAGGTTATGTATGCACCAGCAAATCCATTAACGGTAGATAATGACATAGATTGTAAAAAAATTAAAAAATCCGAGGACCGCTACGAATGTACAGTACTGTCATACAGTACAGTATACAGTACAGTACAGCACCATGTAGCCTGTGAGCCGGGAGAGGAAAAGATTAGTAGATAGGAGATTAGTCGGGCGCCCACCACAAAAATCTGTTAAAATGTATTTAATAAATCGAAAGTCCAAAAAAAAAAAATAATGGCAGCATTCCGGCCCGATCACTTATAGGAACTGCCATTTTATTTCCAGTGAGATCTTTTTATAGGACAAGATGTCTTCTTATTGGTTCTTGGAGACACGTGACCCACTTTGCCCATTCGCATAGAAGAAAAAATTGCCCCATTCAAAAAATATTGCATATTCATCCAATGATGTGAATGTACTCACGGTCATGTGAACCAATGAACCAAAAGTTCCCATGCTATTAAGGTTAATTATTTGTTTTGATGACCTGTCATAACCAATTAACCTTAATAGCGTGGGAACTTTATGATGATTGGTTCACCTGACCATGGGAACTTTAATATCATTGGGGGAAAATACCATATTCTTTGAACAGAGCATTTTTGAATGAAGTTTGATTGGCCATAAGGGGCCACGTGGCTCCAAGAGCCAATGAGAGCACACCTAGGGATATATAAAGATATTAGGGGAAAGAAAATGGCAGTTCATTTGAGTAATTGTACCGGAATGTGGCCATTTTTTTTTATATTATTAATAAATCGAACCCTTTTTTTTTATTTTATTTTTTTTTTTCGGACCACAACAATGACCTTGGGTCTATTAACTGTACGGTACTGCAATTTTTTTTTTTTTAGGTAATAATGTTCGGATATTCGATTTATTTTATTTTTTTATTTTTACTAAAATCCCTTCCCTCAAGCCCTATCACATACTGTACTGCACAGTCCTTTACAGTACTGTTAAAGTTAAAGCCGTTAAAGTTGAAATCGCAATGAGATTAATTCAAGTTCTATGAATCGCATTGCGATTTCAACTTAGAGCTTCTGCCGACTTCCGTGTTCATGAAGCGTCCCCATCACCATGGGAACAGCTCCATGCTAGAATGTACTGTCGGATTTGAGAAAGTTGAAATCGCAATACGATTAATTCAAGTTCTCTGAATCGCATTGCGATTTCAACTTAGTCCTAGGTGCAACATTGTGAGCCGGAGCTACTGTACAGTACTGTACTGTACAGTGTAGCTGTCTGGTGAACTTCCCCCCCACCCCCGACACCTGATTTCTTCTTTTACAGTACAGAGTCCAACAGAGTATAGGGAACAGGAGGATGATGAAGTCGGCTACCCAACAGACCATACGGCTTAACGCAGCCGTAAGTACTGTAGATAATGATATACTGTAGGTGCTTACTGTACACATACGGGGGGGGGGGACACTAAGTTTAGGTGAGAACAAACATTAAGGGTGATGGGCAGAGCGGGGAGGGATGGCGGGAGCTGGTAAAACGGCAAGCCGCTTTGGCCAATAACTATAATAATTTGAATACTTTAACTAAACACCGCCATCTGGTGGCTTTGCTTTGTATTGCTACATTAAAGGAGATAAAATCGCTTTTCGGTTTTAACAAATTGCAAAAAAAGGGAGCGATAACACAACTGTACTGACTCACAGTATTGTTTCACTACCATAGCTGACTACCTATGCATCTTACTGCAAGCCACACTGTTCTACTCCATTATATAGTCTCTCTGCAGCCAGGAAATAGCTGTTTTTTAACGTGATTCGCCACTAATAAATTCGGATCAAATAAAATCTTTTCGGAAAATTCGGCAAACCGACCGAATCAAATTTTTGATGAATTTGTTCATCTCTAATTATTTACTATTGAGTCCAAGGAAACTAGAGGGTGTTATATACCATACAAATTTCCAGTGCAATTGGAGCCACTTTGGTTCAGAACAAATCAATTCAGGTCTGTACCGAACTTTAAAAAAAACAAAACGGTGAATCAGAACTAAACTGAATCTCAAAAGGGTTGCTCAACTCTTTTTTACACATGTACATTTAATTTAGAGATGAGTGAATCAGTTTGTAATGAACCAGATTTGTTACCAAGTTCTCAAATTTCATCGTCGCTTCAGACAAATGCAATAAAATGGCGAGCAGTGCCATTTTACTGCATATGTTAGCCAGGAAAAGCACAAGGGAAAAAGTAGTAGGATGCTCACATTACCCTGATAGAAGAGGGGGGTGGAATTTCCCCTATTGGCTTACAGGCTAACAGACAACAGGGTGAGCCAAGGGAGATGACCTTGCAGATGAACTAGAATGTTATTCTGTGTTGGGCTGTGAATAAGGGAGGATAGGTGTGACAGAGTCTGAGTTTATGGACAGTGTACAGTCACAATCAAGCTTCTAATTAGAGATGAGGAAATCGAAGTTGATGAAATGCAATTCGATCTGAATTTCAGGAAAAATTGGATTTGTCCAAAGCCGAATTTCCTTGCGCTTTATGGTAACAAATCGTATTTTTTCTAAAATAGCTGCTGCACGTGTTAGAACGAGGAAGTAAGAAGCCTGGGAAAGAGGGATCACCCACAATGCAATACATGCAGCCAGCCAATCAGCAGCTAGCCAACCCTATGATGTCATAGCCCTATAAAAAGTCTCAGCCTGCTCGGTCACAACCATTTTCTAGTGAACTTACAGTAGTGCAGGGAGAGACGTGACAGTGACTATAGTAGCAACTACTGATTGGAAGTTTTAGTCATGTAACCAATAAGGAGAGGTGAAGTGGGACCTTATGAATGGACATTAGTAGTAATCACTGATTGGCTGTGTGTGGTCACGTGAACATTGAAGGAAGGTGAGAGTGGTCTTCCATTCACTGATATATGTAGCGACATTGGAGATGAGTGGAGATGGATAGATTTTATTAATAGCAACTATGTTTTAGTCCTTTTGAGTGTAAGAATGATGAAGATTTATTTATGGATTTTTTTTACTGAAACTGTGAATAGGTTTGTGAATGTAGATGATTTTAGACAGGTAGAGGGAGGAGTAACTCCCATGTGTATATAAAAGATACGACCCCAAAAGGTGGGACGTAAGCCCCTGATCTTGTGAGTACAATAAATGCTGATTTTAGAATATCTACTGCGATGCTTCACTATCCTGTGCTCCTCTATCTAACCATTTACAGGAGAGAAAAGTGGAAGTGTGATTTGAAGCACTGTATGAACAGTGATTGGTTGCATTGTGAAGTGTCAACATCCCTTGGAGTGGTCGGACTTGCATCTGTTGGGAGCATCGCTGTTTTTACTTTACCTTGGAAAGTGACAGGCACTAGGGACAGTGTTGAGGAAACAAGTTATTCACAAATAATAACTATTGAGCAGTTCAGGGAAAGATTATTCATAGTGTAGGCAGGGGTGGGATTCAAATTTTTTAACAACAGGCTCCCCATTTCAAAAGTCTACCTTTATTGCGACGAACAGCACAAATCATGCAACTGTCCTTGTTCATCTACAATTTAAATGTCACCCATGACAAACTGTCGAACTTATGAAATTAGTGTAAAAACAATACAGATACAACTCAAATACCCACATGCTAGTTTATGATCTTATATTTTAATATTCATCAGCAAACGGGAAGGTACAACACAAATATTATGTACCATTTGAAGTATGTGATATCTAGTGAACACATTGACAGACTTCCATATAAAATGAAAGCTGGCTGCTGATGTATCATCAAAAGGAAAGTAAAAATAATGCATTACCTCCCAACTTTGTAAACAAAAAAAGAGGGATACATTTTTTCCGCACTAGGCCACACCTCTAACTTCACCTAAAACATAACTATACACCTAATCCCACCCATTCCCCTTAATGCCCCCACATAGTAATTATTCCCCCTTTATGCCACCGCACAGTATTTATGCCCACATTGTGTCCTAACAGAATTATGCCCAGCTGTGCCCCAGTAATATGCCCACATTGTGCCCCCCCCTGTAATATGCTTACATTGTGCCCCCAGTAATATGCCCAGCTGTGCCCATAGCAAAATGCCCACATTGTGCCCCCAGTTATACGCCCAGCTGTGCCCCCAGTAATATACCCACATTGTCCCCCAGTAATATGCCCAGCTATGCCCCCTAGTAATATGCACACTGTGCCCCCAGTAATATGCCCACATTGTGCCCCTTAGTAATAAGCCCACATTGTGCCCCCCAGTAATAAGCCCACATTGTGCCCCCCAGTAATATGCCCACATTGTGCCCCCAGTAATATGCCCACATTGTGCCCCCAGTAATATGCCCACTTTGTGCCCCTCACAGAAAGTAAAAAAATAAACACCACATACTTACCTTCTTCCTAACAGCAGCAGCAGAACATCAGCTGCTTTAGTCTGTGGAGGAGGCGGAGCCGAGGCTGACTGACGGCAGGCCCTGCTCCCTGCATAGGCCAGAAGTGTAGAGAGCCGGCAGAGGGAGGGATGATGAAGCAGGGAGCCGATGCCGGCTCTCTGCTTCATCATAATACAGGCAACTGTCTTTGCTTCCTATGGACAGCTGCCAGAAAGCGGGAGTGCCGCTGCAATCCAGGACCACCAGGCCTCAGCCCTGCTACTCCCAGTCATTGCCTGGTGGCACCTGACATACCATGCAGTACACTTCACCAGCGAGATGCACTGGACTCTCCAGTACTGCACAAGTTGTCAGCTGTCAGCATGTAATGCCTGGTGGCACCTGACAAGCAGAGCACATGGCAGAACACAGGAGAACATGGTGGCCGCACAGAGCCCATGGTAAAACAGATGAGAACATTGTGGCCGCACAGAGCACATGGCAGAACAGAGGAGAATATGGTGGCGCACAGAGCACATGGCAGAACAGAGGAGAACTTGGTGGCCGCACAGAGCACATGGCAGAACAGAGGAGAACATGGTGGCCACACAGAGCACTAGGCAGAACTGAGGAGAACATGGTGGAGAACAAACCACTAGAACAGCCAAGCTTACCTACACAGTTCCTCTAGTGTTCACCTCACAACCTCTAAACAGCAGGAAAGAACATATCCAACCTAAGAATGTGCTTAAATACACTGAGGCTGGGCTGTCTGTACACTGTCTACCAATCCCTACTATTATTATGAAATTGGCCCCTATCATTGGCTGGCAGCTGAATATGTCAGAGCACGCTGCCAGCCAATAGAACAGCAAAAGCAGTACTGATAAAACTGTGCCAGCACTGCGGATCTTATTCTTGGGAGAGGAGGGACGAGCCACACTGCATTCTAATGTAAACCTCCACTTCATCCTCCTCACTGAACTGCACCGAGTGAAAGTGGCCAGCTGTCAGCAACAGGGGAGGCAGAGCACACTGAAAGCCGGCTTGTGTGTGTGCACACTCGCACCCCATACACTTCGGGGCTGACTGCTGGAAAAGAAGGGAGGACAACAGAGGAGGCGGAGCAACAAGCCAGTAGCAGCTGACAGCCGAGCCGAACGCTGCACTGGTAAATACATTCCTCACAGGGGAGAGGGAGGGGAGCTGAGCTGGGGAATCATTGATAATGCTGGGTTGGCATTTGACTGAGTGAGCGGCCATTAGTTGTAGCAGAGCTGCCGCTGGAGGGTTTTTGAATTGATTCCTGCTTCTCACTAGTTCTGCGAACCTGCTGTAATTTTAACAAATGGGTCACTGGAGAGAACTGGCTGGATCCCATGCCTGAGCATAGGGAAAATATAGGGAGGCATTATGCATACTGTAGGGAGAGACCAGGGACCAATAGGTGAGTGTAAAGCCTGGGTAATAGGAACTATTCAATTACACCTTGCTGCATTAATTGGGGTTGTTCTAATACTAAGTGCTCTAATACTACTGATTTTAGGTTGTTTGTATTCTTTGATATATCAGTAATTCCAGTAATCCTTAACCACATCCGGACCGCCTCACGCAGAATTGCGTGATCTTGGTGGCCCGGCTATTCCCTCTTGACGCGTCAGCGCTCACAGGATCGCGTCGGGTAGAAATTTAACTACAGCCTGCTAGTGCTGATCATGCATAAAAAAACGCAAATCAGACGCTGTTTTGTTAAAAGGGTCTGATATGCCTTCTGCCTGCTCCTCTGGTGGTCCCTTTTGCTTGGGACCACCAGAGGAAACATATCACCACACAGCTCTCTGCTAACTTGTGACAAAAAAAAATTTTTTACATGAACTCACCATACCCCTCACGGAATACCTTGGGGTGTCTTCTTTCTAAAATGTGGTCACTTGTGGGGTATTTATAATGCCCTGGCATTTTAGGGGCCCCTAATGCATAAGAAGTCGTTTGGAATCCAAATGCGTAAAAATGCCCTTTGAAATCCTAAAGGTACTCATTGGAATTAGGGCCCCTTTGCGCATCTTGGCTGCAAAAAAGTGTCACTCATGTGGTATTGCCATACTCAGGAGAAGTAGGGCAATGTGTTTTGGGGTGTATTTTTACATATACCCATGCTGGGTGAGAGAAATATCTCGTAAATGACAACTTTTAAATTTTTTTATACAAAGTTGTCAATTTACAGAGATATTTCTCTTACCCAGCATAGGTATATGTAAAAATACACCCCAAAACACATTGCCCTACTTGTTCTGAGTACGACGATACCACATGTGTGACACTTTTTTGCCTTTTGTACCTTTAGGTTTTACAGGGTTGCTCACAAGTTACCCCGCCTAAAATGCCAGAACAGTAAACACACCCCACATGTGACCCCATTTTGGAAAGAGGACACGCCAATGTATTCGCTGAGGGGCATATTGAGTCCATGAAAGATTTAACTTTTTGTCACAAGTTAGCGGAAAGGGAGACTTTGTGAGAAAAAAAAATAAAAAGTCAATTTCTGCTAACTTGTGCCAAAAAAAAAATCATCTATGAACTCGCCATGCCCCTCACAGAATACCTTGGGGTGTTTTCTTTTCAAAATGGGGTCATATGTGTGGTATTTATACTGCCCCGGCATTTTAGGGGCCCTAAAGCGTGAGAAGAAGTCTGGAATCCAAATGCATAAAAATGCCCTCCTAAAAGGTACTCATTGGAATTTGGGCCCCTTTGCGCACCTAGGCTGCAAAAAAGTGTCACACTTGTGGTATCACCGTACTCAGGAGAAGTAGAGCAATGTGTTTTTGGGGTGTATTTTTACATATACCCATGCTGGGTGAGAGAAATATCTCTGTAAATTGACAACTTTGTATACATTTTTTTTAAAAGTTGACAATTTACAGAGATATTTCTCACACACAGTATGGGTATATGTAAAAATACACCCCAAAACACATTACCCTACTTCTTCTGAGTACGGCGATACCACATGAGTGACACTTTTTTGCAGCCAAGATGCGCAAAGGGGCCCTAATTCCAATGAGTACCTTTTGGATTTCACAGGGCATTTTTACGCATTTGGATTCCAAATGACTTCTCACACATTAGGGGCCCCTAAAATGCCAGGGCAGTATAAATACCCCACAAGTGACCCATTTTAGAAAGAAGACACCCCAAGGTATTCGGTGAGGGGCATGGCGAGTTCATAGAAGATTTTTTTTTTTTTGGCACAAGTTAGCGGAAATTGTTTTTTTTTTTTTCTTACAAAGTCTCATATACTTGTGACAAAAAATAAAATTCTACATGAACTCACCATACCCCTCACGGAATACCTTGGAGTGTCTACTTTCTAAAAAGGGGTCACATGTGGGGCATTTATACACATGGCTCTCCTAAGCTCAATGCAAACATTTGGGGGGCTCTGGTTACTGGCATTTTTGGGGGGCTATTTTTACTGGGACATAATTTGGGGGCATCTATGAAGGCACATTTTACTAGCACAAAAAAAAATTCAATTACTTTTTAGTTGCCATATTTTGACCACTATAACGTTTTTATAATTATGAGTACGGAGCTGTGTGGGGGCTCAGTTTTTGCAGCGCAATCTGATCTTTTCATTGATACCATTCTGGGGTGTGTATGACTTTTTGATCACCTTTTATTAAATTTTTTTTTTTTAGGAAATGAAGCATCTAAAAATGGCGAATCGGCCATTTGGACACTTTTTTCCATTTATCTGTGTACCGTATGGGGAATTTTTTTATTATTTTATAGTATGGGCGTTTTCACACATTGCGACACCCATAATGTGTATTTTTTTTTTTTTTTTTTTTATTTTGGCAAAGGGGGGGGGGGTGATTTGAACTTGTATTTGTTTTTATTTATTTATTTTGTTATACATTTGTTAAACATTTTCTTTACACTTTTCTATAGTTCTCATAGGGAATTATAACATGCAATCATTAGATTGCTATTCTCATACATTCCAATGCAATAGCTTATAGTGTATGTGATAGAAGGAGGAGGAGGGCATGTTTAAGTGGGGAGAGCAACGATTGGTTGAGGTGCAGAAGCTAGTGCATGAGATAAGCTCAATGCATTGTGGGTAGTGAGCGCAGGTTGGATTAGCTTCAGGGTGAGGGCAGTGGCAGCCATCTTAACAAAATAGTGAAATTGCAGTTTTATGCAGACTGGTTGCTAAGGGCTGAATCTTATTAAATATGAGGTAAGTAAGTCTAATAGTTATTGATTCAGGAATATTATGTTATTAGTAACTAAATATATGAAAATTGAAATTAGGGTCTAAATGTGACAGTTATCTTTTAATTCTGTTATTGGGGTCAAATTGCTGTATAATACTACAAGTTTTCGGGTGTTCATTTTGTATCTATAAGTACATCCATCCACCCATGATTCTGAAGTGAAAGTGCGGTCTGACACAACCAGTTTTGGGGTGTATTTGTTTATATATAAGTAGGGTTCGAGTTCGTTGTTCAGCGATTTCTATGTCGCATTTTGAAAGCCTGCAAAGCAGCCAATCAACAAGCGTCATAATACTTGCCCCAAGAGGCCATCACAGCCATGCCTACTATTGGCATGACTGTTATTGGCCAAGTGCAGCCTGTGAATCAGCCTCTATTTAAGCTGGAGTCACGTCGCGCCGCACGTCACTCTGCTCTGAGTAGTGTAGGGATAGGATGCAGCTGCTGTTAGGGCGAGATTAGGCAGGGATAAACTCAGCAAAAACACTTAATCAAGTGATCGATCTACAGCTATGGATCATTCAACTTCTGCTAGTTAATTGTTCACTGTTTTTAGGCTGCCCAGAGCGTTTTTCTGTCACTTTTTTCTGGGGTGATCGGCAGCCATTTTGCGTCTTGTGGTGCGCCAGCACAAGCTGCCACCAAGTCCATTAATCCATCAATAGTAGGGTTTTTTATTTTGCTATATCCTATATCAGGGGCTTGGCTGTGCTTATTGTCACCCCTAGAAACTCAGGATAGAATATTCTATATTTTATTGAGAGGTGAAATTCACTTAAAAAAAAATAGCAATCCCATGAATCTGGTGTTCCAGCTGTGGCTAGCCAAGTGTAATACTGTCTGGCAAAGAATAAATTTTTTTTCCTGGGGTGAAATTCATTTTCCAAAATAGCAATACCCTAAATCAGTGGTTTCTGCTGTGGCAAGACAAGTTTTATAGTGTCTGTCAAAGGATAGCTTTTGCTCTGGAGTGAAATTCAATTACCAAAAAAAAAATACCGTAAATCTGGTGTTCCAGCTGTGACTGGACAAGTTTCATAGTGTCCGTCAAAGGATATATTATTTCTGGGGTGAAATTCAGTTGCAAGAATAGCAATACCGTAAATCTGGTGTTCCAGCTGTGACTGGACAAGTTTCATACTGTCCGTAAAAGTATAGCTTTTTTTCTGGGTTGAAATTAAGTTGTAAAAATAGCAATACCGTAAATCTGGTGTTCCAGCTGTGACTGGACAAGTTTCATAGTGTCCGTCAAAGGATATATTATTTTCAGGGGGGAAATTCAGTTAAAAAATTGGCAATAAAATAAATCTGGTGTTCCAGCTGTGACTGGACAAGTTTCAAAGTGTCCGTCAAAGGATATATTATTTTCTGGGGTGAAATTCAGTTGCAAAAATAGCAATACCGTAAATCTGGTGTTCCAGCTGTGACTGGACAAGTTTCATAGTGTCCGTAAAAGTCAAGCTTTTGTTCTGGGTTTAAATTTAGTTGCAAAAATAGAAATACCGTAAATCTGGTGTTCCAGCTGTGACTGGACAAGTTTCATAGTGTCCGTCAAAGGATATATTATTTTCAGGGGGGGAAATTCAATTGCAAAAATAAAAATACCATAAATCTGGTGTTCTAGAAAGCGCACAGGTGGCGCTTGAAAACCAAGCCCATCAGTCTGTTACATCACCCCCATGCATATCAGGGAAACTGTCTGAGCCTCAAGTTATGCAGCAGTCTCTTATGCTGTTTGAAGACTCTGCTTAATCCACCTATCCCTTCCCCAGTGGTGGAAGACATAGAATGCACTAACGCACAACCACTTATGTTTCCTGATAATGAGGACATGGGAGTACCACCTCATCGGAGTCCGCACATCTCTGATGATGATGAAACACAGGTGCCAACTGCTGTGTCTTTTTGCAGTGTGCAGACTGAACAGGAAGTCAGGGAGGAAGACTGTGTGGAAGACGATGCAGGGGACAATGAGGTCCTAGACCCCACATGGAATGAAGGTCATGCCACTGACTTTCATAGTTCAGAGGAAGAGGCAGTGGTGAGAAAGAGCCAACAGTGTAGCAAAAGAGGAAGCAGGGTGCAAAAGCAGAACAGCCGCCGCCAAGAGAGTTCGCCTGCTACTGGCCAACGCCACCAGGGACCGAGCACCCCAAAGGCAGCTTGAGAGAGTTCCCTGGCATGGCACTTCTTTAAACAATATGCTAACGACAAGACCCGAGTGGTTTGCTCACTGTGCCATCAGAGCCTGAAGCGAGGCGTTAACGTTCTGAATCTTAGCACAACCTGCATGACCAGGCATCTCCATGCAAAGCATGAACTGCAGTGGAGTAAACACCTTAAAAATAAGAAACTCACTCAGGCTCCCCCTGCTCCCTCTTCTGCTGCTGCCTCAGCCTCAGCACCTGCCGTCTACCAAACAGAGGATGTGCCACCAACACCACCACCTCCGTCACCAAGCATCTCCACCATGTCACATGGCAGCGTTCAGCTCTCCATCTCACAAACATTAGAGAGAAAGCGTAAATTCCCACCTACCCACTCTCGATCCCTGGGCATGAATGCCAGCATTTCTAAACTACTGGCCTTTGAAATGCTGTCATTCAGGCTGGTGGACACAGACAGCTTCAAACAGCTGAAGGCGATGGCTGTCCCACAGTATGTTGTTCCCAGGCGGAGAGTTCTTTGGTGCACGTCCTTCCGCCGCCAAGGATCGCAGGGCATTATTCTTTGCCTCCTGTAGCCTCCTCCTCCTACTCGGCTTCCTCCTCCTCTTCCTCCTCCTCTTCTTCCACCGGCTCATCCAGTCAGATACACACACCATCACCACAGACTTGAGCACAGCCCGGGGTAAATGTCAGCAGGCCGTTCTGAAACTTATATATTTGGGGACAGTCCCCACACTGCGCAGGAGTTGTGGCGGGGTATTGAACAACAGACCAACGAGTGGTTGCTGCCAGTGGACCTCAAGCCCGGCCTGGTGGTGTGCGATAATAGGCGAAATCTCGTTGCAGCTCTGGGACTAGCCGGTTTGACGCACATCCCTTGCCTGGCGCATGTGATGAATTTGTTGCGCTGTTTCGAGTACTCCACCAACATGGCCAGTGGCGATTATTTTCAGCACTTTCAGGCCAGTCTGTTAGAAGTGGCGCAGAGGGAGTTTTTTTGCAAAAGCAGAGGCCAGGTACAAATGTGGCCAGCCAGGGCCCACTACTGGAGGACGAGGAGGATGAGGAGGAAGTGGAGGAGGATGAGGATGAAGCATTTTCACAGCGGCATGGCATCCAACGCAGCTCGTGCCCATCACTGGTGCGTGGCTGGGGGGAAACAGAGGACGATAACGATACGCCTCCCACAGAGGACAGCTTGTCCTTACCTCTGGGCAGCCTGGCACACATGAGCGACTACACACTGCAGTGCCTGCGCAACGACAGCAGAGTTGCCCACATTTTAACGTGTGCGGACTACTGGGTTGCCACCCTGCTGGATCCCCGGTACAAAGATAATGTGCCCCACCTTACTTCCTGCACTGGAGCGTGATAGGAAGATGCGCGAGTACAAGCGCACGTTGTAGACCCGCTACTGATAGCATTCCCAAATGTCACAGGGAAAAAAGTGGAAGCCCAAGGCGAAGGCAGAGGAGGAGCAAGAGGTCGTCAACGCAGTTGTGTCACGGCCAGCTCCTCTGAGGGCAGGGTTAGCATGGCAGAGATGTGGAAAAGTTTTGTCACCACGCCACAGCTAACTGCACCACCACCAGAAACGGAACGTGTTAGCAGGAGGCTGAATTTCACTAACATGGTGCAACAGTAAGTGTGCACACCCCTCCAGCGTTTTGTCTGAACGTGTATTCAGCACGGTAGGTGGCGTCATCACTTACAAACGCAGCCGCCTGTCCACAGCCAACGTGGACAAGCTAACGTTCATAAAAATGAACCAGGCATGGATCCCACAGAACCTGTCCATGCCTTGTGCAGAATAGACATTTATAACTACCTCCCCTTAACCATATATTTTTGTATTCCAGGGCACTTCTTTATTGAATCCTCTTTTTTTAATTTTACCATTATTTTGGGGGCAACCCAAAGTTGAATGAACCTCTCCTCCGTCTGGGTGCCAGGGGCCTAAATATCTAAAAGTAGCCTTCTCCATTGGTGGGTGACATAAAGCCTGATTTTCTGCTTTGGGACCTCTCTCCTCTGTCTGGGTGCTGGGGCCTAAATAACTAAAAGTGGCCTTCTCCGTTGGTGGGTGACATGATGTATCTTTTGCTGCTATGGTACCTCTCTCCTCTGTCTGGGTGTCAGGGGCCTAACTTTGACTTACTTGCTTGCTGTCTTGGTGGCAGACATTTAACTCTTTTTACTGTCTAATGACCGCCCCATTGTCTGGGTGTCAGTAGCCTATATGTCGTTTAATCATTTGTTGTCTTGGTGGGAGATATTAAACTCTTCTTACTGTCATGACCGCCCCATTGTCTGGGTGTCAGGGGCCTATATGTCGTTTAATCATTTGTTGTCTTGGTGGGAGATATTAAATTCTTTTTACTGTCTAATGACCGCCCCATTGTCTGGGTGTTAGGGTTCTATATTTCGTTTAATTGCTTGCTGTCTGGGTGAGAGACATTAAACTTTTTTTACTGTCAATTGACCTCTTCCCGTCTGTTCCATTGCAGGTTGACCTGAGGCCTGTGTTGCTGTTACTGGACCGCTCCCCTCTTTGTGGGTGGCATGGCCCTGAGTCTGTGAATGAGGCCTGTGGCACTGCAAGCAGACATGAATCCTTTTTGGTAAGTAATTTTACATTACAAAACTTTTTTCGATTACATGTTGCATGCATGGCAGAACAATAGGTTTAGCATAGTAACATAGTATATAAGACCGAAAAAAGACATTTGTCCATCCAGTTCGGCCTGTTTCCTACAAGTTGATCCAGAGGAAGGCAAAAAACCCCTGTGAGGCAGAAGCCAATTTTCCCCACTTAAGGGGGAAAAAAATCCTTCCCGACTCCAATCAGGCAATCAGAATAACTTCCTGGATCAACGACCCCTCTCTAGTAGCTATAGCCTGTAATATTATTACACTCCAGAAATACATCCAGTCCCCTCTTGAATTCCTTTATTGCACTCACCATCACCACCTCCTCTGGCAGACAGTTCCATAGTCTCGCTGCTCTTACAGTGAAGAATACTTTTCTATGTTTGTGTACAAACCTTCTATCCTCCAGACGCAGAGGATGTCCCCTCGTCACAGTCAAAGTCCTGGGGATAAATAGATGATGGGAGAGATGTCTGTACTGACCCCTGATATATTTATACATAGTTATTAGATCTTCCCTAGGTCGTCTTTTTTCTAAAGTGAATAACCCTAATTTTGATAACCTTTCAGGGTACTGTAGTTGCCCCATTCCAGTTATTACTTTAGTTGCCCTCCTCTGAACCCTCTCCAGCTCTGCTATGTCTGCCTTGTTCACAGGAGCCCAGAACTGTACACAGTACTCCATGTGTGGTCTGACTAGTGATTTGTAAAGTGGTAGGACTATGTTCTCACCACGGGCATCTATGCCCCTTTTGATGCAACCCATTATCTTATTGGCCTTGGCAGTAGCTGCCTGACACAGTTTTTTTTTCAGCTTAATTTGCTGTTTATTAAAATTCCTAGATCCTTTTCCATGTCAGTTTTACCGAGTGTTTTACCATTTAATATGTACGGGTGACTTGCATTATTCCTTCCCATGTGCATAGCTTTACATTTGTCAGTGTTAAACCTCATCTGCCATTTCTCTGCCCAAGCCTCCAATTTATCCAGATCCCTCTGTAGCAGAAAACTGTCCTCTTCAGTGTTAATTACTTTACACAGTTTAGTGTCATCTGCAAAAATAGATATTTTACTGTGCAAGCCTTCTACAAGATCATTAATAAATATTTTAAAGATTATAGGGCCCAGTACTGACCTATGAGTATCTGAGTAACCCTAGTGACAGTGACCCAATCTGAGTATCTACCGTTAATAACCACCCTCTGTTTTCTGTCACTCAGCCAGTTACCCACATTCACACATTTTCTCCCAGTCTGAGCATCCTCATTTTATATACTAACCTTTTATGAGGTACAGTGTCAAATGCTTTGGAGAAGTCCAGATATACGACATCCATTGATTCGCCGCTGTCAAGTCTAGAACTTACCTCCTCATAGAAGCTGATTAAATTCGTTTGGCATGACCGATCCCTCATGAAACCATGCTGATATGGCGTTATTTGCTTATTTTCATTGAGATACTCCAAAATAGCATCTCTTAGAAACCCTTCAAACAGTTTACGAACAACAGATGTTAAACTTACCGGCCTATAATTTCCAGGTTCTTTTTTTGGACCCTTTTTGAATATTGGCACCACATTTGCTATGCGCCAATCCTGTGGAACATTCCCTGTCAGTATAGAGTCTGTAAATATCAGAAATAAAGGTCTGGCTATGACATCACTTAATTCCCTTAGGATACGGGGGTGTATGCCATCCGGTCCTGGCGATTTGTCTATTTTAATCTTTTTAAGTCGCCGTTGTACTTCTTCCTGGGTCAGACAGGGAACTTTTATTGGGGAATTTACTTTTACATTCTGCATTTCATCTGACAGTTTATTTTTCTATTAAAAAAAAATATTTATTAGTTTTGCATTATCTTCGTCGCTCTCTGCAACACCCCCCTCATTGCTATGTAGAGGGCCGACTCCTTCAGATTTATATTTTTTACTATTTATATAATTGAAGAACATTTTAGGGTTAGTTTTACTCTCTTTGGCAATTAATCTCTCGGTCTCTAGTTTGGCAATTTTTATTCGTTTTTTACATATTCTAATTTTTTTCCTTATAGTTTATCAGTGCTTTATTGTTATTATTAACTATATATCTATTATAATTATTAATTATATTAACCTGTTAAATGAAAAGCCGAAGTGCCGATATTCTCAAAAAAAAATAATCACTTTACGAATACAGTATTCGCGCTCAACACTTTTCTTTTTTTTTTTTACACAGTGCACATCATGTGATCAATGTCCCATAAATAACGAATATTCGTAATTACGAATATATAGCACTATATTTTAAATATTTGCGAATTCTCGAAGTGACGATATTCGCTAAAAAAATTTGCTTTACAAATATTCGCGCTCAATGCTACTGGTGACTGTGTGACCTGAATAAAGGCTTCTCTAACAAGCGTGCAGTACCACAGTGTATGTTGCTTTGCTCCTCAGTTCTCATTAGTGTTACTGGCAGCAATCCTCCTTCATCTGGACAGGATCAGGGTCTTGGACACAATCACCTTCACTTACAGTAGCTGCAGCTCTGGTCACTGAAGGGTGCTCACACACCTGGATGTCGATGGATCCTCTCCTCACACATGTCCTCAGTGTCTCTCTCAGCTTCACTCTAAGATGGAGGATCCTTCACTTCCATTCCAGGCTCTGTAACTCCACCCCTGAGATTTCTCAACATCACATGAATTCAGAAATTCAGTCCTATTAGGAAACAATGGCATTTTGTGTCCAAACAGCTGAATTTCAGTCCAAGTCATTTAACTTCATTTCAAAAAATACAATGCTCACATATGAAAGCTGTTTCCTCATCTCACATATAAGTACATCCATCCATCCTTGATTCTGTATTGAAAGTGTGGTCTGATACAACCAGTTTTGGGGTATATAGTCTCCCAAACACCCCCCCAAAAATAACTAATAATTTCAATAAGAACACCCCTTCATCCTTCTAACTGTTGTAGGAGAGCAAATTATTCTGTGGAGTGTGTCTGTGACACTTAGGCAATTTAAAAAAAAATAAAGAACACCCCTTCATCCGTCTATATGTTGTAGGAGAGCAAATTTTTTAACATATGGTGTCCAGATAGGGGACATGGGAGATACAAAAATAATGTTTGTGCTATTTGGCATGCTGCACGATTTTGGTGCACGGGTAAAGAAAGCACGCTCCTCGGACTTAAAAAAGACACATCATAAAGGCAAAGAACAGGTGATCTGAAAACGGTTCGCTGATGAGTCCACCGTTCGCCGAAGCAGAGCACTTCTATACACCCTTTTTGGGTGGTCAAATTCTTTTACACTTAATTCCATGCGTCAATCAGTAGTTGCAGAGTTGGTGTGAAATTGCGGCCTGATACTACACACATTAGATTAAGTCCACATTTCAGTTAATTGGTCAGTTATTTCCATTATCTTTTGTAAACCAAAACCAGTAGTGAAGCCTACTCAGAGATCAGGTGTAATGGAAAGATCTGCACCTGCACCTGTTTTTTTTACCCAAAACTGGTTTGATACGTATGAAGGCCAATTTATTGGCCTGTATTTGTGGGAGGGGCGTTAGTTGCACATTTATACCAGGCAGGCGCCTCCCTTGGGTGTGTCGAAAGTGCTGCGTACCCTCCCAACCCGCCCTTCTTTTTCATAAACACCTTGCATTGTATGCCCCCTTTCAGGCATTCCTCCTACGCAGCGGTTATGGCACAATTCAAGCCGCTTAGTTTAGTTAGTTAGGCAGGTAGACGGTTACGTGTCATGTAGCCCCGACCACAATATACATTTTAGGGTGTTCAAATTCTTTTTCTCTTAATTAGATGCGTCAATCCCTAGTTGAGGAGTTGGTGTGAAGTTGCAGTATGATAATACACACTTTCTAGGGTGGTAAAATTATTTTACGCTTAATTCGCAGCATCAATCAGTAGTTGCGGAGTAGGTGCGAAATTGCGGCCTGACACTATTGTTCTTTTACCCTTGCAGTTATTGTTACAGTACAGTATGTTTAACAGACAGATTAGGTGAGAAGATCCGCTGCTTCTGGTCAGGTGAGTGGCGCTGAAACTGGTGAAGGTGATCAGTGACATGCAGACATTAGTGGATGATTATGTAGCTGATTGCACATGGGAGCCTAGTGAAGCGGGGCTTCATCATCAGGAAAAGAGGGTGGCAGCTCGCTTGTGACGCAGCGGCTGAGCCAGCAGGGTGGTAGCGTGGGCGTGAGTCGGCAGAATCGCAGCAGTGTAAGATCTGTAGCCAAGTGCGTGGGGTAGACTGCCTGCTACGCAGGAGCCCATGTGTCTGGAAAGAAGTAGTGGTGGATGGGTTCATAGAGGCAGTGGTAGCAGGCAGTCAGCACGGAGTGGTGAGGGGAAAATGCCATACTTGGTGGTGTGGGAATTTTTCATCAAGCCACCAGAGGACGTCATCATGGCTATTTGCAGAATCTGTGGGCAAAAGGTGAAGTGTGGCCAGGGTGCCAATGTTGGCAACACGGCCCTGTGTCAACACATGCAGCGTCGCCATAAAGTGGCCTGGGAAAACCATGGAGCTAATCTAGTGGTACAGCCTGACGCAGCAACCGCTGCATCACCCAGTGGCCCGCACTTATTTTCCAGCAGTCAAGGCTCCAACACCTCAGCAGAAGGGAGCTGTGTTTCATTCCTTCATCTACTGTTCCTGATGCTCCTGCTCCTCCTCCTACTCCTCAGCACTTATTTCGTCAGCAATCAATCACAGAGGCAACAGCAAAAATACAACAGCATGCGTGCACTCATCCAACGGTGAAAAAGCTGAACGTGCATCTAGCCAAGTTGCTGGTACTACAGTCCATCCCTTTCCATGTGGTGCAAATTTGAAGAAGGAGTCCAGCTTGAATAAATAATTTAAAACCTTTAATATTTTCCAGTGCAATAAAACAAGTTACAATTGCGTCTACGTGTTTCGGATCAAAATACAATAGCGATCCGTACTCAAGGATCGCTATTGTATTTTGATCCTAAACGCGTAGTCTCAATTGTAACCGTTTTTATCTCACTGGAAAATATTAAAGGTTTCAAATTATTTATTCAAGCTGGACTCCTTCTTCAAATCTGCGCTGTACTCGAACGCCAAGGCGTAGTCCGTGGTGTAGGCCAGGTGAGCCCACCACCCTACACATATTTGCTTTCCATGTGGTGGACTCTTTTAGAGAACCAATGGCTTTTGCCGAGCCAAGGTGGAGAGTCCCTAACCATCATTTCTTCTCCTAAAAGGCTATATCAGCCCTGCACACTTATGTTGAACAGAAGGTGGGCGAGTCCTTGAGCCTGTGAGTGTCTGCTAAAGTTAACGGCAGCGCCGACGTGTGGAGCTATAACTACGGTCAACGAAAATATATGTCCTTTATCGCCCACTGGGTAAATGTGTTTCCTGCCCATCCGACACATAGCAACTTGGTTAGCTGACAGCACTGCCGCTTCCATGTTCTCAAGATGAGGGTCCTGCGCCAATGTCCTCCTCTGCCTCCTCATCCTCCACCTGGTCTTCAGCCCCCACTGCAGGCACAATTCGGAGTGCTCCTACAGCATACCACATGTGCAGGGCATGGTGGTGTCACGCTGTTCAATACCTAGTTTGCCTGGGTGAATAGAGTCAAACAGGGGAAGAACTGCTCCGTGTCCTCCATCAAGAAATCAAATGGCTATCTCCCCACCAACTGAAAATCGGAACCATGGTCACCAACAACAGGAAGAACATCTTGTTAATATAGCGTCAAAGAGAGCTGAGCCATGCGGCCTGCATGGCGCAAGTGTTTAATCTGGTTGTAAAGCGGTTCCTGAAGTCTTCCACCCATCTGCAAGACATCCTGAAAATGGCCAAGAAACTATGCATGTACTTCAGCCACTTTTACACTGCAAAGCACACCCTTCTTGAGCTGCAAAGGCAGAATGTTGTTCCCCAACCTTAGCTGATATGCAACGTTTCCACCTCTTGGAACTCTATCCTCCACATGTTGGACCGACATGAGCAGAGCAAGGCCATAAATGATTTCTTGAAGATGCAGGCTGACAGGAGCACTTTGACGTTAGCCAGTAGCAGCTCATGCATGACACCTGTTATTTCCTTAGGCCCTTTGAGGAGGACACTTTATTCCACAGTCCTGGCGACTGACAAATAAACAACATCATTCCACTGCTTCATGTCCTGGAACAAATGCTGATAAATCTGGCGTGTATATATCTCATGGCCACATTTTCACCCATCTTACTGTTACAAAACAGTTAATCAGCCTGTTAATTGTGTCAGTGACATAAAGGCATTTTGGGTGGTTACAACACGGCATTTTCATCTGTCTCTCTTATAAGAGATTTAATTAGTCTTTTAATTGTGTTGGTGACAAAGCAGTTTTTGTGAGGGAGATACACCTCATCAGCATTTGTGACACGGACATACAATAGTTAATCAGTCTGTTAATTGTGTCTGTGATATAATGCAATTTTTGAGTGGAGATACACCTCATCTGCATCCATGACATGGAAATACAATAGTTAATCTTTCTGTTGGTGATCTATAGCCATTTTTTGGGGTGCAAAACACTTCATTTGCACCTGTAAAACAGAAATACAATTGTTCGTCTTTCAGCAAGTTTGGTGCGTGACTTTAAAAAAAATGAGGAGCATCAAATAGGGCAGGAGTGGCCAACCTTACAGACACAGTGAGCCCAAAAAAAAAAATGATGATTACCAGGAGCCACAAGCTATACATTTACACAGTCACCGTATTTTTCACCTTACAAGATGCACCTAGGTTGTAACAAAGAAAAATAAGTGAAAAAAAAAAGATTTTTCATCTGATCTGAGGTCTGATGAAAAATAAGGAAAAACAGATAGGGCCGAGGCGTCACAAGTGTAGCTGGCCCCGGATATTACTCAAATTAAACTAAAGAATTAGGAGTGGGAGTAATAAAGTATAATAAAACGTCACTTTTAATGAGATCAGGTAAAAAAATAGCTCATAAGGCGAGCTTCCCCATGTATCAAAAAAATGGACAAACAACAAACACAGATCAAAGGCACAAGTGATCACCCGGTCAGGGTCGATACTGTGCTAAACCGGATCCTTGATCCAACTCAAGATCACCACATACGGGTGAATTCACCAGTAAAGGAGTTGGTCAAACAGAAGGGTAAATACATCCCATGGGGAAATGCTGGTAAAAAGTCCCTGATGCTCCCCTACTTGGCCTGGTGTGCCCTAGGAAAACTATCACTGGGTCCAAAAAACCCCGCAAGGGGTGGCCCAATGCCGGATCCTGCCCCTATGAACGCTGTCCCTAGTAAAGCAGCGAGGTGATTGTGCCATTGACGGCCGCCTGTGGTATCCTCCAGACCTAGGTCATACATCTGGGTCGGAGGTTGCTGTCGTTTGACCAGAGCCTTGACTCTATGTGCTCTGTGGATCTGGTGACCTCACCTTAATAAATAAGTATCTGTATCCATTTTGTGGGTTGGACGGTTTAGTGTCCCCTGATGAGTCTAACCGTCCACACAGGTGTTGTGTGACGAAACGCGTTGGGACGCCACCCCACCTTGCTGTAATATGATATACTTTTTTGAAGCCACTCATTGTGTCTTTATTTTCATTTGTATATTTGGTAGGCCCGGGTTTCACCTATAGCTATCCGGTCCAAACACCCCTCTCCACCTCGCTGCTTTACTAGGGACAGCATTCATAGGGGCAGGATCCGGCATTGGGCCACCCCTTGCGGGGTTTTTTGGACCCAGTGATAGTTTTCCTAGGGCACACCAGGCCAAGTAGGGGAGCATCAGGGACTTTTTACCAGCATTTCCCCTTGGGATATATTTACCCCTGCTGTTTGACCAACTCCTTTACTGGTGAATTCACCCGTATGTGGTGATCTTGAGTTGGATCAAGGATCCGGTTTAGCACAGTATCGACCCTGACCGGGTGATCACTTGTGCCTTTGATCTGTGTTTGTTGTTTGTCCATTTTTTTGATACATAGGGGAGCTCTCCTTATGAGCTATTTTTTTACCTGATCTCATTAAAAGTGACGTTTTATTATACTTTATTACTCCCACTCCTAATTCTTCTGATGAAAAATAAGAATTTTTTTTTATCAGCAGAGAAAAAAAAAAAGAAAAAAATATATTTTTCACCAGACCTCAGATCAGACTCCTAAATCGGATCCCCAATTCTCATCAGACCTCCAAATCAGACCCCCAATACTCGTATCAGACAACACAAATCAGACTCCCAGTGTCAGACCCTCAGTGCTCAGATCCCCCCCATTCTCAGATCTGCCCCCCCCATGCTCAGACCTGACCAACCCATGCTCACACAAGACTCCCCCATGCTCAGATGTGCCCCCCATGCTTAGATCAGACCCCCATTGCTCAGATCAGGACCCCCCATGCTCAGATCAGACCTCCATTTCCCAGATCAGGACCCCTCCCCCATGCTCAGATCAGAACCTCCCGTGCTTAGATCAGACCCCCATGCTCAGTTCTATAATTTTAAAAAAATCTTTTCCCTCTCCTGATCAGGCACTGGTCTCCTGTTCGGGCAGCTGCTACTTTGCAGGTCTGACACGCTCTCCACTATGACCTGATGAGCACAGCATCAGGTCATAGTGCATGTCTTCATGTACTACGTTCTCACACTGTGTGCATCAGGACGTAGTGGAGAGTGAGCTAGAGCTGCAAAATAGCAATGGTGCCCGATCAGGAAAAAATATCTGAGCATGGGTGGAGAGTGAGCCAGCCTGACTGCTTCCCAGCTCCACAGCAAGAGCCGCACTTGAAGAAGCAAAGAGCCACATGTGGCTCAAGAGCCACAGGTCGGCCACCCCTGAAATAGCGGATGTGACCGTGGTCGTGGTGCTGCTGGTGTTAGTGGTGGTGGATCCTCTGCTGTAGGGAGAAGGCGTTGTCTATCTGTGCCAGCTATGCGCCCATATGAAACACCTTTCCGTTGGTGCACACAGGCGACAGGACGTTCTGCGTCATTTTGTAGGCCCAAATACTGCTCTATGAATGATGAGTCCAGAGGCAGTAGAGGCAGTAGTAGATTGGATGGCTGACAGTGCCTCCAGTTCCTTCACAGAGTTGGCATCTGTCTTCCACCTCAACCTGTTGCACATCAGCCAAGCAGTCTGAACCCCAAGTCATGCAGCAGTCACTTATGATTTTTGTTGACTCTGGTGGCGGGGTTTCTGTGGGCCATCCACCTAGCCCTGCCCCATAAGTGGAAAAGATTGAGTGCACTGATGCCTATCCACGTATGTTTGAGGATGTGGGAGGACCTCCCCAGCACGTCTCTGATGATGATCACAAAACACAGGTGTCAACTTCTGCGGCTTACTCCAGTGTGCAGACTGGCAAGGAGGGCAGAGATGATGAGTGGGTGGAAGATGAGGATGTGGAGGATGATGAGGTCCTAGACCTCACATGGTATCTGGGACATCAGAGTGACGTGTACATTTCTGAGGAAGAGGTGGTGGTCATGCATCATCAGCCACACAGCAAAAGAGGGAGCAGGGTGCAAAACCACAGTTGCTGGGCCTTAGTCAGTACATCTGCTACTGGACCTTCGTGCCGAGGGACAGAGTACAAAAAAGCCAGCTCAAAGGAGTTCCCTTGTGTGGCAGTTCTTCAGGCAATGTGCTGACGACAAGAGCCTGAAGCTAGGCATAAATGTTCTAAAGCTGTGCACCACCTGCATGACCAGGCATCTAACAGCAAATCACAAACTATCTGAGGCTCCTCCTGCTCCCTCTTCTGCTGCAGTCTGGGCCCCTACACAAAAGCGAGCCCTGGCCCTGAATGTCAGCATTTCAAAATTCCTGGTGGAGGCAGACAGATTTAAAAACTTGATGACAGTGGCTGTTCCACAGTACGTGGTTCCAAACCGCCACTACTTTTCCAGGCGGTTCGTCTCTGCCCTGCACAAACAAGTGGTTTAAAAATCAGGTGTGCGCTGCCAAATGCCATCGGTGACAAGGTCCACATAACAACTGATACGTGGACCAGTAAGCATAGGCAGGAACATTATATCTCCCTAACTGCCCACTGGGTAAATGTAGTGGCTGGTGGGCCTGAGGCAGAAAGCGGGTTGACCCACGTCCTACCACCACCGAGGATTGCTGGATGTTTCTCGGTGCCTCCTCCTCCTACTCTGCTTCTTCCTCTGGTTCCTCCTCTACCGCCTCCTCATCATATCGGCACAACATCTGCACCACCATCTTCAGCACAGCCAGAGAGAAATGACAGCAGGTTGTTCTGAAACTCATATGATTGGGGAAAGACCACACACCGCGCAGGAGTGGGATGGAACAACAGACAATCAATGAGTGGTTGGTGCCGCTGAGCCTCAAGCCCGGCCTGGTGGTGTGCGACAACAGGCAAAATTTTGCAGCAACTCTGGGCCTAACCGGTTTGACGCACATCCCTTGCCTAGCGCATGTGGTGAACTTGGTGCTGCAGAGGTTCCTGAAGAATTACCCCGACATGTCAGAGCTGCTGCAGAAAGTGCAGACCATCTGTGCATGCTTTTGGCGTTCTCACCCTGCTGCTGCTCACCTGTCTGCGCTGCACCTTAACTTCAGCCTTTGCGCTCACCACCTCATATGTGACGTACCCACAAGGCAGAACTCCAGTTTGCACATGCTGGAGAGACTGTACGAGCAGCAGCAGCTGCAGCACGCACGGGTGAGTCGCTCTGTGGAACATGACCACTTCATCATCAATGAGTGGGCATCTATGCCGGATGTGTGTGCCATGTTACGCTGTTTCGAGTACTCCACAAATATGGCCAGCGCTGATGACTCAGCCCTCAGCGTTACTATACCACTTCAATGCTCCTTGAAAAATGATTCAGGCGATGATGGTTGAGGATGTGGCACAGGAGGAAGAGGAGGAGGAACAGGGACTATTCCCATGGTTATCTGGCCAGTCATCCACATGGTTCCTGCATCGGCCAGGTACACAACTGTCCAGCCAGGGCACAGTTTTGGAGTATGAGGACGATATTGATGAGGAGGAGGAATCGTGTTCAGAGCAGGGTGGCACCCAAATAAGCTCATGTGTATCACTGGAATGTGGCACAGACAATACACCTTCCACCGAGGACAGCTTGTCGTTGTCTCTGGGAAGCCTGGCACACATGAGCGATTACATGCTGCAGTGCCTGCGCAACATCTGCTGAGTTTCCGTAATAGTTACCAGTGCTGATTATTGGGTGGCCACCCTGCTGGATCCCCGCTACAAGGACAATGTCCCTCCCTTAGTTCAGTCACTCGAGCGTGATCGGAAGATGCGCAAGTACAACCGTAAGATGGTAGAAGCGCTACTGGCGGCGTTCACACCCAACAGCGGAGGCTCAGTGGAAGCATGAGTCAGAGGAGGAGTAAGTCACCAACACAGCTTGGGCACCGCTAGCACCTCAGAAGGGAGGGTTAGTATTGCTGAAATGTGGAAAAGCTTTGTCAGCACGCCACAACATCCAGCATCACCATCTGATAAGGGCTGTCTTAGCAGGAGGCAGCTTTTCAGCAACATGGTGGGACAGTACATGTGCACATACAGACTGATGGGTCTGCCCCATTTAACTTCTGGGTCTCCAAATTGGGCACATGGCCTGAGCTTGCACTTTATGCCTTGGAGGTGCTGGCCTGCCCTGTGGCAAGTGTATTGTCCAATTGTGTGTTCAGCACGGCAAACATAGACTAAATAATAAATAAGAAAAGTTCGCTACCTCCTCTGCCTCTTTTGCCTACACTGTCACGTCCAACTCCTCTTCCACTCCTCGGACCTCCCCCTACTGGCTCAAGATTATTATTCCTTTTATTAGCAGAGTAGAGAAGTATACCAAACGCAGCCCAAAAAAGGTTAAAGGTCAGACACAGAATTAAAAGACAAATAAAAAACAAAACAATGGTGTCTTCCTCCTTTGCCTCTTCCTCCTACACTGCCAAGTTCTCCTCCTCTTCCACTTGGACCTCCACCTCCTGGTTCAAGATTATTATTTGTTATATTGGCAGAGTACAGAAGTATACCAGCTGCACCCAAAAAATGGCTATAGGTCACACACAGAATTAACAGACCAATAAAAAAAAAAAAAAAAAAAAAACGAAAGCAGTGTTGGCTTCCTCCTCTTCCTCCTCCGCCTACACCACCACGTCTACAGTCTCTTCAACTTCCTACTCCACTTGGACCTCTGCTTCCTGGTTCAATATGATTATTTATTTATTTTTATGTATTTTATGTTATTTTAAGTCATTTCCCTTTCCGCATTTGTTTGCAGGGCAATTGTACTGCTCTTACCCCCATTTTAGTTCCTTTTGCAACCCTCTAGCCCTTTCTATTACTTTTTTACAGCCCTTTTGTAGCCCCACAGTTCGCTTCCCCATTTACGTCAATGGGGTTCTATATTTGGGTCAAGTTCGGGACCCTAACCGAACTTTAAAACAGAGTGCGGCTGAATCCGAACATCCACGGGTCCACTCATCCCTGAAGTGATCTTCAACAATTCTGAAATTAATTTGTATGCTAATGAATTTATGTTTGTAAATTCTACAGATTGGACTGGGTATAAGTGGAAAGAAAGGTATGCTCATTTAAGAGAAGATACCTTAGAGAAGTGGTGGCGAACCTATGGCAAAGGTGTCAGAGGCGGCTCTCAGAGCCCTCTCTGTGGGCACCCGCCGCTGGAAAACGTCTATGGTGTACTAATATGCCTTAGAGCTTTCTGGCCATCAAGTCTAGTGATGAGCGGCAGGGGCAATATTCGAATTTGCGATATTTTGTGAATATTCGTTAGAATATTCGTCATATATTCGTATTCGAGATTATTCTATTGATTGCGAAAAATCGGCACTTGGATGCCATATATTCTTTTTTTAGAATATTCATCATTTTTTCCCATCTGAAGTCATGATTCCAACCTGTGTAAGTTGCTATTTATTTTCTCTTATGCGAAAAATAGTCAATGTAGTATTCGTGTAATGCGAATATTCTAAAATATTGGGACATATAAGAAAATAAAACAAAGAATAAGTGCACTTGAGTACAAGAATGGCTGGTTGAAGCCGGTATAAATGTCTATTCTGCACAAGGTACAGACAAGTCTTGTGGGATCCGTGCCTGGTTCATTTTAATGAACGTGAGCTTTTCCACATTAGCTGTGCACAGACGGCTGCGCTGGTCCGTGATAATGCCCCCTGCCGTGCTAAATACACATTCAGACAATACACTGGCTGCAGGGCAGACCAGCACCTCCAAGGCGTAAAGGGCAAGCTCAGGCCATGTGCCCAATTTGAAGATCCAGAAGTTGAATGGGGCAGACCAATCAGTCAGCAAGTGTAGGCGTGTGCACACATACTGCTCCTCCATGTTACTGAGATGCTGCCTCCTGCTAAGACGTTGCATATCAGCTGGTGGTGCTGGTTGTTGTGGTGTAGGAACAAAGCTTTTCCACATTTCGGCCATGCTAACCCTGCCTACTGAGGTGCTGGCGGTGCCCCGGCTGCGTTGGCGACCTCTTCCTCCTCTGCTTTCGCTTTGTGCTTACACTGAGGCCCCGGTGTCAGGTGGGAATGCCATCAGCAGTGCGTCTACCAGCGTGCGTTTGTACTAGCGCATCTTCCGATCACGCTCCAGTGAGGGAATTTAGGACGGCTAGTGATGTCCCAAACTATTCGCCGGCGAACAGTTCCCGACGAACATCGCTTGTTCGCGTTCGCTGTGGTGGGCGAACATATGCGATGTTCGGTTCGCCCCCTATTCATCATCATTGAGCAAACTTTGACCCTGTACCTCACAGTCAGCAGACACATTCCAGCCAATCAGCACCCCCCCTCTCACACCTTCCCACCTCCTATAAAAACGGCAGCCATTTTAGATTTAGACTGAAGCTGCATGTTAGTGAGAGCAGGGTGACTGCAGCTGCTGCTGTGCTGATGATTCTGAATTCATAGGGAACGTGTTAGCTAGGCCAGTGTGCTGTGTCCACAGACTCATCTGCTGTAAGGCCCTTTTTAGCGCTGCTACATTAGTCTGCTTTTTTTTTTTTTTCTGCTTATATATATTGCAGTTGCCTCGCCTGCCCGTGTGTGAGAGGCTGCAGACCCACAGACTGTAGTGTGCCCGCTGCCAGTGCGAACCACTCATACCGTGTGGCACAGGACTTAGAAATTAGATTAAAGTGTAAAAATGAAATGCCTTTTTTTATGCAAAGTCCTGTGCCACACGGTATGAGTGGTGGGCACAGGCAGTGGGCACACTACAGTCAGTGGAAGTGGGCCTGACACACACTGGCAGCAGGCAGGCAACTGAAATTAGATTAAAGTGTAAAAATTAAATGCCTTTTTTTTATGCAGTTGCCTGCCTGTCAGGTCCACTTCCACTGACTGTAGTGTGCCCATTGCCAGTGCCCACCACTCATACTGGGTGGCGCAGGACTTTGCATTAAAAAAGGCATTTCATTTTTACACTTTAATCTAATTTCAGTTGCCTGCCTGCTGCCAGTGTGTGTCAGGTCCACTTCCACTGACTGTAGTGTGCCCACTGCCAGTGCCCACCATTCATACCAGGTGGCACAGTACCTTGCACGCATAGTACCACTAATCAAAAAAAAATGACAGGGAGAGGCAGGCCAACCCACAGGGGCCGTTGTGGTGCTGGGATTTCCTTTGGCCCTAGAATAATGCCCAGTGTTCAGAGGCCACATACCCTGAACTCGAAAAATTCTGAGGACATAGTTGACTGGCTTACACAGGACACCCAACCTTCTACAACTTCCGCTCGGAACCTTGATGCACCATCCTCCTCCAGCTCAGCTTCGGGCACCTCTCAAGTTACCACTCGCCCGCCCGCCGCAACCACCAACACTAGCACCACAGCCACTTCATTTGATCTGTCAGAGGATTTATTTACACATCAGTTGGAAGAAATGAGTGATGCGCAACCATTATTGCCAGAGGATGTAGATAACAGGGATATGTCTCAGTCAGGCAGCATTACACACATGGACGTACAGTGTGATGATGATGATGTTGGCACATGTGTTGAGTCTGATTGTAAAACGCTTTGTGTGTAAGTACCCAGGCTTACAGGACATCCTCAAGCAGGCCAGGAAGGTGTGTGGCCATTTCAGGCGTTCCTACACGGCCATGGCACACTTTTCCGACATTCAGCGGCGAAACAACATGCCAGTGAGGCACTTGATTTGCGACAGCCCGACATGTTGGAATTCAACACTCCTAATGTTCGACCGCCTGCTCCAACAAGAAAAAGCCGTCAATGAGTATTTGTATGATCGGGGTGTTAGGACAGCCTCTGCGGAGCTGGGTATTTTTTTGCCATGTTACTGGGCGCTCATGCGCAATGCCTGTAGGCTCATGCGTCCTTTTGAGGAGGTGACAAACCTAGTCAGTCACACCGAAGGCACCATCAGCGACCTCATCCTATTTGTTTTTTTCCTGGAGCGTGCCCTGCGAAGAGTGCTGGATCAGGCCATAGATGAGCATGAAGAGGAAGAGTTGTGGTCACCATCACCATCAGAAACAGCCTTATCATCATCGCTTGCGGGACCTGCAGCAATGCTGGAAGAGGAGTCTAAAGAAGAGGAGACAGAGGGGGAATGTGGCTTTGAGGAGGAGGAAGACCAACCACAGCAGGCATCCCAGGGTGCTTGTTGTTGTCACCTATCTGGGACCCGTGGTGTTGTACGTGGCTGGGGGGAAGAACAGGCCTTCAATGACATCAGTGAGGACGAGAAACGGGACATGAGTAGCTCGGCATCCAACCTTGTGCAAATGTGGTCTTTCATGCTGTCATGCCTGTTGAGGGACCCTCGTAAAAAAGGCTGAAGAAGAATGACCTGTACTGGGTGACCACGCTACTAGACCCCCGGTATAAGCAGAAAGTGGCTGAAATGTTACCAAATTACCGGAAGTCGGAAAGGATGCAGCAGTTCCAAAACACGTTTTAAAGTAGGCTTTAAACAGCGTATAAGGGTGATGTCACAGCACAACGGGAATCTAATAGGGGAAGAGGTGAAAGTAATCCTCCTCCTACCACGACCACGCTGTTGTTGATGGAGGACATGCGGAGCATTTTAAGTCCTACGCATCGCCACAGCCCTTCGGGGTCCACACTCAGAGAACGAGTCAACCGACAGGTTGCAGACTACCTCACCTTAACTGCAGATATCGACACTCTGAGGAGCGATGAACCCATTGACTACTGCGTGTGCAGGCTTGACCTGCGGCCTGAGCTATCCCAATTTGCGATAGAACTTCTGGCCTGCCCCGCTTCAAGTGTCCTGTCAGAAAGGACCTTCAGCGCAGCAGGAGGTATTGTCACTGACAAGAGAAGTCGTCTAGATCAAAAAAGTCTAGATTACCTCTCCTTTATTAAGATGAATGAGGCGTGGATACTGAAGGGACTGACAGTGGGGGATACATTTGACTAAAAAAGGCCTGATAAGATGCCTTGGGCTAAAAATGGTCCCCACGGTGGTGTATTTCATCTCTGCATGCCGGATGACTTACGTGACTTCTCTTCCACCAACTAAGGTTCGGATGGTTCGTTTTACTACACTTTCTGCCTGGAAAACATCAATTTTACTGCAGCGGCTGCAACAATACCTAATTTTTCAGCCATGTGTACATGCCTAATTTTTCTGGCCTCTGGTGCTGCACTGTGGCTGCAAAAACAAAATAAAAAAAAGGCACACACGTGTCAATTCCCCTTCGATATCGTTACCTTGTTGTGGTGAAGGGGCTTGCGTATCACAATGAAGCGATCACCTCTATGAGTGTGTTGGCAATGTTGGCACACCCCAGATGATATGGTCGTTGCTTCATTGTGAACAGACCATCGGCTGGATAATTTTTCATAGAAAAAACATTAATTTTCTTTGTGATCATCTAAGGTGATCATTAATGCCTACTAGGCCAACAATGGGCCCACACTGCAGAATCATTGTTTTCTGGATCACTTAACTGTCACTGAACTACCTCAGCACGACTATAGGCTTTGAAAAACTGCCATCGCCTGATAGGGGACGTAACAGGGATTAAACTTATAGGAATAGTACTACTTAACACACCACTCATATAGGGTGGCACAGTACATTGCACGGCGCATGCACAGTGCCCCAAATTGGAAGTAAGAGTAACGACCAAGCTTCTTTTTCCATCTCCCGGTTCCTAAAATCTATTCGATACACATCCCCTGATAGGGGACGTAACAGGGATTAAACTGATAAAAATAGTACTACAGATTACTGAACACACCACTCATATAGGGTGGCACAGTACATTGCGCGAGGAAGAGACCTTCAATGACGTCAGTGAGGACAAGGAACAGGACATGGCTAGCTTGGTATCCAACCTTGTGCAAATGGGGAGTTTACGGTTGTGCAAATGGACTGTTTGCGGTGCATTAAACGGGGAGTTTGGTCTGTCACAGTTAGGTCTGTCACTGTGAAGCGGGCATAACCCTTACACTACCTGATCGATGCAACATCATACCTGATCGTATACACACACTGGATGTTTTAAAGAACGTTATTCCAAACAATTTAGGAATGTTAGGTGATTTATGCCCTTTATGGATTAAAACCCAACTCTGCGTCAACTACGTAATTTTGCCATGGGAGTTTTGCCATGGATCCCCCTCCGAAATGCCACAGTCCAGGTGTTAGTCCCCTTGAAACAACTTTTCCATCACTACTGTGGCCAGAAAGAGTCCCTATGGGTTTTAAAATTCGCCTGCCTATTAAAGTCTATGGCTGTACGCCCGGTTCGCCGGTTCGCGAACATTTGCAGAAGTTCGTGTTCGCCGTTCGCGAACTAAAATTTTTATGTTCGTGCCATCTCTAAGGACGGCACGTTGTCCTTGTAATGGGGATCCAGCAGGGTGGCCACCCAGTAATCAGCACACGTTAGAATGTGGGCAACTCGGCGGTCGTTGCGCAGGCACTGCAGCATGTAGTTGCTCATGTGGGCCAGGCTGCTGAGAGGCAACGACAAGCTGTCCTCTGTGGGAGTTGTATTGTTTTCTAGGTATCCCCCCCTGGGTTGCTTTGGGTGCCACCCTACTGTGAACATGGTTACTCCTCATCCTCCCCCTCCTCCTCCAGAACTGTGCCCTGGCTGGACAATTGTGTACCGGGTCTATGTTGGTGCAGGAACCCACCCTCTGAGCCACTTGTGAATGACTGGCCTGATAACCGTGAAAATGATCCCTCTTCCTCCTCCTCTTTCTCCTTTGCCACATCTTCTTCCATCATCGCCCGAAGCATTTTTCAAGGAGACATAGAAGTGGGATAGTAACGCTGAGAATGGCATAATCGGCACTGGCCATGTTGGGGGAGTAGTCGAAAAAGCGCCACAAGGCACACAGGTCTCGCATGGTGGCCCACTCAGTGGCGGTGAAGTGGTGCTGTTCCTCAGAGCGACTCACCCGTGTGTGCTGCTCGCACAGTCTCTCCAGCATGTGCAAGGTGGAGTTCCAGCTTGTGGGCACGTTCCATATAAAGCAGTGAGCAGGAAGGCCGAAGTTACACTGCAGTGTGTGCAAACGACTCATGTCTTGTCGTCTGCACATTGTCTGAAGAACTGCCACGCCAGGGAACCCCTTGGAGCTGGCTTTGTTGTGCTCGGTCCCTGGGTGCGGTGGGCAGTAGCAGGCGTACTGTCTAGGGGATGGCCGCTTGGCTTTTGCACCCTGCTCCCTCTTTTGCTGTGCTGGTGGCTCTGTGTGACCACCGCCTCTCCCTCCGATCTGCACTGGTCACTCTCATGACCCTGATTCCTTGTGGGGTTTAGGACCTCATCTTCCTCCACATCATCTTCCACCCAGTCTTCACCCCTGCCCTCCTTGTCGGTTTGCACACTGCAGAAAGTCCACATCCGGAAACATAATTGGTTGGGCATCGGTGCACTCAATCTATTCCACTTCTGGGGCAGGGCTAGATGGATGGCCCTGGGAAACCTTGCCAGCGTCATCAAAAAGAATAAGAGACTGCTGCATGATTTGGTGGCTCAGACTGCTTGGCTGATTTTCAAGGGGGTGAGGTGCTAGATAGATGCCCATGGCCTGCAGGTGCCAACTCTGAGTTTTTAGCTGTGGACCGGGTGGGAGACAATGTGAAGGTACTGGATGCACTGTCAGCCACCCAATCTACACGCGCCTGTCAGCTAACAGCTAAAGGACCTGTGATGACGTCACATCACATGGTCCAATCACATGGTCCATCTTACCATGGTGATGGACCATGTGATTGGACCATGTGATGTTAGCTGAAGCTTGAAGAGAGAAGACAGATCGCAACTACGCGATCAAGTGGCTAAGGTAAGTTAAGTTTTATTATTTTTAACCCCTTCATCTTCATTTTACACAGCATTCTTTATTAAGAATGCTATTATTTTCCCTTATAACCATGTTATAAGGGAAAATAATAAATTCTCCAGAATACTCTACCTGAAACCAGACTTCAGTGATGAAGTCCGGCTTCGGGTCTGGGTACCAAACATGGCGATTTTTCACCCGCGCGTGCAAAACGCATTACAAACGTTTGCACCCACGCGGAAAAATCGCGCATATTCCCGCAACGCACCCGCCTCTTATCCGGGCGTCAAACATGACGCCCGTGTGAAAGAGGCTTAACTGAACTACCAGAACAGAATTAAAGTAATGTCCCTGGCACACATGCTGTTCGTATGCAGTTGGCCTCCGACACCCACCAAACTAGCAGATGGATTAAAAGTTATTTTTCACTGTCGCTGGGCTCAGGGCTGGGTACAAAAATGTAGCATGGCACCCTCAATAATCGCTGTAGTTTGAAGATTTAACACCACCAGGTTCAACAGAATTCTTCCCAAATCTATCCCTCACAGCAGCAGCATCCTATCCCTACACTGAGACGAGCAGAGTGAAGTGCGGCTCTATGTGACTCCAGCCTATATAGAGGCTGGGTTGCATGCTGCTCTTGGCCAATCACAGCCATGCCATTAGTAGGCATGGCTGTGATGGCTTCTAAGGGCAGACTAGTGAAACGCTTGTTGATTGGCTGCCCTGCAGCCTTTCAAAAAGCACCAAGAAATCGCCGAACACCGAACCCGAACTTTTACAGAAATGTCGGGGTTCGGGTCCGAGTACCAAAAACCCTAAAGTTCGGTACAAACCTGAACTTTACAGTTCGGGTTCACTCAACCCTAGTAACAAGTATAAATGGATAAAATGACCCCACCCCCCGGGGCTTACAGCTACAGTAAAAAGGACAATAAATGACCAAAAGAGGCATTTAAAAATATAAATCTGTGGGTCAGCTGTAGCCTTTGAAGGAAATATGAGGAAAAGGCAGAGTTACTAATTGGGGTTTTAAGCTCTGTATATACAAAGGAAGAGAAAAGAGCTGATATCGGTGGTGCCAGAGTTGTTATTACATTCAGTAATACACTTGACTGGCTAAATGTGGATATGGTCCAAGCTAGATATGAACAAGGAGTTGATTTTCTTACTTTAACCGCTTTTTTGTTTAACTGCGGTAGTCCTGCGTTTTATATGCGGTATTATGTATATAATGAATCATTCTTCGCATATAACCACATTTGTTTAATTATTCCACGTTCTTTTAGATATAAATACCTCCTCTTTATAAGATGACTAGCTAAAGGACCCGGCTTCGCACGGGTGTATTTCATCTATTTCATTTAATGTTTGTGTGTGTCGTTAAAAGATATCGACAGTATCCACTATAAAAGTGACATCTACAGTACCCTTCCCCCTTAACAGTGACCTCAACAGCCCCGATCGCTTAACACTGAACCCCCCACAGTGCCCTGTCTCCTTAAAATAGGACCTCCACAGCAGCACACCCCCTAAACTTTGAACTTCACAACAGACTGCTCCTTTAATAGTGAGTTCTACAGCACCCCACCCCCTTAACAGTGACCTCCACAGGGGCCCACCCCTTTCACACGGACCTCTACAGAACCCGCCCCTTAAGGGGAATAACCTATAGTCAGTGTTAAGGTGGCCGGGAATGGTGGAGGTCACAGTTAACAGAGACCTCTACAGCAACTGCCGCTTTAACAGTGACCTCACAGTACCCCGCTGCCCCTTTAATAATGGTCTCCCCAGTCCCCTTTTCCCTGAACAGTGACCTCCACAGGGCCCACCCCTTTAACAGTAGAGTGCTGTCGGAATCCCAATGTGGCGCAAATAACACCGGCTTGGACATTTGTTTGGAGAATAATCAGATGCTTCTTCTTTATTGAGTTTTTTTGTTGTATATAAAACAACGCGTTTCGAGGGTGCTTAGGCCCCCTTTATCAGGTTACAAAAAAGTCTTTTGTAACCTTATAAAGGGGGCCTAAGCACCCCCGAAACGCATAGTTTTTAGAGTTGAACGAACACCTGGATATTCGGGTTCGATAAGTTTGGCCGAACTTCACGAAAATGTTCGGGTTCGGGATCCGAACTCGACCCGAACTTCACCCCGAACCCGAACCCCATTGAAGTCAATGGGGACCCGAACTTTTGGGCACTAAAAAGGCTGTAAAATAGCCCAGGAAAGGGCTAGAGGGCTGCAAAAGGCAACAAAATGTAGGTAAATCCCCTGCAAACAAATGTGGATAGGGAAATGACTTAAAATAAAATAAGATAAATTAAATAAAAATTAACCAATATCAATTGGCAACTTGGAGGAAGAGGTGGAATAGGAGGTTGGGGTGGCGTCAGGTGGGAATGCTATGAGAGTTGATGTTCTCATCACAGCCAAAAAGGATTCATGTCTGCCTGCAGTGCCACAGGCCTCATTCACAGACTCAGGGCCATGGCACCCGCAAAGAGGAGAGTGGTCCCGTAACAGCATCAAAGGCCTCAGGTCAACCTGCAATGGAGCAGGCCATTATCATTTATGTAGGCCCCTGACACCCAGACAGAGGAGAGGTCATTTGACAGTAAAAAGAGTTTAATGTCTGCCTCCAAGACAGCAAGCAAGTACGTGAAAGTTAGGCCCCTGACACCCAGATAGAGGAGAGAGGTTCCATAGCAGCAAAAGAGGCTTCATGTCACCCACCAATGGAGAAGGCCACTTTCAGTTATTTAGGCCCCTGGCACCCAGACGGAGGAGAGGTTCATTCAACTTTCGGTTGCCCCACAAAATAATGGTAAAATTAAAAAAAGAGGATTCAATAAAGAAGTGCCCTGGAGTACAAGAATATATGGTTAAGGGGAGGTAGTTATAAATGTCTATTCTGCACAAGGGATGGACAGGTCCTGTGGGATCCATGCCTGGTTCATTTTTATGAACGTGAGCTTGTCTTTGGCTGTGGACAGACGGCTGGGTTTGTCAGTAATGATGCCACCTGCCATGCTGAACACACGTTGAGACAAAACACTGGCCGCTGGGCAGGCCAGCACCTCCAAGGCATAAAAGGCTATCTCTGGCCATGTGGACAATTTGGAGACCCAGAAGTTGAATGGGGCCGAACCATCAGTTAGTACGTGAAGGGGTGTGCACATGTACTGTTCCACCATGTTATTGAAATGCTGCCTCCTGCTAACACGTTCCGTATGAGGTGGTGGTGCAGTTAGCTGTGGCGTGGTGACAAAACTTTTCCACATCTCTGCCATGCAAACTCTGCCCTCAGAGGAGCTGGCCGTGACACAGCTGCGTTGGTGACCACTTGTTCCCCTCTGACATTTGGGAATGGTATCAGGAGGGTGTCTACCAGCGTGCGCTTGTACTCGCGCATCTTCCTATCATGCTCCAGTGCAGGAATTAAGGTGGGCACATTGTCTTTGTACCGGGGATGCAGCAGGGTGGCAACTCAGTACTGCACACACGTTAAAATATGGGCAACTATGCTGTCGTTGTGCAGGCACTGCAGCATGTAGTCGCTCATGTGTGCCAGACTGCCCAGAGGTAAGGACAAGCTGTCCTCTGTGGGAGGCGTATCGTCATCATCCTCCTTTTCCTCCCAGCCACGCACCAGTGATGGGCCCAAGCTGCGTTGGGTGCCACCCTGCTGTGAACATGCAAGGCCTCACCGTTGGGGAATCGAACCCCGGTCTCCCGCGTGAGGGATATCTGGCTTTCATTGTGTTGTAGACCCATAACTGGGGCTCCACATTTATTTAGCATATTACTGTTCCCCAGGGAGCTTTGCACTTCAGATTGCTGTGTTGAGACTCTTAAATGAGGCTCCGCTGTGTTTTTTGTAGCTGGTCTCCCTGAGATCAGCTATTGTTGTGTTTGAGTAGTCTCCGAGGCATTGCTCCCGGTTAGCCAGAATCCTACTCTGCACTGATGAGGGGCAACACCCCGAAACAGCTGGCTGTAGATGGATAACTGGCTTAGGTTTTCCCCGTCACATCCTTAAAGCTTGTAAAAAAGCGGGATCTTGATATAGGGGCCACTTAAATTGGTGGATTTGGTGATCTCTGTAATGGAGACACCCCTTTGCTCGCTTTTCCTTCCTTTGAGGGATATCTGGCTTTCATTGTGTTGTAGACCCATAACTGGGGCTTCACATTTATTTTGCATATTACTGTTTCCCAGGGAGCTTTGCACTTCGGATTGCTGTGTTGAGACTCTTAAATGAGGCTCCACGGTGTTTTTTGTAGCTGGTCTCCCTGAGATCAGCTATTGTCCAGCTGTGAACATGCTTCATCCTCATCATCCTCCACCTCCTACTTGTCCTCCAGTAGTGGGCCCTGGCTGGCCAAATTTGTACCTGGCCTCTGCTGTTGCAAAAAACCTCCCTCTGAGCCACGTCTAAGAGACTGGCCTAAAGGTGCTAAAAATGACCCCTCTTCCTCCTCCTCTTGGGCCACATCCTCTTCCATCATGGCCCTTAGTGTTTACTCAAGGAGACATAGAAGTGGTATTGTAACGCTGATAACGGCATCATCGCTACTAGCCATGTTGGTGGAGTACTCAAAACAGAGCAACAGAGCATACAGGTCTCGCATGGAGGCCCAGTCATTGGTGGTGAAGTGGTGCTGTTCCGCAGTGCGATTCACCCATGCATGCTGCAGCTGAAACTCCACTATGGCCTGCTGCTGCTCGCACAGTCTCTCCAGCATGTGCAAGGTGGAGTTCCACCTGGTGGGCATGTTGCATATGAGGCGGTGAGCTTGAAGGCCGAAGTTCCGCTGTAGCGCAGACAGGTGAGCAGCGGCAGGATGTGAACGCCGGAAGCGCGCACAGACGACCTGCACTTTATGCAGCAGCTCTGACATGTCGGGGTAGTTGTGAATGAACTTCTGCACCACCAAATTCATCACATGCGCCAGGCACGGGATGTGCGTCAAACCGGCTAGTCCCAGAGCTGCGACGAGATTTCGCCCACTATCGCACACACCAGGCCGGGCTTGAGGCTCACCGGCAGCAGTCACTCTTCGGTCTGTTGTTGTATAAACCACCACAACTCCTGCGCGGTGTGGGGCCTGTCCCCCAAACATATGAGTTTCAGAATGGCCTGCTGACGTTTACCCCGGGCTGTGCTGAAGTTGGTGGTGAAGGTGTGGGGCTGACTGGATAAGCAGGTGGAAGAAGAGGAGGAGGAAGCCGAGTAGGAGGAGGAGGCAACAGGAGGCAAAGAATGATGCCCTGCAATCCTTGGCGGCGGAAGGACGTGCACCAAACAATTCTCCGCCTGGGGCCCAGCCGCCACTACATTTACCCAGTGTGCCGTTAGGGAGATATAGCATCCCTGGCCGTGCTTACTGGTCCACATATCTGTGGTTAGGTGGACCTTGCCACAGATGGCGTTGCGCAGTGCACACTTGATTTTATCGGATACTTGGTTGTGCATGGAAGGCACGGCTCTCTTGGAGAAGTAGTGGCGGCTGGGAACAACGTACTGTGGGACAGCCACCGCCATCAGCCAAAAAAATATTTGCAAGTCTACAGTAGAGTTGTGCCTATTGATGGCACAACTCTCTAAGGTGAGCCTCCATTTATTCACTCTGTTTATCTCATATTTTGAGCATACTACCATATGTTGCTCTATTTTTGCTATTTTTAGCTCCTATACGCCTATACATGTAGATCTCCCCTTTAACAGTGACCTCCACAGCGGTCGCCCCTTTATTATTGACCTCCACAGTACCCTGACTCCTTAACAATGATTTCCACAATATCCCACCCCCTTAACAGTGACCTCCACAGAGCTCTATTCTCTTAAAATGTGACCTCCACAACACCCTGCCCCCTTAACAGTGACCTCTACAGCGCCCACCCCTTAACACTGACCTCCATAGTGGACCGTCCCCTTAACTGTGACCTCAACCGCTCACTGACCACTTAACAGAGACCTTCACATCGTCCGCCCCTTTAACAGTGACCTCCACAGCAGCCCGCCCCTTTATTAGTCACCTCCACAGTACCCAGTCTCCTTAACAGTGATTTCCACAACACCCCGCCCCCTTAACAGTGGCCTCTACAGCAATCTGCCCCTTAACACTGACCTCCATAGTGGACCGTCCCCTTAACTGTAACATCCACAGGAGCCTGCCCCTTGGGTACCCAGAGGTCCGGTTTTAGGCCAGACAGTCCAACTTTCAGCCTCCCTGTCTTCTGTCTGATGCAGGGCCTGGACGGAACCCAGAGATGTCCTTTTAAACAGCTCACTCTCAGATGCCGGCATCTGTATAATTATTGATACCACTGAAGAAGGAACTTATCTTTTCACCAAATGCGTTTTGGAACATAACTATATATTATATATTGACTAAGTGATTATAGTGTGGTATAATGTATTCCAGATTATTTCTGCAGGATTTTTCAACGTTTCAAGAAAATTTCCCAAACTGTTTTTTGAGCACCAATTCAGTTATAATTAGTGTTGAGCGAACCCTAATTGTAAAGTTCGGGTTCATACCAGACTTTAAGGTTTTTTGTACCCGGAGCCGAACTTTGCTGTAAAAGTTCGGGTTCAAGTTCGGTGTTCGGGTGTTTAATAAAGCCTGTTGAAAGGCTGCAGGGCAGGCAATCAACAAGCATTAAAGCTGTGTGCCCTTAGAAGCCATCACAGCCATGCCTACTAATGGCATGGCTATGATTGGCCAGTGCAGCATGTGACCCAGCCTCTATATAAGCTGGCTGCCACGTAGCACATCACGTCAGCTCTTACTAGTGCAGGGATAGGAAGCAGGCTGCCGGTGTGAGGGAGAGCGAGTAGGAAGGAATCTGAACTGGCCGTTAAATCTGTGACCTATAGCACTGCATACCTAACAGGGAAATAAATGTAGTAAATCCGTCTGTTAGTTTGGTGGGTGACTGCAAACAATGAGGAGAGCGTCAACTAAGGGACGTGACCCGGGTCGTGGTGCTGTTGGTGGATCTCCTATTGCAGGGAGAGGACGTGGTCGATCTGTGCCAGCTACACGCCCAAATGAAACACCTTCCTCAGGTGCGCGTAGGCCACAGAATGTTCAGCATTATTTTGTAGGCCTGAAAGCCTCTTTACTAATGGTGAGTCCAGAACAAGTACAGGCGATAGTATATTGGGTCGCTGAAAGTGCCTCCAGTTCCTCCACATTGATCTTTCAGCAGGGGACTGGGTGGGAGACAGAGTTGGCACCTGAAGCCCAGGGGCATCTGTCTTTCACCTCAACCCCTTGCAAATCAGCCAAGCAGTCTGAGCCCCAAGTCATGCAGCAGTCTCTTATGCTTATTTATGACTCTGCTGGCAGGGTTTCCGTGGGCCATCCACATAGCCCTGCCCCAGAAGTGGAAGAGTGAGTGCACCGATGCCCAACCACTTATGTTTCCGGATGTGGACATGGAAAGACCACCGCAGCACGTCTCTGATGATAGGTGTCAACTGTTGCAGCTTTCTGCAGTGTGCAGACTGACATGGAGGGCAGGGGTGAATAGTGGGTGAAAGATGATGTGGAGGATGATGAGGTCCTAAACCCCACATGGAATCAAGGTCATGCGAGTGACGTGTGCAGTTTGGAGGAAGAGGTGGTGGTCGCACAGAGCCCAGAAAAAGAGGGAGCAGGGTGTAAAAGCAGAGCGGCCGTTCCCTAGACAGTACGCCTGCTACTGCCCACCGCAGCCAGGGACTGAGCACACCAAAGCCAGCTCCAAGGAGTTCCCTGGCGTGGCAGTTCTTCAGACAGTGTGCTGACGACAAGACACGAGTGGTTGGCACGCTGTGCAATCAGAGCCTGAAGCGAGGCATAAACATTCTAAACCTGAGCACAACCTTCACGACCAGGCATCTAAATGCAAAGCATAGGCTGCAGTGGAGTAAACACCTCAAAACCAAGAAAGGTCTCAGAGTCCTCCTGTTCCCTCTTCTGCTGTAGTCTCAGCCTCTTCCTCCATCTCTGGAGTGACAGTGGCACCTGCCACCCCGCAAACAGAGGATGTGGCAGCAACGCCACCACGTCCGTCACTGTCACCAAGCATCTCCACAATATCCCATGGAAGCGTTCAGCTGTCCATCTCCCAAACACTGGAGAGAAAGAGGAAGTACCCTCCTACCCAACAGCGATCCCTGGCCCTGAATGCCAACATTTTATAATTCCTGGCCTTTGAAATGCTGTCATTCCATCTGGTGGAGACGGAGAATTTAAAAAAACCTTATGGCGGTGGCTGTCCCACAGTACATGGTTTCCAGCCGCCACTACTTTTCCAGGCGAGCCATCCCTTCCCTGAACAACCAAGTGGGGGACAAAATCAGGTGTGCCCTGCGCAACGCCAACTGTGGCAAGGTCCACATAAACACCGATACGTGGACTAGTAAGCACGGGCAGGAACGTTATGGCATCCATTAAACCATTGGCCCCTTGTCACTGCAGCGCAGGGGGCCGATGGGGTCAGAGAAGAAGCCCAGTCCCTCCACAAACCTCATACATGCCCCATATTCACTTATGCTGTTGACTACAACAGGGGCTCGGCTGTCAGTAACAGCAAGGGCCCCTGCAGCTGATCGAGCGATGAAGCTCCTGCACCCGCCCGATGAGAGCACAGTACATGTATGGAGTTGGTCAGGAAGGGGTTAAAGCATATACTGGCATGTATTTAACCCAGAGCGTGTTTGTCCATTGTACAGCGTGTCAGCACGTGCTGTGAATCAATGTGTAATTAAAGTAAAAGCACATTGAAAAAACAGACATGCTTCATCCTAACATACTTTTGTGTTTAGAGAGATTTCATTTCAGTCTCTTTATAAGCATACTACAAATCTATAAACAACTTTCACTTTAGCATATGCACCAATTAGTTTTTTTTTTTTTTTTCGTTTAACGTATACAAAAGATGTATATGTTAAACAGATACCTCTGACGGATACAGTGACATCTATTATTATATATTTTCATTGTAAAAAAAAAAGTATATGTCAACATATCCATTTGGAAAAAAAAGAATACAAAACGCGTAGCACACATACTTTTTTTACTGGACTCTGTAGGATAAAAAAAAGTGTAATGTTAAGCATAGGGCAAAAATTATTTTAACCCTGCCTAACCTGTACAATTAGCGTTTTTTACATCAAAAATTTGATTATACAGATGTACTGTACGGAATCTCAAAAAAACTGAGGTGTGAATTACAAACCATAGCACATTATCCAGTTGCTGTAGAACTTTTTGTGCTTTGTAAACTCATATTGATATAAGTGTCGAGTGGCATCGCTAGTGTACTGATAGGGTTAAAAGTAAGTTCACATAAGCAAATGTCAAACACAAGTGCGTCAATAGTAATCCACACTTTTCAAGCACAACAGAAACTAGTTAGTAGTAAGCAACATATGTTCAGAGTTCCTTGATCTGAAGTGACCGATCTGCAGTTTTTAGTGTAACTCATGAAAAGGGTTACACTATCCCCATGTGGCTGAAACTCGATACTCAACTCCCCCATATTCCAACAATGGTTGTCACTCTTCTTCGCCTTATCCCACCAAAGAGAAGGTTCTACCAAGAAACAAATCATACCAATACCAAATCATAAAGGATAAAACATGAACACACCTTACAAACTCAATATACAGAATCGCAATTGTATACACATAAGGAATATGTATGAACAAATCACTTAAACATATGTTACTAATAAAACAAGGTTAAAAGTCAAACTTGCAACGGTCACAATTTGACACCACCTCTTTTTGAAATTTCCAAAGGACAAGCAAGCCATCTTTTGTAAAATAAACACCTGCTCCAAGATAACAGTATATACACGCACACAAGCACATGCACTCAAGTGACACGTGTAATACTGAAGATTACATCAGCTACACAAAAGTATCACTTCTATTATACAATCACCTTTTATATATAATGACACATAATATTCTATTTGTCTGCAATGAGCATGTAGATCAAATTTCTACAAACTAGCTAACTTAAAAACTTTTCCAAATTAATGTCACATGTCAGTGTTATAACACATAGAAAGAGGCAGTAGTTAAACAAAGTAAAAAAAAAGTGTTATAAATAAAAAATGCAGAGTACCCAGCACGTACGTACCTAAAGTAGCAAGCACTGATTCTCTATGTCCAATTTCTACTTTTCCAAAGTGAGTAAAAGGAGGGGGTAACAGACACAGGAAACAACTACACTACTTTATAAGGTATGGTTATATGGAGTGGGAGTGTTAGAAAGGGAGGAGAGAGGAAAGAAAAGTACTGGACAGAACAGAGGCTATTAACACGTGGAATAGAGGAAGAGAAATCTGCCTCAGGAAAGGCACATGAGACATACAAGAAGCTTTAGTAATTTAAGATGTGAGCATAGAGATGTGAAACAAAAACAAAGCGAGAAACTGCCAAAAAGTGACAGTAGCTCATTATGTAACAAAGATACCGCACATTTTTGGAAATTCAAAAACCAATAATAACCTTTATTTACATGAAACACAATGCTATAGCACTCTGCAAACACAGAATATATGAACTAATGCTATATTCTATATGAATAAATGTCAGCTACTCAGCATTAGTGGCATGCCTAGGGTATTTGTCACCCAAGGCGGGTACTTTCTCTGGCACCCGCCTTGCCCCTGGCGAAACCATAAGAAACTTTATTTGTACATTTAAATATACTGATGTATTTATTTTGGTTAAAAAAAAACATTTTTTATCGCTAGTAAACAGAAAATTGCTGGTAAATGAAAATTTCAAGGGAATCTGTCACCATGAAAATACAATGTAAGCTTGGTATTACACATTTTGTGAGGGAAGGTGAAGAAAAAACAGCTGTTTTGCACAGCTTTTATATATTTTTTTGCAGGTTTACCTGACGCCCTGGATTATGTTATATTTCTATAGAGCGGGCTGGTATTTTCACTGATGCCGGTGCACCCTGCTCTGATAGCAGGGGCTCAGCTGTCAGTGACACCTGGACCCGTGCCGCTGATCGGACGGGCACAGCTCATGCGCCTGCCCGATCAGCCCACCATACCTGTACAGCGCTGGGACTCAAGTACCGTCCTGCAGCGCCGTACAGGTACGGCACTGGTATCCTACAGGTTAATAACTGTCTGCACCACTCCTAACTGCCACACACGACGGTGCTTTTTTTTTTTTAAACTGAAGCAGGCTCAGCTCGGCTGCAGTATATCTGCAGACACACACAACACTGGTGAGGTGGTCACTTCACTAGAATGGACAGGCTGCACAGCACAGCTGTTTCGGCTGGCGGCAAGCATACAAGTGAAATAGACGTGAGCGCGCTCCCTGGCTTATCAGAGAGCGCAAACAGGGGCAAATTAAGTATATCATAGGTTGGGGGCTGTTTACCCATCTTGTACCTCCTCTGTCCATTTGACCCGACCATCCCCTCTTTCACTTTGTGCCCCATGTTTATTTTTTCTGGTAAATATTAAAGAAAACTATGCCACGTACAGTATATAGTGTTGTTGCCCATTACACCTGAGGATGCCAGGGATCTGACAAACATTTTGGGGGCAGCGTATGAAGCGATTTTAGAGGATGGCTATCGTGCTGACCCTAAACCATATAATCAATGCAATTAATCAATCACAAGGAAGCAATAGAGGGGCGAGTGGTGAGAGTGCACAGAACCATATCCCTGGTGCAGGAGTGAACACAGAATAATACACTACGATAGCTTGCTGGTGTTTAGTGGTCGGAGGACTTTTAATGAAATAGAGTGGAATTATTATTACAGATTATAGGAGAAATGTAAATTGGGGGCTATCAGCCATAGGGGGGCAGTTTTAATTTATATTTAGGAGAACCTAAAACGATTCATTTATCTAGGTCAGATTTGTTGAATTGACCTCTATCGTATAACACCCCCAGCCCCTCTTAGTGTATAGCATACAACACTCCGCAGTATACAGTTAAATACCCCACAGTATACAGTATATAACACCGCCCAGTATACAGCACCCCACAGTATGCAATACATAGTATACAGCACCCCACAGTATGCAGTATAGCACCCTATAGTATACAGCACTCCACAATATGCAGCACCCCACAGTAGAGCAGTATAGCACCTGACAGTATACAGCACCCCACACTATACAGTAGCGTACAGTATAATAGCATAATAGCCTCTGTCACCTTTTCCTGAAGTAATCTTCACAAAAAAAGCTCCACAATTATGGCAAACTTCTCCTGCAGCAACACACCTGGTAGAGGGAAAGGACCTCTGATTACCTCATAGCCATGTGACCAGTGATATTGATATGTTACTGGTCACATGGTGATGATGTCATCAAAAGTCCTTTCTCCTAAGAGAATCACAGCTCTCCCTCCTTGCAGAGACATTGGGCCGGGCGCTGTTGCTCAGGAAGCACCCCCCTGTATAGCTGACAGCCTGACACCCGGGGGAGACCGCCCCCGCCCGTCCCCAGGCACGCCACTGCTCAGCATATATGTTGTTCAAGGTGGCAAGGTGACCTCTTTTGAACAAGAAACTACATTAAATGCTACCTCTTTGTCATTGTCATTTTGGTGCCAAATGGCCTCCAATGAATTTAAGGAAGACAGGCTCCACATACACTGACCCATTCTGTGTGCTACCTCTCATGATGCCAGCTGGTTTCCAATGAATACAGGGAGCTTCATCTTTATACTACTACACAACTTCAAATGCTCACACAAAGACAAAAATACTTTTTTTTATATATAATGCCAACGTGTTCAGCCGCACATATGGTACTGTACATGTACAAAAAAACAGACTGGTCAGGATAAGGCGACTACCATCACACACAAAGAAGAAACAGGGATAATGCAGCCTTGAAACTTCTCAGACCTACTCTCTTTACTTACTTGCACAGCAACCCTAGGCAGTGACCTCACAACTGGGCAGCAGTTCCTATGCTGAAATATGTAAGAGGAAAACATACAAACAGGGAAAAACAAACAGACAAACACTCAGAGAGTAGTCATACGTTAAATGGTCAAATGCCATTTAGGCAATGCAGTACAAAAAACACCAGAGGCAAACGAGAAATCCAACACGTTAAAAAAAAAAAAAGAGATCAATACAATGCCAAATTACCAGAAGCAAAAAACGTTGTCACAATACCAGTCCAGAAATCCAAGTCAGAGGAGTCTTCAATTACAGCAAGGGAACAGCAGGGGGAGCCAGAGGAAAAAAAATTGACCAGCATCTGCACATGCAGGCAACAGCCTCAAATAGTGTGCCAAGAACAGTTCACGCCGGCCTCCGTGCACATGGGCAGAGCTGCCAGCAATGCGCCATGATGGTCTTGAGGCGCACCTTATCATTGGCCCGAGGCTCTGATCTCAGAGCAGGCCACACAGCTGACATGATTCCCCAGGCATCCGGACGCTGCAACCGCACAGAAGCGCACCGGTCAGGGTAACCATAACAGTAACCCCCCTTTCAGGAGTGGCCCCCGGACCATCATTAGTAACCGGTTTGTCAGGGTGTAACTCATAAAAAGTCATAATCAACCAATATGCATTGACCACCTCAGCCAACACCCATGACCTCTCCTATAACGATAGGACGATAACCTTTCCAGTAAATCAAAAATTGCAACTTATTACAATACAATCCTAGATTCTAGAAGGTTCCGTATTTTTTCTCTTTACTTGCGTAATATGCACAGGCAAATTCTTGGAAGCCATCAAGGAGTCTATCCACCATCCGTTGGAAGGTAGCCGGTGCATTTTTCATCCCAAAGGGCATGACCTTAAATTGGTACAAGCCAAATGGGGTGACAAATGCCGACTTGGGGATAGCATCCTCGGCCAGAGGGATCTGCCAGTAGCCCTTACACAGGTCTATGGTGGTCAGATATCTCCCCCTGGCAATACGATCCAGCAATTCGTCTACCCGGGGCATTGGGTAGGCGTCAGTGGTGGTCCGCTCGTTGAGTCCACACAGAACCGAGTGGTCCCATCTTTCTTGGGCACCAGGACTACAGGCGAGGCCCAAGGGCTGTCGGAGTGCTCGATGACCCCAAGCTGGGTCATCTCCTGTATCTCCTTCCACATTCCTTCACGGACTGCTTCAGGGATACGATAGGGGGGCTGTCGTAAGGGGGTCTGTCCAGGGGTCTCTACCTTATGTACAGCTAGGGTGGTATAACCTGGCTCCTGGGAGAACGTCGCCTGCTTCTCCCACAACAACTGTTGTGCCTGTAGCTTTTCCGTGGGGTTCAGCCGTTCCCCTAGCTGTACAAGGGTAGTAAGGTCAGTCTGGGGCTCCCTTTCTAACAGATCGGGAAGGGGTAAATTCTCAGAATCATCTGCAGCTGGGGCACATACTGCTGCAATATTCTCAGGTCTCTCCTGGTACTCCTTTAGCATGTTCACATGAAAGGATCGCTGAATCCTCTCATCTGCACAGCTGGCTATCACGTAAGTAGTGTCGCAAATCTGCGCCACTACTTTGTACGGGCCCTGCCAAGATGCTTGCATCTTGTTGGCCTTCACAGGTTTGAGCACCAATACCTTTTGCCCAACCTGGAAGACCCGCTGTCGGGCACCCTGATCATACCATCTCTTCTGTCTCCCTGGGCCGCCTGGAGATTCCCCCTTACCATCAGGGATAGTTTCTCCATGCGGTCCCGGAGTTCCAGAACATATGGCACAATGGGGTCCCTTCCTGCTCCGTCTCCCCTCCCAGTGGCCTCTAATGAGATCTAGGGGTCCGCGGACCCTCCTCCCATACAGCAGCTCAAAGGGGAGAACCCAGTAGATTCCTGGGGCACCTCTCTATACGAAAACAATAGATGAGGCAGGAATCTCTCCCAGTCTCTGCAAGCGTCTGTAAAGGTCCTCAGCATCTGCTTGAGGGTACCGTTAAAGCGCTCGCAGAGACCGTTAGTCTGTGGGTGGTATGGTGAACTAAGTAACGGCTTAATACCACACACCTTCCACAGCTGCTGGGTGAGCACAGCGGTGAATTGGGTTCCCTGATCGGAGAGAATCTCCTGAGGGAACCCGACCCTAGTAAAAATCCTAACCAGGGCATCAGCAACCGTCTCTGCCTCTATATTAGACAGCGCTACTGCCTCTGGATAGCGCGTGGCATAGTCCACCACGGTAAGAATATACTTCTTACCTGATGGACTAGCCCTGGCCAGTGGACCCACAATGTCAACGGCTATGCGGGAAAAGGGTTCCCCAATAATAGGCATCGACTGAAGCCTAGCTTTTGGGTGATCCCCCCGCTTACCTACCCGTTGACACGTGTCGCACGTACTGCAGTACATCCGCACAGCCTGGTTAAAGTTTGGCCAAAAGAAATTCTGTGATATTCTGTAGGCTGTACGGCGGGACCCTAGATGTCCAGCTAGCGGAACATCATGCCCTATCCGCATAATCTCCAGCCGGTACTTTGCGGGTACCACTAACTGGCGATTTGGCGGAGAGGCAACACTCTTCCGGGAGGGCTTAGGGATCCTATATAACCTGTCCCCCACCCACTCATACCGCTCCCCATCTACCCCTTCCTCCCCAGCATCGGCCCTGGCTCTGTACTTTTGGAGGTTGGGATCCGCCCGGGTTTCCCTCCCAAACTCCTCTGGGGAGGCCCAGCTTAAGGGGACCTGATCTGGGGTAACAGTCGGGGCAGTAAACCTTACCTGGGTCTCATCAGCAGGTGGGCTGGTTCCGGCAGCACGGGTCTGGGCACGGGTGGTCACAGGGTTCACCTCTGCAGGGCTCATCGGGGCATAGGCGGAAACCAGAGGGGCCAAATTGTTTCCCAGAAGGACATCTGCCGGCAAGTCTTTCATCACCCCCACATCCACATGTCTAGCGCCCACTCCCCAATCCAAATGCACCCGGGCAACAGGTAAACGAAACACGGCACCCCCTGCTACCCTTACTGCCACAGTGTCCCCAGTGTGCTGATGCTCTGAGACCAAGTTCTTTGGAGCAGTGTCATCGCGGCTCCTGAGTCTCTCAGCCCATTTACCACCCTGCCATTCAGCTTCACAGTTTGCCGATGTTGCTGGCGGTTATCCTGGTGAGCTGCTTGCACTGGGTCGGCCTCGTGTAAGATGCCCCAAAACTCCTCCTGCTCTATGCAGTGCGCAGCAGGCTGAGGGGGCCGCTGATTGCCATTGGCTGGTTTTCTCCAAGACTGGGCTTGGTTGGCACTGTTCAGGGGGCACTCTGGGCGCTTGTGCCCAACTGGTTGCACAAATAACACCGGAGAGGCTGGGGATATTCCCTGGCATTGAACCGGGAGGGGTGCACATATTTGTTAGCTGGTGGGGATGGGGCTGGAGTGCGATGTACTGGGGGTTGGTAGGCTGGAGGAGTGGGTGCTACAGCTGGTCGATACTCCAGTCTGGCAGGGACTTTGTTAGCTGTACCATCTAACTTACGGGCATCCGTGTACTCATCTGCCAGACGAGCATCCTCGGGTAGGGTAGAGGGTTTCCTGTCTCTGACCCACTCCTGGACCCCAGCAGGTAGTCTATCAAAGCAATGCTCCAGCAGGAACACTTGGAGCACCTCCTCCCCAGTTACCGCTTGGCATCCTGCCATCCAGTGGGCTGCGGTACGGTGAACTCTGCAGGCCCACTCCACATAAGAGTCACCAACCTGCTTGTTGGTTTCCCTAAACCTCCTTCTGTAAGCCTCTGGGGTCACTGCATACCTGGCTAGGAGGGCATCCTTCACAGCCTGGTAGCTGGTGATCTCCTCCTCTGGGATGGCCCGAAATGCTTCACTAGCCCGGCCGGATAACTTCCCAGAGAGGATGGTAACCCACTCATCTACGGGTACCTGGTGTAGGGCACACTGCCTCTCAAAATCCGCCAGGAACCCATCAATCTCCCCTCTGCTTCAACAAAGTTTTTAAATGCAGCAAAGGGTACCTTTTTCCTGGCAAAATTGTTATTGGGTACCTCTGCTGCTGCAGCTCCTCTTTCTCTCGCCTGGTGTTCTGCTACTGCTGCCTGTACACGCTCCACGATGTCGGTTGAGGGTTGGGGCCAAAATGTGCCAGCCTTATTTGCACTGCCCGGTTAAATTGTATTTCCTCGGGTGTTAAATCCAAGGGACTGGCCACATTGACTCTCTCCATTCCCGGTGCTGCATCCATCTCCAGCAGTAAAGCAATAATCTCCCGTTTCTTTAAATTGCTTGCTGCACGCCCTCTGCGTTCCAATATGTCTTTAAGGGTAGCACGCCTTAATTCCTCGTACTGCATGGTTTGTAGCTGACCTCCAATGCTGTGGGATTCATCCCGTCGCTTGCCACCAATTGTTAAGACGCCTCCAGTGTCTTTAAACCAAACCGCCGTTTAGTAGACCTTCCCCGGCTGCTGTACACATAACCTCCATTCGCATAAACTGGATGGCACGAACCAAATGCAGGGGAAGCGGCAATCTCACGAACGGCTCCAAACACACGAACGGTAATCCACGAACTGCTGCAAGCCGCCAAACAATCACACTCACCAAGCGGCTTCCATTTCCATTCAGCAGTCTCTAAACGCCAATAATAAATCCCCCCACAATAACGAGACAGAAGCTCCGCATTGAGGGGCAAATAAGAACTCTTTTAATGACCACACAAGCATTTCCTTTTATACACATTTTCCAACAAGGTTACGACCCACGTGGTATAAACATAGCAGCCAATCATTTACAGTTTCACATTTTAAACAGAACCCATTCGTCAATGTACATTTAATAACCACAATGACATTGTCCGTGATCCAATCAACAACACAATGACATTGTCTCTGATACAATCAACAACACAATGACATTGTCCGTGATCCAATCAACAACACAATGACATTGTCTATGATACAATCAACAACACAATGACATTGTCCGTGATACAATCCACAACACAATGACATTGCCCGTGATACAATCCACAACACAATGACATTGCCCGTGATACAATCAACAGAATAATGACATTGTCTGTGATACAATCAACAAAATAAAAGTTAGGAATCCAGGCAATAACAGGTGTTCTGTTGTTTCAGCGGTGTTTGGCAGAAAAAGTGTCCGTTTTTAGTTCCATGAAAATAGAGTCGAACACCGCTGGGCTTTCGCATAGTTTAAAATGGCCGCTGCCTCGTGGTCGACATACGAACGGAATGCAAACAGACAAATACAGCAGGGAAACAAGCATTAAAAAAGAATAATCAGACAGATGGTTCTGTCACAACCAGAGTCCACTGAAAATCTGCTACTAAAAGAGATAGACGAGGCAGCAGATTATATCATTTTTATGGTTGACTTCAACTACCGAGATATAGACTGGGAAACTGGAACCTGTACATCTCATAAAGGTTCTTGGCAATAACCAAAGACAATTACCTTTCCCAACTGGTTTAGGACCGACTACAGGGACAGCCATACTGGACTTAGTATTAACCAATAGACCTGACAGAACAACAGATGTGCAGGTTTGGGGACACTTAGGAAATAGTGACCATAAAGTAATAACCTTCCAATTGTCATTCAAAAGAGTGTTTCTTAGGGAGAAACAAAAATAACAAACTTCAAAAAAGAAAAGTGTTGCCAACTAAAAGAGGCCATAGGCCTAATTAACTGGGACAAAGTTCTCACAAATAAAAATACAGCCACAAAATGGGTTATTTTTATAAGAACCCTAAAATCTAATTGTGAGAGATACATACCTTAAGGGAATAAAAGGTTAAGAAACAACGAAAAACCAATGTGGATAAATAGAGCTGTAAAGAAAGCAATAAATGACAAAAAGAAAACATTTAAATCACTAAAACAGGAGGGGAGCGAGGAAGCATTGAAAAACTATTAGGAAAAAAATAGAATATGTAAAAAACAAAACAGCCAACTAGAGACCGAGAGATTAATTACTAAAGAGAGCAAAACTAACCCTAAAATGTTCTTGTTATATAAATGGTAAGAAGTATAAATCTGAAGGTGTCGGCCCTCTACAGAGTAATGAGGAGGGAGTTGCAGAGAGCGATGAGGAGAAAACAAAGCTATAAAATATATTTTTTCCACTGTATTCACTGAGGAAAATAAATAGATGAAATGCAGAATGTAAAAGTCTCCATTAAAAGTGCACAGTCTGACTAGGAAGAAGTACAGCAGTGTCTTAAAAAGATTAAAATAGGATACGGGGGTGTATGCCATCTGGTCCTGGCGATTTATCTAAGAGAATTAAGTAATGTCATAGACAGACCCTTATTTCTGATATTTAACCCCTTCACGCCCAATGCCATACATGTATGTCATCAGGCAGGGTCTTTAAAGATGGCGCCCACTCCTGCCAGCGCCATAGCCACAGGTGGCCGCCTGCTTCTTATAACAGACACCCACGGCTCATGTCCGCAACCAGCAGTAATGCCGATCGCGGACATTTAACTCCTCAGGTCTGAGTGTGTAAAAAACCAGAAGCGCTCGCTTCCGGTGATGCTCCAGCTCCCCGGTGTGGCAATCAGAGGAGCCGGAGCTTGTGTGCAGCAGCCCCTGCCATAGTCTATGACGGGGATCAGAAACCTCCGGCACTTCAGCCGTTGTGAAACTACAATTCCCAGCATGATCCATTCATTTCTATTAAAGTTCTGAGAAGAGCAGATCAAGTGTGCATGCTGGGAGTTGTAGTTTCACAACAGCTGGAGTGCCGGAGGTTGCCTACCCCTGGTCTATGACACGAAGCAGCTGCACAGTCTATCATATGGAGCCCTTGACTGTAATAGGGCTCAATAGGAAACTAGTAAAATCATCATAGATTCCAATGCAAGTGCATCGGAGTCTATGATAATAGCAATCAGATGATTTAATTTTATAGTTCTCTATGGGAACTATCAAAAAGTGTAAAAAGAAAAGTAAAAAAAATTAAATGAAAAAAACATAAAAATTCAAATGGCCCCCCTTTTACCAAAGTAAAAGAGCTAAAAAAAAATTAAGAATACACATTATGGGTGTCGCAAGGTGCGAAAACGCCCATAGTATAAACATTTTTAAATTTATTCCCCATACGGAAAACAGCAAAACGGAAAAAAACGTCCAAATGGCGGATTCGCCATTTTTGGTTGCTTCACTTTCTACAAAAATAAATAAATAAAAAGTGGTCAAAAAGTCATACACACCCCAGAATAGTATCAATGAAAAGTCCATATCGACCCGCAAAAAATGAGCCCTAATACAGCTCCGTACACACAAAAAAGTTATAGGGGTCAAAATATGGTGACAAAAAATAAAACAGATTTTTCAAAACGCAGATTACTATCAAAACGCAAGAAAAACTATACATATAAGGTATCGCCGGATTTGCACTGACCTGTAGAATAGAAGTAACTGGTCAGCTTTATCGCACATCGAACGTTGTAAAGTAAAAAACCTGAAAAACTGTGGTGGAATGTTTTTTTCGCAATTTCGCAACATTTGGAATTTTTGTACCGCTTCCCACTATATCATATTCAATATTTAATGGTGGCGTTGGAAATTACAACTTGTCCCGCAAAAAACAAGCCCTCATATGGCTATGTGCACAGACAAATAAAAAAGTTATGGCTCTGGGAAGGCAGGGAGCGCAAAACGAAAACGCAAAAAAAAAAAAAGAAACTACGGGCCTGAAAGAGTTAAGGACTATACTGACAGGGAGTGTTTCACAGGATTGGTGCATAGCTAATGTGGTGCCAATATTAAAAAGAGTCCAAAAACAGAGCCCAGAAACGATAGACCGGTAAGTTTAACATCTGTTGTGGGTAAACTGTTTGAAGGTTTTCTAAGGGATGCTATCTTGGAGTACCTCATTTAAAATAAGCAAATAACGCCATATCAGCATGGCTTCATGAGGGCTCGGTCATGTCAAACTAATTTAATCAGTTTCTATGAGGAGGTAAGTTCTAGACTTGACAGTGGCGAATTAAATGGATTTCGTTTATCTGGACTTCTCCAAAGCATTTGACACTGAAGAGGTTAGTAAATAAAATGAGAATGCTTGGACTGGGAGAAAATGTCTGTATGTGGGTTAGTAACTGGCTGAGTGATAGAAAACAGAGGGTGGTTATTAATGGTACATACTTAGATTGGGTCACTGTCACTAGTGGAGTATGTCAGGGGTCAGTATTGGGCCCTATTCTCTTAAATATATTTATTAATGATCTTGTAGAAGGCTTGCACAGTAAAATATCAATTTTTCCAGATGACACTAAACTGTGTAAAGTAATTAACACTGAAGAGGACAGTTTTCTGCTACAGAGGGATCTGGATAGATTGAAGGCTTAGGCAGAGAAATGGCAGATGAGGTTTAACACTGACAAATGTAAATTTTGGCACATGGGAAGGAATAATGCAAGTCACCCGTACATACTAAATGGTGAGAGTTGAGCGAACACCTGGATGTTTGGGTTCGAGAAGTTCGACCAAACTTCCCGAAAATATTCGGGTTCGGTATCTGAACTCGACCCGAACTTCACTTGAAGTCAATAGGCACCCGAACTTTTGGGCACTAAAAAGGCTGTAAAATAGCCCAGGAAAGGGCTGGAGGGCTGCAAAAGGCAGCAAAATGTAGGTAAATCCCCTGCGAACAAATGTAACTTGGAGGAGGTGGGAATGCAATGGGAGTTAATGTTCTCATCACAGCCAAAAAGGATTCATGTCTGCCTGCAGTGCCACAGGCCTCATTCACAGACTCAAGGCCATGGCACCCACAAAGAGGAGAGCGGTCCCGTAACAGCAACACAGGCCTCAGGTCAACCTGCAATGGAACAGGCCATTATCATTTATGTAGGCCCCTGACACCCAGACAGAGGAGAGGTGATTTGACAGTAAAAAGAGTTTAATGTCTCTCACCCAGACAGCAAGCAATTAAACAAAATATAGGCCACTGACACCCAGACAATCGGGCGATCATTAGATAGTAAAAAGAGTTTAATATCTCCCACCAAGACAACAAATGATTAAACGACATATAGGCCCCTGACACCCAGACAATGGGGTGTTCATTAGACAGTAAAAGTGTTAAATGTCTTCCACCAAGACAGCAAGCAAGTACGTGAAATTTAGGCCCCTGACACCCAGACAATGGGGCGGTCATGACAGTAAAAAGAGTTTAATATCTCCCACCAAGACAACAAATGATTAAACGACATATAAGCCCCTGACACCCGGATAATGGAGGAAGGTTACAGCCAAGGGGTGAGAAAGGCGCTCAAAGGGTGAGTAAGTTCAAGGTATGGCAGTTTACCCTCAAAAGTAGGTGGATAAAGTTAACTCACCTAGTTAATTGTTTGCACCGAATTTGGGTGCAACCGTATTGGGGGTAAGCTGAAAAGTTTCAGAGATATCAGGGTTGGTGCTGCCAGGATCGTCCAAGTGCCACTCGGGTGGATACTGCAGGATTTGTTTGAGCTTGTCACGGTGAGATGATCTAGCTTAGTGGATGATTGTAAGGCGCAAAGACTCAACCCGATGTAAGAAATACCATAGTTTATTTCGAGACAACGCTATCAGGGCCTGATCGACCCCTTTATCAAGTCTACAAGAAATATAAAAGATATATATATGTAGTACATAGTGCAAATCATAGAAAATAATATAATAAAAGGTATATATATATATATATATATATATATATATATATTGTGGGAGTCGCTCTGGTAGATAGCGGTGCGGGTGCAGTACAGAGGCAAAAGAGAGTCCAGAAAGTGCAGCAAAACAGTGTTTAATTCACACTTGCATAAAGTATACAGCAAACAGTCACTTGGTGTTACTTCACACCCATCAGAAAAACGTGAGGCAAAACAAAAGTCACATACAGGTTCCAATCACCTGGGAGGTTTAGGTGCAGGTTCGCACCTGGCTGTCAGCCCAGCCGCAAGACAATCCCCCTCAGGCTTCCAGGCCGTCTGCACTCCTCCTTGCTGGGCTCTTGCTTCCAGCCCAGGGAGCTCCACAGCACGATCAGCAGCTCCAGGATAATCACAGAGACAGCTGCTGGTGCTGGCTGAGTTTTAAACCCAGCCCCAAAACCAGGACTGGGTCGTGGGGAGCAGCCACCCACCCTACACTTTAGCTGCTCCCGGTAAGAGCCGGCCCGGATCGGCTTTGCAGCCACGCTATTTAGCAACTGTGTCAGTAGCGTTCCAATATGTCTTTAAGGGTAGCACGCCTTAATTCCTCGTACTGCATGGTTTGTAGCTGACCTCCAATGCTGTGGGATTCATCCCGTCGCTTGCCACCAATTGTTAAGACGCCTCCAGTGTCTTTAAACCAAACCGCCGTTTAGTAGACCTTCCCCGGCTGCTGTACACATAACCTCCATTCGCATAAACTGGATGGCACAAACCAAATGCAGGGGAAGCGGCAATCTCACGAACGGCTCCAAACACACGAACGGTAATCCAGCATGCAAGAAAAACTATACATATAAGGTATCGCCGGATTTGCACTGACCTGTAGAATAGAAGTAACTGGTCAGCTTTATCGCACATCGAACGTTGTAAAGTAAAAAACCTGAAAAACTGTGGTGGAATGTTTTTTTTCGCAATTTCGCAACATTTGGAATTTTTGTACCGCTTCCCACTATATCATATTCAATATTTAATGGTGGCGTTGGAAATTACAACTTGTCCCGCAAAAAACAAGCCCTCATATGGCTATGTGCACAGACAAATAAAAAAGTTATGGCTCTGGGAAGGCAGGGAGCGCAAAACGAAAACGCAAAAAAAAAAAAAAAGAAACTACGGGCCTGAAAGAGTTAAGGACTATACTGACAGGGAGTGTTTCACAGGATTGGTGCATAGCTAATGTGGTGCCAATATTAAAAAGAGTCCAAAAACAGAGCCCAGAAACGATAGACCGGTAAGTTTAACATCTGTTGTGGGTAAACTGTTTGAAGGTTTTCTAAGGGATGCTATCTTGGAGTACCTCATTTAAAATAAGCAAATAACGCCATATCAGCATGGCTTCATGAGGGCTCGGTCATGTCAAACTAATTTAATCAGTTTCTATGAGGAGGTAAGTTCTAGACTTGACAGTGGCGAATTAAATGGATTTCGTTTATCTGGACTTCTCCAAAGCATTTGACACTGAAGAGGTTAGTAAATAAAATGAGAATGCTTGGACTGGGAGAAAATGTCTGTATGTGGGTTAGTAACTGGCTGAGTGATAGAAAACAGAGGGTGGTTATTAATGGTACATACTTAGATTGGGTCACTGTCACTAGTGGAGTATGTCAGGGGTCAGTATTGGGCCCTATTCTCTTAAATATATTTATTAATGATCTTGTAGAAGGCTTGCACAGTAAAATATCAATTTTTCCAGATGACACTAAACTGTGTAAAGTAATTAACACTGAAGAGGACAGTTTTCTGCTACAGAGGGATCTGGATAGATTGAAGGCTTAGGCAGAGAAATGGCAGATGAGGTTTAACACTGACAAATGTAAATTTTGGCACATGGGAAGGAATAATGCAAGTCACCCGTACATACTAAATGGTGAGAGTTGAGCGAACACCTGGATGTTTGGGTTCGAGAAGTTCGACCAAACTTCCCGAAAATATTCGGGTTCGGTATCTGAACTCGACCCGAACTTCACTTGAAGTCAATAGGCACCCGAACTTTTGGGCACTAAAAGGCTGTAAAATAGCCCAGGAAAGGGCTGGAGGGCTGCAAAAGGCAGCAAAATGTAGGTAAATCCCCTGCGAACAAATGTAACTTGGAGGAGGTGGGAATGCAATGGGAGTTAATGTTCTCATCACAGCCAAAAAGGATTCATGTCTGCCTGCAGTGCCACAGGCCTCATTCACAGACTCAAGGCCATGGCACCCACAAAGAGGAGAGCGGTCCCGTAACAGCAACACAGGCCTCAGGTCAACCTGCAATGGAACAGGCCATTATCATTTATGTAGGCCCCTGACACCCAGACAGAGGAGAGGTGATTTGACAGTAAAAAGAGTTTAATGTCTCTCACCCAGACAGCAAGCAATTAAACTAAATATAGGCCACTGACACCCAGACAATCGGGCGATCATTAGATAGTAAAAAGAGTTTAATATCTCCCACCAAGACAACAAATGATTAAACGACATATAGGCCCCTGACACCCAGACAATGGGGTGTTCATTAGACAGTAAAAGTGTTAAATGTCTTCCACCAAGACAGCAAGCAAGTACGTGAAATTTAGGCCCCTGACACCCAGACAATGGGGCGGTCATGACAGTAAAAAGAGTTTAATATCTCCCACCAAGACAACAAATGATTAAACGACATATAAGCCCCTGACACCCGGATAATGGAGGAAGGTTACAGCCAAGGGGTGAGAAAGGCGCTCAAAGGGTGAGTAAGTTCAAGGTATGGCAGTTTACCCTCAAAAAGTAGGTGGATAAAGTTAACTCACCTAGTTAATTGTTTGCACCGAATTTGGGTGCAACCGTATTGGGGGTAAGCTGAAAAGTTTCAGAGATATCAGGGTTGGTGCTGCCAGGATCGTCCAAGTGCCACTCGGGTGGATACTGCAGGATTTGTTTGAGCTTGTCACGGTGAGATGATCTAGCTTAGTGGATGATTGTAAGGCGCAAAGACTCAACCCGATGTAAGAAATACCATAGTTTATTTCGAGACAACGCTATCAGGGCCTGATCGACCCCTTTATCAAGTCTACAAGAAATATAAAAGATATATATATGTAGTACATAGTGCAAATCATAGAAAATAATATAATAAAAGGTATATATATATATATATATATATATATATATATATGTGGGAGTCGCTCTGGTAGATAGCGGTGCGGGTGCAGTACAGAGGCAAAAGAGAGTCCAGAAAGTGCAGCAAAACAGTGTTTAATTCACACTTGCATAAAGTATACAGCAAACAGTCACTTGGTGTTACTTCACACCCATCAGAAAAACGTGAGGCAAAACAAAAAGTCACATACAGGTTCCAATCACCTGGGAGGTTTAGGTGCAGGTTCGCACCTGGCTGTCAGCCCAGCCGCAAGACAATCCCCTCAGGCTTCCAGGCCGTCTGCACTCCTCCTTGCTGGGCTCTTGCTTCCAGCCCAGGGAGCTCCACAGCACGATCAGCAGCTCCAGGATAATCACAGAGACAGCTGCTGGTGCTGGCTGAGTTTTAAACCCAGCCCCAAAACCAGGACTGGGTCGTGGGGAGCAGCCACCCACCCTACACTTTAGCTGCTCCCGGTAAGAGCCGGCCCGGATCGGCTTTGCAGCCACGCTATTTAGCAACTGTGTCAGTAGCGTTCCAATATGTCTTTAAGGGTAGCACGCCTTAATTCCTCGTACTGCATGGTTTGTAGCTGACCTCCAATGCTGTGGGATTCATCCCGTCGCTTGCCACCAATTGTTAAGACGCCTCCAGTGTCTTTAAACCAAACCGCCGTTTAGTAGACCTTCCCGGCTGCTGTACACATAACCTCCATTCGCATAAACTGGATGGCACGAACCAAATGCAGGGGAAGCGGCAATCTCACGAACGGCTCCAAACACACGAACGGTAATCCAGCATGCAAGAAAAACTATACATATAAGGTATCGCCGGATTTGCACTGACCTGTAGAATAGAAGTAACTGGTCAGCTTTATCGCACATCGAACGTTGTAAAGTAAAAAACCTGAAAAACTGTGGTGGAATGTTTTTTTCGCAATTTCGCAACATTTGGAATTTTTGTACCGCTTCCCACTATATCATATTCAATATTTAATGGTGGCGTTGGAAATTACAACTTGTCCCGCAAAAACAAGCCCTCATATGGCTATGTGCACAGACAAATAAAAAAGTTATGGCTCTGGGAAGGCAGGGAGCGCAAAGCAAAACGCAAAAAAAAAAAAAAAGAAACTACGGGCCTGAAAGAGTTAAGGACTATACTGACAGGGAGTGTTTCACAGGATTGGTGCATAGCTAATGTGGTGCCAATATTAAAAAGAGTCCAAAAACAGAGCCCAGAAACGATAGACCGGTAAGTTTAACATCTGTTGTGGGTAAACTGTTTGAAGGTTTTCTAAGGGATGCTATCTTGGAGTACCTCATTTAAAATAAGCAAATAACGCCATATCAGCATGGCTTCATGAGGGCTCGGTCATGTCAAACTAATTTAATCAGTTTCTATGAGGAGGTAAGTTCTAGACTTGACAGTGGCGAATTAAATGGATTTCGTTTATCTGGACTTCTCCAAAGCATTTGACACTGAAGAGGTTAGTAAATAAAATGAGAATGCTTGGACTGGGAGAAAATGTCTGTATGTGGGTTAGTAACTGGCTGAGTGATAGAAAACAGAGGGTGGTTATTAATGGTACATACTTAGATTGGGTCACTGTCACTAGTGGAGTATGTCAGGGGTCAGTATTGGGCCCTATTCTCTTAAATATATTTATTAATGATCTTGTAGAAGGCTTGCACAGTAAAATATCAATTTTTCCAGATGACACTAAACTGTGTAAAGTAATTAACACTGAAGAGGACAGTTTTCTGCTACAGAGGGATCTGGATAGATTGAAGGCTTAGGCAGAGAAATGGCAGATGAGGTTTAACACTGACAAATGTAAATTTTGGCACATGGGAAGGAATAATGCAAGTCACCCGTACATACTAAATGGTGAGAGTTGAGCGAACACCTGGATGTTTGGGTTCGAGAAGTTCGACCAAACTTCCCGAAAATATTCGGGTTCGGTATCTGAACTCGACCCGAACTTCACTTGAAGTCAATAGGCACCCGAACTTTTGGGCACTAAAAGGCTGTAAAATAGCCCAGGAAAGGGCTGGAGGGCTGCAAAAGGCAGCAAAATGTAGGTAAATCCCTGCGAACAAATGTAACTTGGAGGAGGTGGGAATGCAATGGGAGTTAATGTTCTCATCACAGCCAAAAAGGATTCATGTCTGCCTGCAGTGCCACAGGCCTCATTCACAGACTCAAGGCCATGGCACCCACAAAGAGGAGAGCGGTCCCGTAACAGCAACACAGGCCTCAGGTCAACCTGCAATGGAACAGGCCATTATCATTTATGTAGGCCCCTGACACCCAGACAGAGGAGAGGTGATTTGACAGTAAAAAGAGTTTAATGTCTCTCACCCAGACAGCAAGCAATTAAACTAAATATAGGCCACTGACACCCAGACAATCGGGCGATCATTAGATAGTAAAAAGAGTTTAATATCTCCCACCAAGACAACAAATGATTAAACGACATATAGGCCCCTGACACCCAGACAATGGGGTGTTCATTAGACAGTAAAAGTGTTAAATGTCTTCCACCAAGACAGCAAGCAAGTACGTGAAATTTAGGCCCCTGACACCCAGACAATGGGGCGGTCATGACAGTAAAAAGAGTTTAATATCTCCCACCAAGACAACAAATGATTAAACGACATATAAGCCCCTGACACCCGGATAATGGAGGAAGGTTACAGCCAAGGGGTGAGAAAGGCGCTCAAAGGGTGAGTAAGTTCAAGGTATGGCAGTTTACCCTCAAAAAGTAGGTGGATAAAGTTAACTCACCTAGTTAATTGTTTGCACCGAATTTGGGTGCAACCGTATTGGGGGTAAGCTGAAAAGTTTCAGAGATATCAGGGTTGGTGCTGCCAGGATCGTCCAAGTGCCACTCGGGTGGATACTGCAGGATTTGTTTGAGCTTGTCACGGTGAGATGATCTAGCTTAGTGGATGATTGTAAGGCGCAAAGACTCAACCCGATGTAAGAAATACCATAGTTTATTTCGAGACAACGCTATCAGGGCCTGATCGACCCCTTTATCAAGTCTACAAGAAATATAAAAAGATATATATATGTAGTACATAGTGCAAATCATAGAAAATAATATAATAAAAGGTATATATATATATATATATATATATATATATATTGTGGGGAGTCGCTCTGGTAGATAGCGGTGCGGGTGCAGTACAGAGGCAAAAGAGAGTCCAGAAAGTGCAGCAAAACAGTGTTTAATTCACACTTGCATAAAGTATACAGCAAACAGTCACTTGGTGTTACTTCACACCCATCAGAAAAACGTGAGGCAAAACAAAAGTCACATACAGGTTCCAATCACCTGGGAGGTTTAGGTGCAGGTTCGCACCTGGCTGTCAGCCCAGCCGCAAGACAATCCCCTCAGGCTTCCAGGCCGTCTGCACTCCTCCTTGCTGGGCTCTTGCTTCCAGCCCAGGGAGCTCCACAGCACGATCAGCAGCTCCAGGATAATCACAGAGACAGCTGCTGGTGCTGGCTGAGTTTTAAACCCAGCCCCAAAACCAGGACTGGGTCGTGGGGAGCAGCCACCCACCCTACACTTTAGCTGCTCCCGGTAAGAGCCGGCCCGGATCGGCTTTGCAGCCACGCTATTTAGCAACTGTGTCAGTAGCGCTCCAATATGTCTTTAAGGGTAGCACGCCTTAATTCCTCGTACTGCATGGTTTGTAGCTGACCTCCAATGCTGTGGGATTCATCCCGTCGCTTGCCACCAATTGTTAAGACGCCTCCAGTGTCTTTAAACCAAACCGCCGTTTAGTAGACCTTCCCGGCTGCTGTACACATAACCTCCATTCGCATAAACTGGATGGCACGAACCAAATGCAGGGGAAGCGGCAATCTCACGAACGGCTCCAAACACACGAACGGTAATCCAGCATGCAAGAAAAACTATACATATAAGGTATCGCGGATTTGCACTGACCTGTAGAATAGAAGTAACTGGTCAGCTTTATCGCACATCGAACGTTGTAAAGTAAAAAACCTGAAAAACTGTGGTGGAATGTTTTTTTCGCAATTTCGCAACATTTGGAATTTTTGTACCGCTTCCCACTATATCATATTCAATATTTAATGGTGGCGTTGGAAATTACAACTTGTCCCGCAAAAACAAGCCCTCATATGGCTATGTGCACAGACAAATAAAAAGTTATGGCTCTGGGAAGGCAGGGAGCGCAAAACGCAAACGCAAAAAAAAAAAAAAGAAACTACGGGCCTGAAAGAGTTAAGGACTATACTGACAGGGAGTGTTTCACAGGATTGGTGCATAGCTAATGTGGTGCCAATATTAAAAAGAGTCCAAAAACAGAGCCCAGAAACGATAGACCGGTAAGTTTAACATCTGTTGTGGGTAAACTGTTTGAAGGTTTTCTAAGGGATGCTATCTTGGAGTACCTCATTTAAAATAAGCAAATAACGCCATATCAGCATGGCTTCATGAGGGCTCGGTCATGTCAAACTAATTTAATCAGTTTCTATGAGGAGGTAAGTTCTAGACTTGACAGTGGCGAATTAAATGGATTTCGTTTATCTGGACTTCTCCAAAGCATTTGACACTGAAGAGGTTAGTAAATAAAATGAGAATGCTTGGACTGGGAGAAAATGTCTGTATGTGGGTTAGTAACTGGCTGAGTGATAGAAAACAGAGGGTGGTTATTAATGGTACATACTTAGATTGGGTCACTGTCACTAGTGGAGTATGTCAGGGGTCAGTATTGGGCCCTATTCTCTTAAATATATTTATTAATGATCTTGTAGAAGGCTTGCACAGTAAAATATCAATTTTTCCAGATGACACTAAACTGTGTAAAGTAATTAACACTGAAGAGGACAGTTTTCTGCTACAGAGGGATCTGGATAGATTGAAGGCTTAGGCAGAGAAATGGCAGATGAGGTTTAACACTGACAAATGTAAATTTTGGCACATGGGAAGGAATAATGCAAGTCACCCGTACATACTAAATGGTGAGAGTTGAGCGAACACCTGGATGTTTGGGTTCGAGAAGTTCGACCAAACTTCCCGAAAATATTCGGGTTCGGTATCTGAACTCGACCCGAACTTCACTTGAAGTCAATAGGCACCCGAACTTTTGGGCACTAAAAAGGCTGTAAAATAGCCCAGGAAAGGGCTGGAGGGCTGCAAAGGCAGCAAAATGTAGGTAAATCCCTGCGAACAAATGTAACTTGGAGGAGGTGGGAATGCAATGGGAGTTAATGTTCTCATCACAGCCAAAAAGGATTCATGTCTGCCTGCAGTGCCACAGGCCTCATTCACAGACTCAAGGCCATGGCACCCACAAAGAGGAGAGCGGTCCCGTAACAGCAACACAGGCCTCAGGTCAACCTGCAATGGAACAGGCCATTATCATTTATGTAGGCCCCTGACACCCAGACAGAGGAGAGGTGATTTGACAGTAAAAAGAGTTTAATGTCTCTCACCCAGACAGCAAGCAATTAAACTAAATATAGGCCACTGACACCCAGACAATCGGGCGATCATTAGATAGTAAAAAGAGTTTAATATCTCCCACCAAGACAACAAATGATTAAACGACATATAGGCCCCTGACACCCAGACAATGGGGTGTTCATTAGACAGTAAAAGTGTTAAATGTCTTCCACCAAGACAGCAAGCAAGTACGTGAAATTTAGGCCCCTGACACCCAGACAATGGGGCGGTCATGACAGTAAAAAGAGTTTAATATCTCCCACCAAGACAACAAATGATTAAACGACATATAAGCCCCTGACACCCGGATAATGGAGGAAGGTTACAGCCAAGGGGTGAGAAAGGCGCTCAAAGGGTGAGTAAGTTCAAGGTATGGCAGTTTACCCTCAAAAAGTAGGTGGATAAAGTTAACTCACCTAGTTAATTGTTTGCACCGAATTTGGGTGCAACCGTATTGGGGGTAAGCTGAAAAGTTTCAGAGATATCAGGGTTGGTGCTGCCAGGATCGTCCAAGTGCCACTCGGGTGGATACTGCAGGATTTGTTTGAGCTTGTCACGGTGAGATGATCTAGCTTAGTGGATGATTGTAAGGCGCAAAGACTCAACCCGATGTAAGAAATACCATAGTTTATTTCGAGACAACGCTATCAGGGCCTGATCGACCCCTTTATCAAGTCTACAAGAAATATAAAAGATATATATATGTAGTACATAGTGCAAATCATAGAAAATAATATAATAAAAGGTATATATATATATATATATATATATATATATATTGTGGGGAGTCGCTCTGGTAGATAGCGGTAAGCGGGTGCAGTACAGAGGCAAAAGAGAGTCCAGAAAGTGCAGCAAAACAGTGTTTAATTCACACTTGCATAAAGTATACAGCAAACAGTCACTTGGTGTTACTTCACACCCATCAGAAAAACGTGAGGCAAAACAAAAAGTCACATACAGGTTCCAATCACCTGGGAGGTTTAGGTGCAGGTTCGCACCTGGCTGTCAGCCCAGCCGCAAGACAATCCCCCTCAGGCTTCCAGGCCGTCTGCACTCCTCCTTGCTGGGCTCTTGCTTCCAGCCCAGGGAGCTCCACAGCACGATCAGCAGCTCCAGGATAATCACAGAGACAGCTGCTGGTGCTGGCTGAGTTTTAAACCCAGCCCCAAAACCAGGACTGGGTCGTGGGGAGCAGCCACCCACCCTACACTTTAGCTGCTCCCGGTAAGAGCCGGCCCGGATCGGCTTTGCAGCCACGCTATTTAGCAACTGTGTCAGTAGCACTACCTGCTGCTGACATCGACAAAATGGCTCTTACCTCACCGAGGCTATGAACCTCGGTGACACGTACCTGCCATCTACGACGGCACCCTGCACCTTACCACAATATATATATATATACACTACATGTAATGAAATGTAAGGTATATAATAATAAATGTAAGGTATATACAAACCGGATTCCCAAAAAGTTGGGACACTAAACAAATTGTGAATAAAAACTGAATGCAATGATGTGGAGATGGCAAATGTCAATATTTTATTTGTAATAGAACGTAGATGACAGATCAAACGTTTAATCCAAGTAAATGTATCATTTTAAAGGAAAAATATGTTGATTCAAAATTTCACGGTGTCAACAAATCCCAAAAAAGTTGGGACAAGTAGCAATAAGAGGCTGGAAAAAGTAAATTTGAGCATAACGAAGAGCTGGAAGACAAATTAACACTAATTAGGTCAATTGGCATCATGATTGGGTATAAAAAGAGCTTCTCAGAGTGGCAGTGTCTCTCAGAAGCCAAGATGGGTAGAGGTTCACCAATTCCCACAATGTTGCGCAGAAAGATAGTGGAGCAATATCAGAAAGGTGTTACCCAGCAAAAAATTGCAAAGACTTTGCATCTATCATCATCAACTGTGCATAACATCATCCGAAGATTCAGAGAATCTGGAACAATCTCTGTGCGTAAGGGTCAAGGCCGTAAAACCATACTGGATGCCCGTGATCTCCGGGCCCTTAAACGACACTGCACCACAAAAAGGAATGCTACTGTAAAGGAAATCACAGAATGGGCTCAGGAATACTTCCAGAAACCATTGTCAGTGAACACAATCCACCGTGCCATCTGCCGTTGCCAGCTGAAACTCTACAGTGCAAAGAAGAAGCCATTTCTAAGCAAGATCCACAAGCTCAGGTGTTTTCACTGGGCCAGGGATCATTTAAAATGGAGTGTGGCAAAATGGAAGACTGTTCTGTGGTCAGACGAGTCACGATTTGAAGTTCTTTTTTGAAATCTGGGACGCCATGTTATCCGGACCAAAGAGGACAAGGACAACCCAAGTTGTTATCAACGCTCAGTTCAGAAGCCTGCATCTCTGATGGGGTTGCATGAGTGCGTGTGGCATGGGCAGCTTGCATGTCTGGAAAGGCACCATCAATGCAGAAAAATATATTCAGGTTCTAGAACAACATATGCTCCCATCCAGAGGTCATCTCTTTCAGGGAAGACCCTGCATTTTTCAACAAGATAATGCCAGACCACATTCTGCATCAATCACAACATCACGGCTGCGTAGGAGAAGGATCCGGGTACTGAAATGGCCAGTCTGCAGTCCAGATCCAGATCTTTCACCTATAGAGAACATTTGGCGCATCATAAAGAGGAAGGTGCAACAAAGAAGGCCCAAGACGATTGAACAGTTGCCTGTATTAGACAAGATGCCACACAGTGAAACCACTGTGCCACACAGTGGTGAAAATGGCCTTGTCCCAACTTTTTTGGGATTTGTTGACACCATGAAATTCTCAATCAACATATTTTTCCCTTAAAATGGTACATTTTCTCAGTTTAAACCTTTGTTCCGTGATTTATGTTCTATTCTAAATAAAATATTAGAAGTTGGCACCTCCACATTATTGCATTCAGTTTTTATTCACGATTTGTATAGTGTCCCAACTTTTTTGGAATCCAGTTTGTAATAAAAAACTGAATGTGTAGCGCACATCGATAGGTTCATAGATCAGATACGTGTGGGAATGTATCTATTATTGAGAAATGTACATATAAAGGATTACTGTACTACATAAAAAGATTTAGTGTACTACATTATTAGTCAATCAATCGTCAGTTAATCTGTTTAAGCATGATAATAATTATAAATATAAACATATATATAGATAAAAAAAATAAAAAAATATATAAAATTAATTGATATCAACAATAAGAGGACAAGCATGTAGGTCTCTATATTTATATATAAATTAATACATACTGACGGGAGAAATAAAAAATATATCATTGTTTAAAAATAAAAAGTATACCTGAGTCACCCCAGTGAGAGCTCCAATGGGGTTTTGATTTAGACTGCCCGATTCCTTTAGAGATGTTAATATCCCTGTGCCTATGTATCCTGTGGAGGGGTAGGAATGGGGGGCAAGGAGTATAGGAACTGGTTAGTGCACTGATCGGCAGAGGGGTTAGAACTTGTTATTGCTAGTTATAACCTAGACAAATGAGCAGAAAAATATATATGGAGGAGTGTATATATATATATATATATATATATATATATAGGTGTCTCCCTATGTATGTGTGTGAGTTTAATAAACTTGTGTGAGGTTGAATATATACATGTGTGTCTTTTTATCAGGAGGAGATGTCCTATATTGTTCAGCTGGATGAATTTTTATTATTGTACAACAGAGTGATTCTAGGTTACTTGATAATTGCTGGCTTTACTATTTCGTTATAAAATTGTTGCTAGTTATAGAAAATAGTAAATAGTAATAAATAATTGTTGGTTGCTGAAAAGCCCTTTCTCTGTGGCTTGTGTCAGAGGATAAACTTTGAACTAGGTTACCTTGGCTTGACCCGGACAATGGAGCGGTCATAACAGTAAAAAGAGTTTAATATCTCCCACCAAGACAATAAATGATTAAACGACATATAGGCCCCTGACACCCAGACAATGGGGCGTTCATTAGACAGTAAAAAGTGTTAAATGTCTGCCACCAAGACAGCAAGCAAGTACGTAAAATTTAGGCCCCTGACACCCAGACAATGGGGCGGTCATGACAGTAAAAAGAGATTAATATCTCCCACCAAGACAACAAATGATTAAACGACATATAGTCCCCTGACACCCAGACAATAGGGCGGTCATGACAGTAAAAAGAGTTTAATATCTCCCACCAAGACAACAAATGATTAAACGACATATAGGCCCCTGACACCCAGACAATAGGGCGGTCATTAGACAGTACAAAGAGTTAAATGTCTGCTACCAAGACAGCAAGCGAGTACGTGAAAGTTAGGCCCCTGACACCCAGACAGAGGAGAGAGGTCCCATAGCAGCAAAAGAGGCATCATGTCACCTAGTAACGGAGAAGGAAACTTTTAGTTATTTGAGCCCCAGCACCCAGACAGAGGAGAGAAGCGCCAAAGCAGAGAATCAGGCTTCATGTCACCTACCAACGGAGAAGGCCACTTGCAGATATTTAGGCCCCTGGCACCCAGACGGAGGAGAGGTTCATTCCACTTTGGGTTAATGGTAAAATTAAAAAAAGAGGATTCAATAAAGAAGTGCACTGGAGTACAAGAATATATGGTTAAGGAGAGGTAGTTATAAATGTCTATTCTGCACAAGGGATGGACAGGTCCTGTGGGATTCATGCCTGGTTCATTTTTATGACCGTCAGCTTGTCCACGTTGGCTGTGGACAGACGGCTGCATTTGTCAGTAATGACGCCACCTGCCGTGCTAAACACACATTCAGACAAAACGATGGCCGCCGGGCAGGCCATCACCTCCAAGGCATAAAAGGCTAGCTCTGGCCACGTGGACAATTTGGAGACCCAGAAGTTGAATGGGGCCGAACCATCAGTCAGTACGTGGAGGGGTGTGCACACGTACTGTTGCACCATGTTAGTGAAATGCTGCCTCCTGCTAACACGTTCCGTATCAGGTGGTGGTGCAGTTAGCTGTGGCATGGTGAGAAAACTTTTCCACATCTCTGCCATGCTGACCCTGCCCTCAGAGGAGCTGGCTGTGACACAGCTGCGTTGGCGACCTCTCGCTCCTCCTCTGCCTTCGCCTTGGGCTTCCACTTGTTCACCTGTGACAATTGGAAATGCTCTCAGTAGCGCATCTACCAATGTGCGCTTGTACTCGCACATATTCCTATCACGCTCCAGTGCAGGAAGTAAGGTGGGCACATTGTCTTTATACCGGGGATCCAGCAGGGTGCAACCCAGTAGTCCGCACACGTTAAAATGTGGGCAACTCTGCTGTTTTTGCGCAGGCACTGCAGCATGTAGTCGCTCATGTGTGCCAGGCTGCCCAGAGATAAGGACAAGCTGTCCTCTGTGGGAGGCGTATCATCATCGTCCTCTGTTTCCCCCCAGCCAAGCACCAGTGATGGGCCCGAGCTGCATTGGGTGCCATCGCGCTGTGAACATGCTTTATCTTAATCCTCATCCTCCTCCACCTCCTCCTCATCCTCCTCGTCCTCCAGTAGTGGGCCCTGGCTGGCCACATTTGTACCTGGCCTCTGCTTTTGCATTGTAACGCTGATAACGGCGTCATCGCTACTGGCCATGTTGGTGGAGTACTCGAAACAGCGCAACAGGGCACACAGGTCTCGCATGGAGGCCCAGTCATTGGTGGTGAACTGGTGCTGATCCGCAGTGCGACTGACCCGTGCGTGCTGCAGCTGAAACTCCACTATGGCCTGATGCTGCTTGCACAGTCTCTCCAGCATGTGCAAGGTGGAGTTCCACCTGGTGGGCACATCACATATGAGGTGGTGAGCGGGAAGGCCGACGTTAAGCTGCAGCGCAGACAGGCTAGCAGCGGCAGGATGTGAATGCCGGAAGCGCGCACAGACGGCCCGCACTTTATGCAGCAGCTTTGATATGTCGGGGTAGTTGTGAATGAGCTTCTGCACCACCAAATTCAGCATATGCGCCAGGCAAAGGATGTGCGTCAAACCGGCTAGTCCCAGAGCTGCGATGAGATTTCGCCCATTATCGCACACCACCAGGCCGGGCTTGAGGCCCACCGGCAGCAACCGCTCGTCGGTCTGTTGTTCAATACCCCGCCACAACTCCTGCGCGGTGTGGGGCCTGTCCCCCAAACATATGAGTTTCAGAACGACCTGCTGACGTTTACCCCGGGCTGTGCTGAAGATGGTGGTGAAGGTGTGTGGCTGACTGGATGAGCAGGTGGAAGAAGAGGAGGAGGAAGCTGAGTAGGAGGAGGACGCTACAGGAGGCAAAGAATGATGCCCTGCGATCCTTGGTGGCGGAAGGACGTGTGCCAAAGAACTCTCCGCCTGGGGCCCAGCCGCCACTACATTTACCCGGTGTGCAGTTAGGGAGATATAATGTCCCTGGCCATGCTTACTGGTCCACGTATCTGTGGTTAGGTGGACCTTGCCACAGATGGCGTTGCGCAGTGCACACTTGATTTTATCGGATACTTGGTTGTGCAGGGAAGGCACCGCTATCTTGGAGAAGTAGTGGCGGCTGGAAACAACATACTGTGGGACAGCTATCGCCATCAGCTGTTTGAAGCTGTCTGTGTCCACCAGACTGAATGACAGCATTTCAAAGGCCAGTCGTTTAGAAATGCTGGCATTCAGGCCCAGGGCTCGAAGGTGGCTAGGTGGGAATTTACGCTTTCTCTCCAATGTTTGTGAGATGGAGAGCTGAACGCTGCCGTGTGACATGGTGGAGATGCTTGGTGACGCAGGTGGTGGTGTTGGTGGCACATCCTCTGTTTGGTGGGCGGCAGGTGCCAACATTCCGCCAGAGGCGGAGGAAGAGGTGGAGGCAGCAGCAGAAGAGGGAGCAGGGGGAGTCAGAGTGAGTTCCTTGTTTTTAAGGTATTTACTCCACTGCAGTTTATGCTTTGCCTGTAGATGCCTGGTCATGCAGGTTGTGCTAACGTTCAGAACGTTAATGCCTCGCTTCAGGCTCTGATGGCACAGCATGCAAACCACTCGGGTATTGTCATCAGCACATTGATTGGAGAAGTGCCATGCCAGGGAACTCCTTGAAGCTGCCTTTGGGGTGCCCGGTCCCTGGTGGTGGAGGCCAGTAGCAGGCCAACTCTCTTGGCGGCGGCTGTTCTGCTTTTGCCCCCTGCTCCCTCTTTTGCTACGCTGTTGGCTCGGTCTCACCACTGCCTCTTCCTCTGAACTATGAAAGTCAGTGGCACGACCTTCATTCCATGTGGGGTCTAGGACCTCATCATCCCCTGCATCGTCTTCCACACAGTCTTCCTCCCTGACCACCTGTTCGGTCTGCACACTGCAAAAAGACGCAGCAGTTGGCACCTGTGTTTCGTCATCATCAGAGACGTGCGGACTCTGAAGAGGTGGTATTCCCATGTCCTCATCATCAGGAAACATAAGTGATTGTGCGTCAGTGCATTCTATGTCTTCCACCACTGGGAAAGGGCTAGGTGGATTCCCTTGGGAAACCCTGCCAGCAGAGTCTTCAAACAGCATAAGAGACTGCTGCATAACTTGAGGCTCAGACAGTTTCCCTGATATGCATGGGAGTGATGTGACAGACTGATAGGATTGGTTTTCAGGCGCCACCTGTGCGCTTTCTGCAGAAGACTGGGTGGGAGATAATGTTGTGAACATGCTGGATCCACTGTAGGCCACTCAATTGACTAGTGCCTTACTTGCTCTGGCCTTACCATCCTTAGAACAGCATTGGGCCCCACCAAATATCGCTGTAAATTCTGGCGGGTACTGGAACCTGAGGTAGTTGGTTCACTAGGACATGTGGCTGTGGCAGAACGGCCATGTCCTCTCCCAGCACCAGAGAGGCCACTAACAACACCACGACCATGTCCGCGTCCGCGTCCCTTACTAGACGTTTTCCTCATTGTTACCATTCACCACAATAAGAAAATAATTGTTTGGCCCAATGAATTGCATTCAAATTCAGGCCTTTTTATATAGGCACCTAAAACTATCTGGCTATCTATTTATGTACCGTATTACACTAATCCAGGCACAGCAGTAACCACATATTTTGAGGAATATCAATTGTAGGCCTAGTATTTAGGCCCTGGATGAAAAGTATCCTTTTACGGACAGATTTACACTTGGAGATGCACAGAAGCGTGTGAAAAAATATATAGGATTATGCTTTCAGCACTTGCACTTTAACACTTTGTGTAATATACCCTTTAACGGAAAGAAATAAACTTAGAGATGCAAAACAGTGTGTGCAAATGTAGAGGATTATGCTGTATTTTAACACTTACTGAAATATACAGTTTAACGAAAAGAAATACACTTGGAGATGGACGCTGATTGTAAAATACCCTTTTACGGACAGATTTACATTTGGCTTGCAACAGCTGGAACACCAGATTTTAGGTATTGCTATTTTGGCAATTGAATTTCACCCAGGAAAATAATATATCCTTTGACGGACACTATGAATCTTGTCCAGTCACAGCTGGAACACCAGATTTATGGTATTGCTATTTTTGCCACTGAATTTCATCCAAGAAAATAATATATCCTTTGACGGACACTATAAAACATATCCAGTTACAGCTGGAACACCAGATTTACGGTATTGCTATTTTTGCAACTGAATTTCACCCCAGAAAATAATATATCCTTTGACAGACATTATGACTCTTGTCCAGTCACAGCTGGAACACCAGATTTACTCTATTTCTATTTTTGTATCTGAATTTCACCCCAGAAAATAATATATCCTTTGACGGACACTATGAAACTTGTCCAGTCACAGCTGGAACACCATATTTACGGTTTTCTATTTTTGCAACTGAATATTACCCCAGAAAATAATATATCCTTTGACAGACACTATGAAACTTGTGCAGTCAAAGCTGGAACACCAGATTTACGGTATTGCTATTTTTGCAACTGAATTTCCCCCAGGAAAATAATATATCCTTTGACAGACACTATGAAACTTGTACAGTCACAGCTGGAACACCAGATGTACGGTATATCTATTTTTTCAACTGAATTTAAACCCAGAACAAAAGCTATACTTTTATGGACACTATAAAACTTCTCCAGTCACAGCTGGAACACCAGATTTACGGTATTGCTATTTTTGCAACTGAATTTCACCCCCGAAAATAATATATCCTTTGACGGACACTATGAAACTTGTCCAGTCACAGCTGGAACACCAGATTTATGGTATTGCTATTTTTGCAACTAAATTTCACCCCAGAAAATAATATATCCTTTGATAACCACAAGGAAACTGTGACTCCAGCTTAAATAGAGGCTGGGTCACAGGCTGCACTTGGCCCATCACAGCCATGCCAATAGGAGGCATGGCTGTGATGGCCTCTTGGGGCAAGTAGTATGACGCTTGTTGATTGGCTGCTTTGCAGGTTTTTAAAATGCAGCATAGAAATTCGCCGAACAACTAACCCGAACCCAAACTTTTGCGTAAACAGTTCGGGTTCGCTCATCCCTATAAATGGTAAAACACTCGGTAACACTGACATGGAAAAGGATCTAGGAATTTTAATGAACAGCAAACTAAGCTATAAAAACCAGTGTCAGGCAGCTGCTGCCAAGGTCAATAAGATAATGGGTTGCATCAAAAGAGGCATAGATGCCCGTGATGAGAACATAGTCCTACCACTTCACAAATCACTAGTCAGACCACACATAGAGTACTGTGAACAGTTCTGGGCTCCTGTGAACAAGGCAGACATACCAGAGCTGGAGAGGGTTCAGAGGAGGGCAACTAAAGTAATAACTGGAATGGGGCAACTACAGTACCCTGAAAGGTTATCCAAATTAGGGTTATTCACTTTAGAAAAAAGACGACTGAGGGAAGATCTGATAAATATGTATAAATATATCAGGGGTCAGTACAGAGATCTCTCCCGTCATTTATTTATCCCCAGAACTGTGACTGTGACGAGGGGACATCCTCTGCGCCTGGAGGAAAGAAGGTTTGTACACAAACATAGAAAAGGATTCTTCACGGTAAGAGCAGTGAGACTGTGGAACTCTCTGCCTGAGGAGGTGGTGATGGTGAGTACAATAAAGGAATTCAAGAGGGGACTGGATGTATTTCTGGAGTGTAATAATATTACAGGTTATAGCTAATAGAGAGGGGTCGTTGATCCAGGGATAGAGATGTCGCGAACATAAGATTTGCCGTTCGCGAATGGCGAACGCGAACTTCCGCAAATGTTCGCGAACCGGTGAACCGCCATAGGCTACAATAGGCAGACGAATTTTAAAGCCCACAGGGACTCTTTCTGGCCACAGTAGTGATGGAAAAGTTCTTTCAAGCAGACTAACACCTGGACTGTGGCATGCCGGAGGGGGATCCATGGCAAAACTCCCATGAAAAATTACATAGTGGACGGAGATTCGGGTTTTAATCCATAAAGGGCATAAATCACCTAACATTCCTAAATAGTTTGGAATAACGTGCTTTAAAACATCCAGTGTGTGTATACGATCAGGTCTGATGTTGTATCGATCAGGTAGTGTAAGGGTTACGCCCGCTTCACAGTGACAGACCTAACTGTGACAGACCAAACTCCCTGTTTAACACACTGCAAACAACCGCAAACAGTCCATTTGCACAACCGCAAACTCCCCATTTGCACAAGGTTGGATACCAAGCTAGCCATGTCCGGTTCCTTGTCCTTGCTGACGTCATTAAAGGTCTATTCCTCGCGCAATGTCCTGTGACACCCTATATGAGTGGTGTGTTAACTAGTACTATTCTTATCAGTTTAATCCCTGTTACGTCCCCTATCAGGGGACGTGTATCGAATACATTTTAGACAACCGCAAAGAGTTGTTAATAGTTAACACACTCAACATAAATTTTATTCCTCTATGCGTCAATCTGGGTGTAGTGATGACTCGTGCGCACGTTTGGGAGATTGCAGGCGATGGCGGTTTTTCAAAGCCTATGGTCGTGCTGAGGTAGTTCAGTGACAGTTAAGTGACCCAGAAAACAATGATTTTGCAGTGTGGGACCATTGTTGGCCTAGTAGGCTTTGAATTTCTTTGTGATCATCTAAGGTGATCATTAATGTTTTTTCTATGAAAAATTATCCAGCCGATGGTCTGTTCACAATGAAGCATCGACCTTATCTGGGGTGTGCCAACATTGCCATCACACTCATAGAGGTGATCGCTTCATTGTGATACGCAAGCCCCTTCACCACAACAAGGTAACGATCACGAAGGGAAATTAACACATGTTTGTGGCTTTTGTTTTGTTTTGCAGCCACAGTGCAGCACCAGAGGCCAGAAAAATTAGGCATGTACAGATGCCTGAAAAATTTGATTTATTGTTGCAGCCGCTGCTGTAGCAACGTCCAGAAAAATTGATGTTTTCCCGGCAGAAAGTGTACTAAAACATTTGGGCCTTGAACCCTAGTTGGTGGTGGAGAAGTCACACAAGTCATCCAGCAAGCAGAGATTAAATACAGCAGCGTGGGGACCATTTTTAGCCCAAGGCATCTAAATCAGGCCTTTTTTTAGTCAAATGCATCCTCCACTGAATTTCACTCCAGAAAATAATATATCCTTTGACGGACTCTATGAAACTTGTCCAGTCACAGCTGGAACACCAGATTTACGGTATTGCTATTTTTGCAACTGAGTTTCAACCCATAACAAAAGCTATACTTTTACGGACACTATGAAACTTTTCCAGTCACAGCTGGAACACCAGATTTACGGTATTTCTATTTTTGCAACTTAATTTCAGCCCAGAAAATAATATATCCTTTGACGGACACTAAGAAACTTTTCCAGTCACAGCTGGAACACCAGATTTACGGTATTTCTATTTTTGCAACTGAATTTCACCCCAGAAAATAATAAATCCTTTGACGGACACAATGAAACTTGTCCAGTCACAGCTAGAACACCAGATTTACGGTATTTCTATTTTCTCAACTGAATTTCACCCCAGAAAACAATATATCCTTTGACGAACACTATGAAACTTGTCCAGTTACAGCTGGAACACCAGATTTACGGTATCACTATTTTTGCAACTGAATTTCACCCCAGAAAATAATAAATCCTTTGACGGACACTAGGAAACTTGTCCAGTCACAGCTGGAAAACCAAATTTACGGTATTTCTATATTTGTAACTGAATTTCACCCCAGAAAATAATATTTCCTTTGACGGACACTATGAAACTTGTCCAGTCACAGCTGGAACACCAGATTTATGGTATTGCTATATTTGCAACTGAATTTCACCCCAGAAAATGATATATCCTTTGACGGACACTATGAAACTTGTCCAGTCACAGCTGGAACACCAGATTTATGGTATTGCTATATTTGCAACTGAATTTCACCCCAGAAAATAATATATCCTTTGACGGACACTAAGAAACTTGTCCAGTCACAGCTGGAACACCAGATTTACGGTATTGCTATTTTTGCAACTGAATTTCACTCCAGAAAATAATATATCCTTTGACGGACACAATGAAACTTGTCCAGTCACAGCTGGAACACCAGATTTACGTTTTTTTTATTTTTGCAACTGAATTTCACCCCAGAAAATAATATATCCTTTGACGGACTCTATGAAACTTGTCCAGTCACAGCTGGAACACCAGATTTACGGTATTGCTATTTTCGCAAATGAATTTCAACCCATAACAAAAGCTATACTTTTACGGACACTATGAAACTTTTCCAGTCACAGCTGGAACACCAGATTTACAGTATTGCTATTTTTGCAACTGAAGTTCACCCCAGAAAATAATATATCCTTTGACGGACACTATGAAACTTGTCCAGTCACAGCTGGAACACCAGATTTACGGTATTGCTATTTTTGCAACTGAATTTCACCCCAGAAAATAATATATCCTTTGATGGACACTATGAAACTTGTCCAGTCACAGTTGGAACACCAGATTTACGGTATTTCTATTTTTGCAACTGAATTTCACCCCAGAAAATCATATATCCTTTGACGAACACTATGAAACTTGTCCAGTCACTGCTAGAACACCAGATTTACGGTATTTCTATTTTCTCAACTGAATTTCACCCCAGAAAATAATATATCCTTTGACGAACACTATGAAACTTGTCCAGTCACAGCTGGAACACCAGATTTACGGTATTGCTATTTTGGTAATTAAATTTCACCCCAGAAAAAATTATATATTCTTTGCCAGACAGTATTACACTTGTCTAACCACAGCTAGAACACCAGATTTAGGGGATTGCTATTTTTTTAAGTGAATTTCACCTCTCAATAAAATTTAGAAAATTCTATCCTGAGTTTCTAGGGGTGACAATAAGCACAGCCAAGCCCCTGATGTAGGATATAGCAAAATGAAAAACCCTACTATTGATGGATTAATGGACCACAAGACACAAAATGGCCGCCGATCACCCCAGAAAAAAGTGACAGAAAAACGCTCTGGGCAGCCTGAAAACAGTGAGCAATTAACTAGCAGAAGTTGAATGATTTACAGCTGTAGATCGATCACTTCATTAAGTGTTTTTGCTGAGTTAATCAATGCCTATTCTCCCCCTAACAGCAGCTGCATCCTATCCCTATACTAATCAGAGCAGAGTGACGTGCGGCGCCACGTGACTCCAGCTTAAATAGAGGCTGGGTCACAGGCTGCACTTGGCCCATCACAGCCATGCCAATAGGAGGCATGGCTGTGATGGCCTCTTGGGGCAAGTAGTATGACGCTTGTTGATTGGCTGCTTTGCAGGTTTTTAAAATGCAGCATAGAAATCGCCGAACAACGAACCCGAACCCAAACTTTTGCGTAAACAGTTCGGGTTCGCTCATCCCTATAAATGGTAAAACACTCGGTAACACTGACATGGAAAAGGATCTAGGAATTTTAATGAACAGCAAACTAAGCTGCTGCCAAGGCCAATAAGATAATGGGTTGCATCAAAAGAGGCATAGATGCCCATGATGAGAACATAGTCCTACCACTTCACAAATCACTAGTCAGACCACACATGGAGTACTGTGAACAGTTCTGGGCTCCTGTGAACAAGGCAGACATACCAGAGCTGGAAAGGGTTCAGAGGAGGGCAACTAAAGTAATAACTGGAATGGGGCAACTACAGTACCCTGAAAGGTTATCCAAATTAGGGTTATTCACTTTAGAAAAAAGACGACTGAGGGAAGATCTGATAAATATGTATAAATATATCAGAGGTCAGTACAGAGATCTCTCCCATAATTTATTTATCCCCAGGACTGTGACTGTGACGAGGGGACATCCTCTGCATCTGGAGGATTGAAGGTTTGTACACAAACATAGAAAAGGATTCTTTACGGTAAGAGCAGTGAGACTATGGAACTCTCTGTCTGAGGAGGTGGTGATAGTGAGTACAATAAAGGAATTTAAGAGGGGCCTGGATGTATTTCTGGAGTGTAATAATATTACAGGTTATAGCTGCTAGAGATGGGTCGTTGATCCGGGGAGTTATTTTGATTGCCTGATTGGAGTCAGGAAGGGATTTTTTCCCCTTAAGTGGGGAAAATTTGCTTCTGCCTCACAGGTTTTTTTTGCCTTCCTCTGGATCAACTTGTAGGAAACAGTCCGAACTGGATGGACAAATGTCTTTTTTTGGTCTTAGTAACATAGTAACATAGTATATTTGTGGTATGGTCTGAGGTAAGTGAAGAAGGGAGAGAGGGAGAAGGCTGGCCTAGCCTCCCCCATAACCTATCTGGCTGAAGTGTGCCCGGAGCCAGGAGCGGGGTAAGGCCTGAATAAGTGGGCCACCCAATGGAGTTGAAGTAAGAAAAAAGGGGGAAGGGTGGGCGGGTCACGTTATGACCGCCCTCCCCTAGGGCGAACGCCCGGAGTTAAATAGCCACAGCCCCTCCCACAAATACAGGCTGTAACCAGCCTTCAATACTTGTGGTATGGTCTGAGGTAGGTGAAGAAGGGAGAGAGGGAGAAGGCTGGCCTAGCCTCCCCCATAACCTATCTGGCTGAAGTGTGCCCGGAGCCAGGAGCGGGGTAAGGCCTGGATAAGTGGGCAAAAGAGGACTTTCACCACCTGGTAGGTGCCAGGGACTTAATGGTGCGAGACACGGTGATTCCTGGAGCTATAGAGCGGAACATCCTAGAATCTTGACCTGAGGATCGTGTACGCACCTGAATCAACATGGCGACCTCCACTGCCCCATCCGGGGACAACATGTACTGGCGACGTGGTGCCAGGGGCTAGAGAGGCCAAAGGAATGACTGGTGGTAGTGCCGGGATTGTGCCCCAACCCTGCCGCTGATGAGCGGTTCTGGAAATTGGCTGAAGAGATGTGAGCGAACCATACGCTGGAGCACCTTGGAGAGCTCCCTGAGCGCCTTACCGGGCACCCACTATTTAACAACGGAAGGACTTAACTCCCGCAGGGAACCCATCTGACAGGCTTGAAGATACAGGAGCAGGGAAAGGTGAATGCCACGCTATACAAGATGTCGCTTGAGAAGGATGGAGCGTGATTGTGCTGCAGGTGTGCTCCCCGGCCTAAGGAACCCCTGAAATCCTGAATACATGTCAGCCTTGAAGATAATGCTAGATGGGCGCCCAAAAGGAGCACCTGTTTAGGGCTAGGGGTAGCTTCCGATGCAGTTCGCCCGGCATGGGTTTCCTAAGCACTACTGGACCCATGCAGTTCCTCTGGGTGCCACTGAGGGCAGCTTGGCAAGACGGGTCCTCGAGCCCTCGGTAATGTTTGATACAGCTAATATAACTTGACTATATTAAAGGAAAGGTGCCGCTGGATATGGCAGAGAGCGATGAAATGTCATTGATGAAGTAACAATGTCCCCGTCACCCTGTAGGTGGTAAGCAGGAGCGCAGAAACGCCTAGAACCTCGTCATGAAGCTCCAGCCGCGGAGCCTTGCCCGACTACCTTGCAGGTTCCAACAGCTGTACTGAACCATGAACGGGACGAGAGGTAAAGACTGGGAAAGCGTGTGGAAGAATTAAATTCTTAAGTCCTACTAGAACCGACTGTCTACCCTGACCGGCTACCTCCGATAGGACTGGAGACGACACTCACAATGAATAAGGCGTAACACCCCAACAGAGGTGCGACTGGATGCCGCAACTGTTCCTGACTCACCTGGAAACGCCGATCGGACAGGAAGGAAGGAAAACGATCCGTGGAACCCATGAAACAAGCGTTTTGGACTAGGGTGTGGAACAGCTGGCCGCCAGTATGGAACTGAAATGCACGGGGACCTGGTGACAAGGAGCCTGAGAGAAGGCGGACAACTGGTTGTTTTTGAAAGCGTGCCAGGAAAGCAATGAGATTGGCCTAGTGCGCAATCCGAAGCTGCCCAGGGACGTGCCCGAAACACGAAGATCATGGAAACCAGGTGAAGACAACAGAAAAGCCTGGGATTGTGATGATGCGAACCGAGCTGGTCGGCATGCGTCCTGATTGATGCGGGACACGAGGCAAGACTAGTGGCAAATATGCGACCTGAGTGATCCCGGCCACCAGGCATGAAGAGACATGACCTGAGTGTTTCAGGCCTGAGCACCACACTACAAAGTATGGCCCGGGTGAATGGGCCATTACACGTGGGAGATGCGAACTGCGCGGTTCAGGGACCCACATTACCCTGTGAAGAATGAACTGAGTGAAACATGCATGACAGGCCCTGAGTGGTGCTGGTGGCAATGCATGACCCTAACCCGGGAATTCGGTGGAATATGGCGCTGGATAATGGATGGCCTGAGGGAAGCAGAACTGAACGGGAGCCAGCCGATTAGAGCCCAACTCCTGGAGGAGTTGAGGGACAGAAGGGGGGAATTTTTTTTTTTTTTTTGAGAATGTTGCAAGGACGACTGGGAGAGAAATGTGAGAAACTAGCAACACACGAGGAAAAGGTCGGAGAACTCCTACCCTAACCACATGTCAATCCTGACAAATTTTCACTGACAGGACTGGAACCTGTAATCTGGGAAAGTCCGGGACGAACAGAAGTGATGAAACGACGATACAAACTGCACGTGAGGCAACTGGCCGATACCCGCAAGCCAGTAAATAACGAAGACTGGGCGAGCCTGAGCAGCGCAGGTGGACAAAGGAAGCAGCAGACATGCCAGGAAAAAAAAGGGATCGAATCGTGCGGAAGTCGAGATGAACCGGGGCAGATAGTTTCATTTGCGGGACTGAACCTGCAACCTGGGAAGCAGGAAACAAGCAGAAATTATGAGATGCAGGGATCCGTAAGAACCCGTCAGGCGACGACAAGAACTTGCGCGTGAATCAACTGAGCCTATACCTGCAAATAAATGACAGACACTGAACAAAGCCTCGGCGGGTCAGGGGGGCAGAGAGAAAATAAGCAGACATACCAGGGAACCGCATTGTGTGAAAGACCAGTTAAGCCAGAGACGCGTCCGTCTGAGAAGAGCGTGGACGAGAGCTAGCAGAAACCCGGTGAGACACAGAGCGACACTGAGTGGAACCGGAGAAGACCAATCGTGGTCGGATGCCTGGCTGCCCTGGAGACAATGCGGGACTATCAGGAGAAGTGACCTGGTTCAGGCGCATAGGCAAGGATGACAAGAGACCAGAGCGATTCAGGGTGCCACGTATCTGAAAAGGAAAACCTGAGTATTTCAGGCTAACATACCTGACGATGGAAGACCCGTCCTGAATGAAAGGGAATGACCGGAAAACCAGGGAACATGACCTGAGCGAATCAGGCCGAAAAACATAGAAGGAACAGGACCTGAGCGATCTCAGGCGGTAGTGCGGAAGTGTGAGACAACTTGGTTAGCTTAGCCTTAGGTTATTAAAGGAAGAGACATAAACCCGAGAAAATCGGGCGGTTGTACGTGAAAGTTAAAAAAAAACAAAAAAAAAACACAAAACCTGGGCGATTCATGCAGTTATACCGGAATGACACGTGAAACCTGAGCGATTCAGGGAATTAAACATGAATGACATGTGAACCTGAGCGATTCAGGTAACTGCACGTAAATGATGTATGAACCTGAGCGATTCAGGCAGTCATACATGAATAATACATGGGCCTGAGCGATTCAGGCGACTACACATGAATGATGTATGAACCTTAGCGATTCAGGCAGTTATATATGGATGGTACATGGACCTGAGCAATTCAGGAGACTACACATGAATGATGTATGAACCTGAGCGATTCAGGCAGTTATATATGGATGGTACATGGACCTGAGCGATTCAGGCAGTTATATGGGAATGATACATGGACCTGAGCGATTCAGGAGACTACACATGAATGACTTATGAACCTGAGCGATTCAGGCAGCTATATATGGATGGAACATGGACCTGAGTGATTCAGGAGATTACACATGAATGACATATGAACCTGAGCGATTCCGGCAGCTATATATGGATGGAACATGGATCGGAGCGATTCGGACAGTTATACGGGAATGATACATGGACCTGAGCGATTCAGGCGACTACACATGAATGATGTATGAACCTGAGCGACTCAGGCAGTTATACATGAATGAAACATGGGCCTGAGCGATTCAGGCAGTTACATGGGAATGATACATGGACCTGAGCAATTCAGGAGACTACACATGAATGACGTATGAACCTGAGTGATTCAGGCGGCTATATATGGATGGAACATGGACCTGAGCGATTCAGGCAGTTATATGGGAATGATACATGGACCTGAGCGATTCAGGAGACTACACATGAATGACTTATGAACCTGAGCGATTCAGGAAGCTATATATGGATGGAACATGGACCTGAGTGATTCAGGAGATTACACATGAATGACATATGAACCTGAGCGATTCCGGCAGCTATATATGGATGGAACATGGATCGGAGCGATTCGGACAGTTATACGGGAATGATACATGGACCTGAGCGATTCAGGTGCCCACACATGAATGATGTGAGTGCACCTGAGTGACTCGGCAGTTATACATGAATGATACATGGACCTGAGTGATTCAGGCAGTTAAACATGAATGATACGAGAACCTGAGCGATTCAGGTGGCTACACATGAATGATGTATGAACCTGAGCGATTCAGGCAGCTGTATGTGAAAGATACCTGAACCGGAACGATTCAGTCAGTTATGCATGACTGCCGCGTGGACCCGAGTGATTCGGGAAACTACACGTGTATGGTACATAGACCTGAGCGGTTCATGCTGCCCTACGTGAGTTATGCATGGACCTTGGCGAGTCAGGTAGTTATATGTAACTGAATGAAATATGGACCTGAATGACTCAGAACCTGAGTGATTCAAGCGACCATGCCTGAATGATGCGTGGACCTGAGCAAAACGTGAACAACAAGAAATTGAATGATTCAGTCAAAGAAACAAGAATGAAAAATGAACCTAAATGAAGCGATTTAGGCAAATATACGTTAATGACAAGTGAACCTGGGCGATTCCGCCAACTACACCTGAAAGAAGCATGAACCTGAGTGAATTAGCCCACTAAACGTGGGTGGCAAATAGACTTGATTGACCCAGGCAGCTGTACATGAACGATGCGTGCACCTGAGCGATTCAGGCAAATAAACCAGAATAATAAATGAACCTGAGTGATTCAGGTGGTTGTACGCAACGGTGTCTTGAACCTGGGCGGTCCTGGCAATAATACCCACCTGATGCGTAAACCTGAGCGACTCAGGCAACTATGTGAGTAACTTGAGCAATTAAAGCAGATATGTATGACAAGTGCTGGAACCTAGGCGACGCAGGCCGCTATACCTGAGTGGCAACGTGGACCTGAGTTGCCAGGGGACCCCTTGGACCACGGGTGACTAGAAGGGAATGAATGGAACCTAACCTGAAGGCCTATGAGGACTTGGGTGGCGAGGGTATCGCTCCAGCATAACGCTGGAAGCAGAGCGCCACCAGTGACCGGAAGAAAACACGTACTTGAACCTGCAGAGGAAGACATGTGAACATTTATTTTAATTTTTTTGTCAGATCCACACAACACCTGCAAAACACACCATCCGAAGCGGGGGGCAAAAACAGAAAGCTGACACAACCCTGCTGCTACAAAAACCTGCTTGCCACAAGCAGAGCGGCACAATTACTTGAACTTAAAATGTAAGGACCCGATACCCTACCCAGATAAGCTATCCACAAGAACCTGTGCCAGCTAATTTTGCGCCAATTATGTAGCCCACTACCTGAAGCACCCGCGTGAGCCCAGGAACACTAACCCTATGGAGGCTGCCGACCTCCGGATGCTTGGAGACAACCCCCTGATGTGCACAGCGGGTCTCTTACAACGTATGACCCTAGTACAACACCATGATCGCACCTCAGATGCCCGGCTCGGGTGCATCTGCAATGAACTTACCCACGATTAAAACCAATACATGGTGCGCCCGCATATCACCGCAGCCCTGCTGCCTTTAACAAGCACCGCCGCAAGGTATTGCCCCAATGTAGCGGACTGCCTCGCCTGGGGCGAAATGTGGATGCCGCGGCTGTGAGGTCTTGGTCAGCCTTTGGGGCCCGCGCCACAGGGGAGGCAGTCCAGGAGCCACAGGGAAAACAAGCTGTGGATGAACCTGCGCCGGCAGGCCAAACAGAGCTACTGCTTCCGGCCAAGGAGACCGCAGAGCCGCGACTTACCCAGAAGTGACACGGACCCAGGAGCACGCCGGCGACCCGGGAGTGACGTGGCCCTGCCCGGAGGACCAGCGTTACCTGACTGCCCACGTGCTGCCCACCGCGAGTGCTGTGGCCGTATGGGGCCCGCTGTCATCTGCCGCACTGTCCAGGAGAGGTGTTCTGGTAGCTGGAAGGGAGGAAGGCCATGACCCTGGCCTGCGCTGATAGGGCGGAAGTGCTGCTGCTTCGGGACGATGGTACTGCAGGTAGCGATGTGAACCGGGGAGCGCACTGAAGACCCGGAAGTAACCAGAGGAACGCTGCACGTTATGACCGCCCTCCCCTAGGGCGAACGCCCGGAGTTAAATAGCCACAGCCCCTCCCACAAATACAGGCTGTAACCAGCCTTCAATACATGTTACTAATAAACGAATATAGCACTATATATTGCTATATATTTGTTTGTTCGAATATTCGTCATTTTTTTCTATCTGAACACATGGCCCACAAGCAAGAAGCAAAGAGGAATCAAGAGTGTGGTATTATAAAGGTGGCAGGAGTAAGCCTAGCAAGGGTGCACAGTCCTGTGACATTTTTGGATAACCATTTGTACGCTTTGTGTCCACAAACTAAGTATATGTTCTCTGGAACTGCCACTGCTGTGCTGGAACTGCCACTGCTGTGCTATTGAATAATTGGTTAATTAATTTGGCTAATATGGCTCCTTTTCGCCAGTGTTGTTAGCTAATATGCCTGTCTGGAGATCCTGTACAGTACGGTTGTTACAGGGTAGGTATTTTCCGTTCATGGCATCTATACCAATACACTGCATGTGGCTGGCTGTTTTTGAGTCATTGCAACCTGAGCGCATGTGTGGACTTAATGTCATGACTTTTGTTTGTACTTGGAGACAATAACAGTGTGTCCAGCTAGAAAAAGATGCGACATTAGCCCAGTATCCCTCTTGCCAGGGGGTAGATCTCCCTTCGAGTTTCACGGAACTTGGGGTAGTCAACAGCACTTGGTAGGGTCCCTCCTATGGTGTTACAAGGGTGCTTCTGACGTGCTTCTTGACTACCACCCACTCTCCAGGTTTCAGAGTCTGGCTTACTTCCAGGGAGTCAGGATCTGGAATGGAAGAGAGAACATTTGCATGTATGTTAGACAATTGTTTGCTCAATGCTATCACATATTTTTCACCAGATTCCTAATGCATTTGTAGTGTTGGGCGCGAATATTCGCGATGCGAATATTCGCGATGCGAATATTGCATATTCACGATTTCGCGATTTTTTCGAATATCATGCCATAAATTCGATATTGCGAATATTCGCGTTGGTTAAATTAGATGATACACAATAAGTTCAAGAACTTAAGTTCACTTGTGTTGATAAATGAGTTTGAGTGACTCTGAGTTTCATTCATTTAAGGTGTTGTTTTGCATCAAGGCTCTTTTTCAAAGCCATAGCCAAAATCCTGCCTTTTTTGCGATTTTCCGTAATGCTATTTTTTTGACAGCGATGCGAATATCTAACACTTGCTGACATGCCTGCGCATTGACTTGAAAATTGAAATATTGCCTTTATGCGATTTTTCCGTAATGCGATTTTTTTCACACTCTATGCGCATGATCATACGCATTATGTGATTATCCGCGATTTTATAAAAAAAGATGCCGATTAAATGATGACGAATACGAATATACGAATTTGCGAATATATCGCGAATATTTTACGAAATATTCGCGAAATATCGCGAATTCGAATATGGGCATATTCGATAATCACTATGCATTTGTAGCTGCTGTGGAAAATACTGTCCCAGTCTTGGCCCTGCCCCAAAAAGGATCTCATATGGTGTCAATTTGTGTGGGGGCCTTGATGTGTGCCTAACTGAAAAGAGTGTTATAGGCAATCACTGAACCTAATTAAGCCCTGTCTCCCTGGTCATCTTTAGCATTTTTTATTTCAACACCCCATTAAGTCTTTCAACTTTGCCGCTGCTTTGGGGTCGGTAAGGGGTGTGAAACGCTAGGTGTGACCCTACCATCTTCCAGACCTCTTGGCTAGACGAGCAGTGAATGCTGGGCCCTGATCACTCTCAATGGCCTCAGGTACCCCGAACCTACAAACAGTTTCCTGCATTAGTTTCTTAACACTGGTGGTTGCTCTCTGGTTACGGATGGGGTAGGCTTCTGGCCACCCAGAGAACAAGTCTATCACTACCAGCACATATTGAAACCCTTGGCACATTGGCATCTGGATGTGGTTGATTTGGATCCTTTGGAATGGTTACAGAGCTCTGGAAAGGCACTTGGTGGGCGTGGGTTCGGTCCTGCCTGGGTTGCACTCGGCACAAATGAGGCAAGACTGGGTATGCCTTACCAGGACTATGGTCATTCCTGGGGCCACCCATATTTTGTCAATTAGTTCTTTCATGATGGTTTTGGATTGGTGGGTGGGCCCATGGGCCACTGAGGCTATTAAGGGATAGAGGGCTCTGGGTAGGCACACTCTCTTTCCTTGTGTCCAGAGTCCAGATTCTTCTTCGAAGGCTGACTCTTTCAACCAGGTTTCCTATTCCATGGGAGTGGCCTGTTTCTGCATCTGTTTCAGTAGGTCCCATGTGACTTCTTTTTGTTCCAGTTCTTTCTGTGCTACCATAATCTGGTGTGACTAGACTCCTTTCTCTTCCACTGCTGCTTTCTTGGCTGCTTGGTCAGCTAGGGGCGTTTCCTCGGGCCTCAGCGGTGTCAGCTTGAGTATGTGCCTTTACCTTGATCACTGCCACTTGGGTGAGCAGGAGTACTGCTGCCATTAAAGCCGCTACTGCTGAAGCATTCTTGATTGGAGTTCCTGCGGCTATGATGTAATCCTGGGCTTTCCACATTACTCCAAAGTCATGAACCACTCCAAAGGCATATCTAGAGTCTGTGTAGATATTGGCAGTAGAGTCTTTTGCCATGAGGCAGGCTTCATTAAGGGCAATGAGTTCAGATTCCTGTGCTGACTGGTCTGGGAGCAATTGTATTGCACACAGCACCTCATGCTCACTAGTGACTGCCATGCCTGTATGGAACTTCCCTTTGTCATTGGCATACCTTGAGACGTCCACAAAGAGTATCCAATGTGGGTTTGTCAGAGGAGTGTCTTGGACTGATGGTGGTGTCCCTACTTCAGCTTCCATCATTGTGATGCAATCATGATCTGGTTCCTTGTAAAGAGTCAGATAAGGTCCATTGTTCTTCTTCCTGAAGATCCTCTTCAGCATGTAGATCAATAAAATTGTCAGAATCTCCAGTATACTTCCCCTTTGGAAGAGGAAGGATTGCAGCAGGGTTGAGGATGTGGCATCTCTGAATGGTGATATTATCTGGCAGGAGCAGACTACACTGGACCCGGAGGTGGCACTGTGCAGTGAGGTGTTTAGGTTGTGTCTGCTGGAGGATGACAGAAATGTCATGGGGAGCCAGAATTGTGAGGGGGTGACCAAGCACAATGTCAGAAGTGAAGTTCAGAAGAGAGCTGGCAACATGGATGACTCTGACACAGGAAGGGGCGGCTCTGGCTAAGGGGTCAATGCACTTAGAAGAGTAACCCAGGGGTCTATTGCGACCACAATGAGTTTGAGTAAGGACTAGAGTCGCGTGGCCCTGACGTTCCATGATATACAGTCGGGAAGGAAGTTTGTAGTTGGGGAGGCCAGCGAGGAGGTTGTGCGGGTTGGGGACAATAGGTGTCTCGAGGACAGCGGCCTCGTTGACAGCTCGGAGGTCCTGGACCATGCGGTAAATAGGAGGTTGTCCCTTCTCCCTCTTCTTCCGGCTGGGTAAAGGGATGAGTTACAGGGAGAGGTATTAATTTTAATAGCCCCATTCTGCAGGAGGGCCTGCACTTGGAGTGTAATAGCATCCTGTTGTGAGACAGAAAGCAGATATTGCGCTTTTTATGGCAAGACCTTGGGGTCCTTCAGGGTCAGTGACTGGTGGGACATTGAGGCGTCCGATATCCTGGGGTCCTTTGGCCCAGAGTGTATCGGGGATGAGGTGTAAAATGGTTTGTAGTGAATCCCCTCGCTCATATGAATCATTGACCTGAAGAGTTGCTAATGCCATGAGGAGGCAGGTTTCTTCCGGGTATAGGGCTGTGCCAAGGGTGACCGTCCCATCCTTTCTGAACTGTATGTTAGCTTGAAATTTCTGAAGGAAATCAGAGCCTAACAGATTGAAGGGGCATGTTTGGCTGAAAACAAATTGCGACATGATTCCTGCTGGAAGGTGGAGCCAAGGGGTTTTGGTCCCGAAGAATTCAGTGGAAGTGACTGAGAGTAGCATGGTAACGGGTTATGCTGCACAACCCCTTCTAGTCCAGAACAGGGTAAATGAATGTCAGTGATCTAGGAAGGAGGTACGGCAGTCTCACATAAAACACTGCGGGCTGCACCAATGTCTACAAGTTATGAGAGTTCCATCCCGACCACCACGAGAGTGACTTCAGGGGCGGAGACTGCAATAAATGGAGTGTCCCCTCCCAGCACTGGTTTACCAGTGTCCTAATTTGATGAGGGAAGCGGAGTGCCCCCTTGTCGCTGTTGATTGGTTGGCCACAGATGTCTGCTACGGCAGTTCCGTTTGATGTATCTAGGCTTACTACACCCATAACAGACAAGAGGTGGCAGGCGTTCTCCACCATCTTCTCCTGACACTATCACAGCCCCTCGAGTTTTCTTTGTGTTGCTTTCCAAGCCCTTTGCAATTTGCTCCAAGATTTCCACCGATTTCCACCCAGGACGACACAAGTAGAGTTGTGCGAACACCTGGATGTTCGGGTTCGGCAGGTTCGGCCGAACTTGAAGTCAATGGGGACCCAAACTTTTGGCCACTAAAATGGCTCTAAAATAGCCCTGGAAAGAGCTAGAGGGCTGCAAAAGGCAGCAAAATCTGCTTAAGAGCTTGGAACATGATGTGCAAACAAATGTGGATAGGAAAATGAATAAAAAAACATAAAAGACCTTAAAAAAAATAAAAATTAGGAACGATGTAGGAGGAAGAGGTTGAGGAGGCGGTGAATGGGTGGATGTAGCGGTGTAGGCTCACGTGGCGGTCTAGGTGGAAGCGGTGGCGAAGGAGGTAGCCAATACAGATGTGTATTATTTTGCATTTTTACATAGGGGTATCCCCCAAAATATTGGGACAGATAAAAAAAAAAAAAAAAAGAATAAGTGCACTTGAGTACAAGGATGGATGGCTGAGGCTGTTATAACTGTCTATTCTGCACAAGGTACAGACAAGTCTTTTGGGATCCAGGCCTGATTCATTTTATTGAACGTGAGCTTGTCCACGTTGGCTGTGGACAGGTGGCTGCGTCTGTCTGTAATGACGCCTCCTGCCGTGCTAAATACACGTTCAGAGAGTATACTGGCTGCAGGGCAGGCCAGCACCTTCAAGGCATACAGGACAAGCTCAGGCCATGTGGACAATTTAGAGACCCAGAAGTTGAATGGGGCAGGACCATCAGTCAGTACGTGTAGTCGTGTGCACACGTACTGTTCCATCATGTTGTTCAAATGCTGCCTCCTGCTAACACGCTCTATATCAGCAGTTGGGGCCGGTTGTTGCGGCGAGATGACAAAGCTGTTCCACATGTAGGCCATGCTGACCCTGCTTTCTGAGGTGCTGTCGCTGACACCGCTGCATTGGCGACCTCTTGCTCCTCCTCTGCCTTCGCCTTGTGCTTCCACTTGTCCCCCCGTGTCATTTGGGAATGCTCTCTGGAGCGCGTCTACCAGCATGCGCTTGTACTCGTGCATCTTCCTATCATGCTAGAGTGCGGGAATTAAGGTGGGCACGTTGTCTTTTTACCGGGGATCCAGCAGGGTGGCCACCCAGTAGTCAGCACACGTTAAAATGTGGGCAGCTCTGCTGTTGTTGCGCATGCACTGCAGCATGTAGTGGCTCATGTGTGCCAGGCCGCCCAGAGGTAAGGACAAGCTGTTCTCTGTGGGATGCGTATCATCCTCCTCCTCATCTTCCTTGTCCTCCAGTAGTGGGCCCTGGCAGGCCAAATTTGTACCTGGCCTCTGCTGTTGCAAAAAAACTCCCTCTGAGCCACTTCAAAAAGACTGGCCTGAAAGTGTTAGAAATGACCCCTCGTCCTGATAACAGCGTCATCGCCACTGGCCATGTTGGTGGAGTACTCAAAACAGCGCAACAGGGCACACAGGTTTCGCATGGAGGCCCAGTCATTGGTGGTGAAGTGGTGCTGTTCCGCAGTGCGACTCACCCGTGCGTGCAACTCACCCGTGCGTGCAACTGAAACTCCACTATGGCCTGCTGCTGCTCGCACAGTCTCTCCAGCATGTGCAAGGTGGAGTTCCACCTGGTGGACACGTAGCATATGAGGGAGTGAGCCGGAAAGCCGAAGTTACGCTGTAGCGCAGACAGGCGAGCAGCGGCAGGATGAGAACACCGGAAGCCCGCACAGATGGCACGCACTTTATGCAGCAGCTCTGACATGTCGGGGTAGTTGTGAATGAATTTATGCACCACCAAATTCAGCACATGTGCCAGGCAAGGGATGTGTGTCAAACCGGCTAGTCCCAGAGCTGCAACGAGATTTCGCCCATTATAGCACACCACCAGGCCAGGCTTGAGGCTCACCTTCAGCAACCACTCGACGGTCTGTTGTTCTATACCACGCCACAACTCCTGCGCGGTGTGGGGCCTGTCCCCCAAACACATGAGTTTCAGAATGGCCTGCTGACGTTTACCCCTGGCTGTGCTGAAGATGGTGGTGAAAGTCTGTTGCTGACCGGATGAGCAGGTGGAAGAAGAGGAGGAGGAAGCTGAGTAGGAGGAGGAGGCAACAGGAGGCAAAGAATGATGCCCTGCGATCCTTGGCGGCGGAAGGATGTGTGCCAAACAGCTCTCCACCTGGGACCCAGCCGCAACTACATTTACCCAGTGTGCAGTTAGAGATATAGCGTCCCTGGCCGTGCTTACTGGTCCACGTATCTGTGGTTAAGTAGACCTTGCCACAGATGGCGTTGCACAGTGCACACTTGATTTTATACGATACTTGGTTGTGCAGGGAAGGCACGACTCTCTTGGAGAAGTAGTGGAGGCTGGGAACGACGTACTGTGGGACAGCCACCGCAATCAGCTGTTTGAAGTTGTCTGTGTCCACCAGCCTGAATAACAGCATTTCAAAGACCAGTAGTTTAGAAATGCTGGCATTCAGGGCCAGGGATTGAGGGTGGCTAGGTGGGAATTTACACTTTCTCTCCAAGGTTTTTGAGATGGAGAGCTGAATAGAGATGTCACGAACATAAAATTTTCCGTTCGCGAACTTCTGCAAATGTTCGTGAATGGGCGAACCAGGCGAACCGCCATAGACTTCAATAGGCAGGCAAATTTTAAAACCCACAGGGACTCTTTCTGGCCACAGTAGTGATGGAAAAGTTGTTTCAAGGGAACTAACACCTGGACTGTGGCATGCCGGAGGGGGATCCATGGCAAAACTCCCATGGAAAATTACTTAGTGGATGCAGAGTCAGGTTTTAAACCATAAAGGGCATAAATCACCTAACATTCCTAAATAGTTTGGAATCACGTGCTTTAAAACATCCAGTGTGTGTATATCAGGTAGTGTAAGGGTTACGCCTGCTTCACAGTGACAGGCAAAACTCCCCGTTTAACGAACCGCAAACAGTCCATTTGCACAACTGGGGTGTGCCAACATTGCCAACACACTCATAGAGGTGATTGCTTCATTGTGATACACAAGCCTCTTCACCACAACAAGGTAACGATCACGAAGGGGAATTGACACATGTATGTGCCTTTTATTTTTGTTTTGTATTTGCAGCCACAGTGCAGCACCGGAGGCCAGAAAAATTAGGCATGTACACATGGCTGAAAAATTAGGTTTATTGTTGCAGCCGCTGCTGTAGCAACGGCCAGAATAATTGATGTTTTCCCGGCAGAAAGTGTACTAAAACATTTGGGTCTTGAACTCTAGTTGGTGGCGGAGAAGTCACACAAGTCATCCGGCATGCAGAGATTAAATACAGCAGCATGGGGACCATTTTTAGCCCAAGGCATCTAATCAGGCCTTTTTTTTTAGTCAAATGCATCCTCCACTGTCAGTCCTTTCGCTATCCACGCCTCATTCATCTTAATAAAGGTGAGGTAATGTACACTTTTTTGACCTAGGCGACTTCTCTTGTCAGTGACAATACCTCCTTTCTGACAGGACATTTGAAGCGGGGCATGACAGAAGTTTTATCGCCAATTTGGATAGCTCAGGCCACAGGACAAGCCTGCACACCCAGTAGTCAAGGGGTTCATCGCTCTTCAGAGTGTCGATATCTGCAGTTAAGGCGAGGTAGTCTGCTACCTGTCGGTTGAGTCGTTCTCTGAGGATGGACCCAGAAGGGCTGTGGTGATGCGTGGGACTTAAAAAGCTCTGCATGTCCTCCATTAACAACACATCTGTAAAGCGTCCTGTCCTTTCCCGGCGTGGTCGTGGCAGGAGGAGGATTACTTCCACCTCTTCCCCTGTTAGATTCCTGTTGTGCTGTAACATTTCAGCCACTTTCTGCTTATACAGGGTCTCCTGTTCTCACAACAGGGTCTATATGCAGTTCAACAGGCAGATATCACCATTCTACTAGTTAATACCTTGAGACTTGTATCTGTAATCTGTGGCTTTATTAACCAGCAGTAGATAAGGTAAACTGTATGAAAAAGAACATACAAAGGACTGAATGTACAGCATACATGTACACAAAGCTTATAGAAAAACATTAATTAATCCCTTACAGACGATGCTTGAGTAAAAAGACACATAATGTGCAGCTGCTCCTTCCATGAGGTGAAGGAAAATGTCAGCAGGCCCCTGTCTCTTTCCCATAAAGCACTGCGAGCAGGAAGTTGTGTAACCTAATTAATATTCATAGCTATAACAAGCAGGAGTGTGCTTACAGCGAAAGGTCACTAGGTGGTGCTGTAGGCACACATATGAATACACATAAACAGAAAACTATGCAATGGCTTCTGAAGAGAAGACAGTACACTCCCCGCTTGACATCAGCCGATGTCACTATTAGAGTCCTCAACAGATAACAGTAGGACTAGCTCGAAAGTGGGTCTGATTAACAGTTTGGTCTCATTTTGTTTGAAAACCTTGACCTCAACTTTATGGACACATCTGTCTTCACTTGGGAATACTTTAGTAATGAGACCCAAAGGCCAGTAATTTAGTTGAACCTGAGAGTCTTTAACAAGAACAATGTCATCCGGTTTCAGGTTGGGCTTAACTGTGTGCCACTTGGTTCTTGTCTGTAAAGTTGGAAGATATTGCTTCTTCCACCTATCCTAGAAAGTATTGGCAAGAACTTGCAGTTGTCTCCACTAACGTTTGTAGAGGTCTTTGGTGCCAAACTCTCCAGAAGGAGCATTCACTGTACCAGTCTTTTGGGTAAGTAGGAAGGCAGGCGTAAGCAGTATTGGATCTCCTGGCTCATTTGATATCAGAGTCAAGGGTCTGGCATTGATAATGGCTGAGACTTCAGCCATAAAGGTTGTAAGGCACTCATGAGAGAGTCTTGCACTGCCGACTTGTAGGAAGATAGAGTACAAGATTCTGCGGGCTATGCCGATCATTCTTTCCCAAGCTCCTCCCATGTGAGAAGAATGAGGGGAATTGAAAATCCAAGTGCATCCTTGCTCACTAAGGAACCTTTTTACACTGTTACTATCCGGGTTGGAGAGAATTTTTAGTTCATTAGCCGTTCCAGCAAAGTTTGTGCCTCTATCAGAGCGTATTTGTTTTACAGGACCTCTGATTGCAATAAAGCATCTGAGGGCATTTATGAAGCTAGACGTATCCATAGATTCAATAACTTCAATGTGGACAGCTCGAATGGACATACAGGTGAATATGACTGCCCATCGCTTGGAGCTAGCGTGGCTTCCTCTAGTTTGACGTGTAACAACGGACCAGGGACCAAACACATCCAGACCAACATTAGTAGATCCATGTTAACCCTGTCAGACGGGAGATTGGCCATTTTTTGTGTTTGTAAACTCCCAAGTAGCTTGCGGCAAGTGATACATTTAAAGATACACCTGTTAACACACCTTTTTGCTCCAACAATCCACAGCCCAGCAGCTCGTAAAGCTCCTTCGGTAAATAGTCGGCCTTGGTGTTTTATCTTATTGTGGTAATGCTCTACAAGCAAGGAAGCTAAATGATGATGACCAGGTATGATGATAGGGTGTTTCTCTTTGAACTCTACTTTGGCTTCTTTAAGCCTCCCTCCCACTCTCAGCAGGCCATTATCATCAAGGACTGGATCAAGCTTCACTAACACACTGTCCTTAGACACAGGTTTTTTGTTGTTGATGCAGTTGAGTTCCCTAGCGAATGTCTCCCGTTGCATGGAACAAATTATTAGATTTTTCGATTGTTCTAGCTCACTTACTGTGTATCCATTCTTACAATGGTGCCAGCCTTTGCAGTTACTTTCCATAACAGATGGGGTATGCTTGAAAGAATGGGCTATGTGTGCTAAGCAGGTGATAGCTCGCACAAATGACTTCCAGGTGGAGAACCTTATGAAACGGTGGCTACCAAGCTGATTGTATGAATTTACCGTAAGTAGTACAGATACCTGAGGGCAGATTTCTTTATCAGAATCTGCATCTAACAGCTCATATGGGTCACAGTCAGAAGAATGTTCTGGGTTGTATAGAAAAGCAGGATCTGTGAACCAGACTGTGTCCTTAAGACGACTAGCAGCAACTGACCTGGTTGCTAAGTCTGCTGGATTATGGTCAGTAGGTACAAAGTGCCATTGTTTTGGGAAAGTGGACCTCCTGATTCTTAACACTCTGTTAAAACGACATAAAAACGCCTAGTTTGGTTGTAAATGTAGCCCAGGACCACTTTACTGTCTGTATAAAACTCGGTGTCTTGAATCTCAAGGTTTATCTCTGAAGTAATTCATTATGACAAACCCTGTGTGGCATTAACCTTTGTTGGCTACAGTTTTAAGATAAACTACAGCGGCAATTGCTTTGACAGATGCGTCAGAGAATACATAAAGTATTTGTGTTTTTACTTCTGTGGATGGCACAGGAGCGTAGGATCGTGGAACATGGAGGCTAGATAAAGTCTTTAGGGAGTCTCTCCACTCTATCCATGTGTTCCTTTTTTCAGGGTAAAGTGGGTCATCCCAATCCAAGGTCTCCTGAGTTACAGTTGTGTTCAAAATTATTCAACCCCCAATGCTATAAAGGGTTTTAGGGAATTTAGTGTACATTTGTAATTGTGTTCAGAATGAAATCTTACAAGGACTTTTTAAAGAACCAAATGCAACTAAAATGACATCAATTGACACAATTATTCAACCCCTTAAAAACTACCACTCTTAAGAACAGAGGTTCAATCAAGTGTTTTCGATCAGGTATTGAAAACACCTGTGGATGTCAAGGAGCAGCAATCAAGCATAATAAGCACCAATTAGGCAGATTTAAAATGACTGTGATACTCAGCTCCTTCTAGACATTTACTGGTGTGTTTACAAACATGGTGAAGTCAAGACAATGGTCCAGGAAGACAAGAGAAGAGGTGATTTCTCTTCACAGGAAGGGCAATGGCTATAAGAAGATTGCAAAGATGTTAAACATACCAAGAAGAAACCATAGGAAGCATCATTCGCAAATTCAAGGCAAAGGGCACCGTTGAAACGCTACCTGGTCGTGGCAAAAAGAAGATGCTGACTTCGACTGCTGTGCGCTACCTGAAGCGCAAAGTGTTGAAAAGTCCCCGTGTGACTGCTGAGGAACTGAAAAAAGATTTGTCAGATGCGGGTACTGAAGTTTCAGCTCAGACAATAAGGCGCACACTGCGTAATGAAGGCCTCCATGCCAGAACTCCCGGCCAACCCCCTTGCCAAAAGTCATGTGGACAAACCACATTTGTGTTCTGTGGACTGATGAAACAAAATTAGAACTGTTTGGGCCCATGGATCAATGCTATGTTTGGAGGAGGAAGAACAAGGCCTTTGAAAAAAAGAACACCTTGCCTACTGTGAAGCATGGCGGGGGGTCAATCATGCTTTGGGGCTGTTTTGCTTTTACAGGTACAGGGAAGCTTCAGTGTGTGCAAGGTACCATGAATTCTCTTCAGTACCAGGAGATATTGGATGAAAATGTGATACAGTCCGTCACAAACCTGAGGCTTGGGAGACGTTGGACCTTTCAACAGGACAATGATCCCAAGCATACCTCCAAGTCCACTAGAGCATGGTTGCAGATTAAAGGCTGGAACATTTTGAAGTGGCCATCGCAGTCACCAGACTTAAAGGGAGTCTGTCACCACATTTGAGCATATTAGGCTGATTAAATAGCGTTATATGTGCCCCCCAGATCATAAAAACGGTACCTTTGTTGTATGTAATGGAGTTTTCTTTCTTCCAAAAATGAACTTTTAGGATTATGTAAATGAGCCCTCTCAAGTGCCCAGGGCGGCGTCTCAATCCTCCGAGCCCCAGGCAGCACCTCCTCCCCGGCTCATAACCCCGCCCTCCGTGTGTCTCTGCCCGCCCGTTTACTCTCCCTTTTCTTCTTTTTCCAATGCGGCTGCGCGGTCAATTTCTTAGCCGGCGCATGCGCAATGCGATGCCTGCTCCTGGCAGGGTATCGCAATACCTACTGCGCATGCGCCGACCAAACGGCGCGAAATCGTCAGGAAGGAGGCGGCGCGCCAGCCAGAGCGAGCGCAGGAGAAGAAGAGGAGACCCGAGCAGCCGTCTCAGCCATCAGCTGTCCGGAGGGTGCGCAGTGTTGACAGGTAAGTTTAGCAGCTTCATACTAGTAGAGCAAACTCCCTGGGGGGCTCCTGTATTTGGCAAATGATATATTAGGATGGATCCCACTGTAAACTTCATGCTCAAAGTCAAAAAGCCTATTATGTGTGTAACCAAACCACCTTTTGGGGCCACTATTGCTTTTAGTGAGGGGGTTACTCATTATAGAAAGAAAAAAATCCTAAAATAAATATATATACACCTCTTTGAATACATTATAGAATTGTGGGGCACTCACTTATTGCTGTGTGTGTGTGGGGGGGGGGGCAGGCTATAGAAAAGACACAGTTATATAGAACTATATCATTGGGGGCTATTCTTGTTTTTTGTTTTTTTTTTTTTTGGGGGGGGGGGGTATAGAAAAAAAAGAAAGCTATATATATATATATATATATAAAGAAGAAAAATGGACAGCACTCCAGACGAGGTTTCTTGAAAACGGATGTGATTTAATCACCCATGTGAGAAAAAGAGACAACGTTTCAGCTTTACAATCAAGCCTTTTTCAAGTCAATAACATAAGTGTGAGTGCGCTATTTATGCTCAAACAGTAATGAAAGGATACGCCCCATCAGGTGACATCATATCCTGGGCGTGCACAATAATCGTGATTACCATAAATTATACATCAAATACAGATATACGATCAAACAGTGAATATACAGAAAAATCTGGCTGTAATATATACATATGTATATGGTGAAACCATAAATATACAAACGAGTGTATTGTGTGCATGATAAAGTGGAAGACCAAGTGAGATTAAAATTAAGGACCGCCCACAGGGGAGATGGGATGGCATGATGATAGGTAAATACAATCCATACGTCACATAGAAAGGTTTGCCCGGTCATTCGATCCTAACCGCATTGCACCGGAAGTGTATGTCACTGCCGGTCATGCGCATTAGACACAAGCTGTGGAGATGGTCATATGAGTAAAGGGCAAAATGACCAATGAGTGGCGCGCGCATATCAAAACACATGAAGGTGACATAAAAGGTTTGCCCGATCATTCGATCATAACCGCATTGCACCGGAAGTATACGTCACTACCGGTCATGCGTATTAGAATTAAACTGTGGGGGTGGCCATCTTAGTAGAGGGCAAGGAGTAGCGCACATGCGCCTATCGAAGCTCATGAAAGTAACGTCCATGTCAGTGTCTGGCAAGCTTGCCAGTGTCCCATATCGGGACCTAAATAATCAAAAAGGGGACCCATTTAACCCAGTGAGGGCTCAACCAGAGGACACCCACCATCAAGGGGATGAAACCCATAGTATAGGCCAGCTCCCTAATAACAGTGAGAGAGCGAAAGAACGCCGTCACTGTCCTCAGGAGCGAGCGATGCCACACACTATCGGGTATGGTCCAATCGCGGGATTCTCCGCTGTATTAATTACTGACAGTCACTAGACAGGACAAGCAGATATTGTATATAATAGTTATCATCTAAAGCCACCCCACAGTAATAGTAGAATACAGTGAATGATCAGGGCCGTGCGAAGGATGTAGTCCATCATCATGTCAGTTCCCATCAACTCGTGCGTCCTTTACAAATTCTAAAATAATAAGAAAAAAGAGAAGCGTTAGTACATTGATTGATGTCGTATCTCATTGATACACCTTATGTTTAAACAATTGGACTAACACAAGGAGAAGAACAGGAATCGTATACCCAGAAGGGACACATGGGGGCAAGCTCACTCATGTTACACCTATCCATATTCTATATTCAATCCATGAGGTTTTAATGAATTCAGAGTGGAAATCCAGTAGTTTTCTCTTCTTTTCAGAAGAGAAACCCTGTCTCCACCACGTCTTGGGGCTGGAACATAGTCAATTATCCAGCATTTCAGATCTCGTTCCAGATGCTTGGATACGGTAAAGTGTCTAGGTACAGGTAAATCCATACGTTTTTGTCGTATGGAGAACCTGTGGTTGTTGAGTCTTGTTTTCAAGTCGGTCGATGTTTCTCCAACATACAACAACTTGCAAGGGCAAGAGAGAACATAAATGACATAATTAGAATCACATGTCAGGTGATATTTGATTTGATAGATCATATTAGTTGTAGGGTGAACCAACTGCTTGGATTTCTGTATATATTTGCAATTGACGCACCGCAGGCACGGAAAACAGCCCTGGCTCCGATGCGTCAAGTATTGTTGTGTTTTTACATTGAGGGGCCCACATCAGCCTTGACCAATTGGTCCCTGAGATTCCTGGATCTACGAAAAGCAAATAGAGGAGGTGCATGAAATTGTGGTATATTGGTGAGTCTGCCAAGAATACCCCAGTGTTTCCTAATAATACGTTTAATCAAATAACTTTGTTCGCCATATGTGGTGATGAACGGAATTCTGACATCACCCTCTTTCTTGTTTTTGGGGGCAAATAAGGTACGTCTATCCAAGGCTAATACCTCATCCCTTTGTAATCGGAGTAACGAGGGGGATAACCCCTACATGAAAATTTTTGGCCATATCATTCAACGTTAATTCGCAGACCGACTCGTCAGAGATTATTCTTTTAGCCCTTAGGAATTGCGAATAAGGAAGATGACGCGTTGTATGCTTAGGGTGACTGCTGTCAAATCTAAGAATGGTATTACGATCTGTCGGTTTGACATACAATGTTGAGGTAAGTTTACCATTCTCAAATCGAATTTTGGTATCCAAAAACTGAATCTCGTCCTGAGAGTGTACCAAAGTGAATTGTAAGTCAGCATTGACAGCATTGAGTGTATCCTGAAAGTCCAGCAAACCAGACAAACTCCCTGTCCAGATAAGGAAGACGTCATCTATGTATCTCCACCACTTCAGAACCTGGCCAAAGTGGTGGGACACATAGATGACGTCCTCCTCAAAACCCCTCATAAAAATATTAGCGTAAGTGGGTGCGGCATGTGACCCCATGGCCACACCCCTTTTCTGTCTATAGAAGGTATCCTGGAACAGGAAATAGTTCTCATATAGGACAATTTTCAATAGTTTAAGAACAAGGTCACATGCAGATTCAGAAAGAGAAGACAGTTCCAACATACGCCTAACTGTGTCAATGCCTAAAACATGGTCTATAGAGGTGTAAAGAGAGACAATATCAAAGGAGGCTAGAATAACATTGGAATGTGTTGTCAAATCAGTAGTGTCAAGTTTCCGAAGAAAATCAGAGGTGTCCTAAGAAGAGAAAACTACTGGATTTCCACTCTTAATTCATTAAAACCTCATGGATTGAATATAGAATATGGATAGGTGTAACATGAGTGAGCTTGCCCCCATGTGTCCCTTCTGGGTATACGATTCCTGTTCTTCTCCTTGTGTTAGTCCAATTGTTTAAACATAAGGTGTATCAATGAGATACGACATCAATCAATGTACTAACGCTTCTCTTTTTTTCTTATTATTTTAGAATTTGTAAAGGACGCACGAGTTGATGGGAACTGACATGATGATGGACTACATCCTTCGCACGGCCCTGATCATTCACTGTATTCTACTATTACTGTGGGGTGGCTTTAGATGATAACTATTATATACAATATCTGCTTGTCCTGTCTAGTGACTGTCAGTAATTAATACAGCGGAGAATCCCGCGATTGGACCATACCCGATAGTGTGTGGCATCGCTCGCTCCTGAGGACAGTGACGGCGTTCTTTCGCTCTCTCACTGTTATTAGGGAGCTGGCCTATACTATGGGTTTCATCCCCTTGATGGTGGGTGTCCTCTGGTTGAGCCCTCACTGGGTTAAATGGGTCCCCTTTTTGATCATTTAGGTCCCTATATGGGACACTGGCAAGCTTGCCAGACACTGACATGGACGTTACTTTCATGAGCTTCGATAGGCGCATGTGCGCTACTCCTTGCCCTCTACTAAGATGGCCACCCCACAGTTTAATTCTAATACGCATGACCGGTAGTGACGTATACTTCGGTGCAATGCGGTTATGATCGAATGATCGGGCAAACCTTTTATGTCACCTTCATGTGTTTTGATATGCGCGCGCTCACTCATTGGTCATTTTGCCCTTTACTCATATGACCATCTCCACAGCTTGTGTCTAATGCGCATGACCGGCAGTGACATACACTTCCGGTGCAATGCGGTTAGGATCGAATGACCGGGCAAACCTTTCTATGTGACGTATGGATTGTATTTACCTATCATCATGCCATCCCATCTCCCCTGTGGGCGGTCCTTAATTTTAATCTCACTTGGTCTTCCACTTTATCATGCACACAATACACTCGTTTGTATATTTATGGTTTCACCATATACATATGTATATATTACAGCCAGATTTTTCTGTATATTCACTGTTTGATCGTATATCTGTATTTGATGTATAATTTATGGTAATCACGATTATTGTGCACGCCCAGGATATGATGTCACCTGATGGGGCGTATCCTTTCATTACTGTTTGAGCATAAATAGCGCACTTACACTTATGTTATTGACTTGAAAAAGGCTTGATTGTAAAGCTGAAACGTTGTCTCTTTTTCTCACATGGGTGATTAAATCACATCCGTTTTCAAGAAACCTCGTCTGGAGTGCTGTCCATTTTTCTTCTTTGTATTTATGGGTAAGGACTCACACCCTTGGACCTAGCACCCACTTCATATATTTTGGACTCTCGGTGCCGCCATTTTTTTCCATTTTTATATATATATATATATATATATATATATATATATATGGGACACTAATTTTATTTGAAATTGGATGAAAAGAAGGAGGGATAGACAGATAGATATGGGGGCCACTCTTAGTTTATTGGGGGGAGGGGAATGAAAAGAAAGAGGGAGGGATGGATGGATGGATGGATGGATAGATAGATAGATAGATAGATAGATAGATAGAGTGGCCACTCTTAGTTTATTGGGGGGAGGGGAGTGAAAAGAAAGAGGGATGGAGAGATAGATAGATAGATAGAGAGATAGATAGATAGATAGATAGATAGATAGATAGAAAGATATGGTGGCCACTCTTAGTTTATTGGGGGGAGGGGAATGAAAAGAAAGAGGGATAGATAGATAGATAGATAGATAGATAGATAGATAGATAGATAGGTGGCCACTCTTAGTTTATTGGAGGGAGGGGAATGAAAAGAAAGAGGGATGGATAGATAGATAGATAGATAGATAGATAGATAGATATGGTGGCCACTCTTAGTTTATTGGGCGTAGGGGAATGAAAAGAAAGAGGGATATATAGATAGATAGATAGATAGATAGATAGATAGATAGATAGATAGATAGATAGATATGGGGGCCACTCTTAGTTTATTGGGGGTAGGGGAATGAAAAGAAAGAGGGATGGATAGATAGATAGATAGATAGATAGATAGATAGATAGATAGATAGACAGATATGGTGGCCACTCTTAGCTTATTGGGGGAGGGGAATGAAAGAAAAGAGGGATAGATAGATAGATAGA